>JAFMSR010000017.1:23366531-23761525 GCA_022818135.1 Saxidomus purpurata
TTGAAAGCAACAAAGGGCCAGAATATTGTCTAAAACTGGTTACAGACACATTTCTTTCTTATGGCCATCTTCATCGGAGCAAGGACTGCGGAGTTGGACACATAAGATTGTACTTAGATTTGTGTTGCCATTGGTTCATACCAGACTACACAAGTATACAGGTAACATACTGGTGGACATCAGACAAAATTATGTAAAGACGATACTAGGAAAAAATATAATGGGTAGGTATATTGCCTTAAACAATATACGAAGAACATTTTAAGTTGTGACAACAATTACAATTCAAATTCAAATTAAATCTTAATTTCCGGCCACATAGCATATCGCTTGAAAGCTTTTTGATTTTATTACACGACTGACGAGGTTTTGCATTCTTTTCAAGCGCTATACTGTTTAACAATAGTACAACGTGGTTGAAAACTGTTGATCTCTGTCCCTGCGACTTTTGGTTAAAGCCATATATCAAATCATGTCTGAGTGGCTGCCGATCCGACCCATAGTGCTGTTGGAAGTGCTCCATATAAGAGCATTAACACTATACTAAAGAGCACTTCAAAAATGCGTTTTCTGAAAAGATTTCCCGTGCAGTACAAGTAAGAATACTTTGGGGGACTCCGCTAAGTCATTTCTTTACAGGGAAGACTAATTTCAACAATCCACCACCGTTACTCTTGCGGTTCAGATTGTTAGGGATTGGATATATTTCAGAATCCGCATTACAAAAGTAAGTGGTTCTAACGAGCTCCTTGCTGAAGTGCTCCTTGTATTTTAAGGAGTACGTGCCAGAAGTTCAAAAGCAGTCATTGGATATTGCACAATCGATGTAAATAAGTATATCAAAAGTGTACTTACTAGTGTCTTGTGGGTCTGGAGAATTGACATTGGCGGCTGATACGTCACCTGAACCAATCGTCTGCCTGAACGCACAAGATGCTAAAAATCAATAATATCACTGTGCTTATAATTCATTTCAAGATTGCTTCTCATTTTGGTATCCTTGCTCTTTGCATAACAGTAGATTTCACTATTTCTGTTATTGTTTGTTTTTATCTACTTTTAATAGGCCGGGGATAATTTGATATGGGTTCGAATCCCACACTGAGAGCGGCCTTTTCCCCATTTTTAAGCATGTGTTTGCCTGTCAAACTGAACAGAATTTAATAGCAGTCGGTGACATTTAGTGTTTAAATCTTTTAATGGTATAATATTTTAAAAGCATTGTCACTAAACTGACCAAGTTTGAGGAAATAGCTCGATCGAGCTATAAAATAAAATTATCCCCGGTCTGTTTAATTGTTTAGATCTGTGTTATTTTCCCGCAAATCTATTAACATATATATCATAATATATACAAAGATCTTCAGAAATGTATACATTACTTTTTTTAATTGCATTTTTTAAAAAATTGTTATCAGTGAAACTTTCATAGGATGTATTTCATAATACTTTGACAAATAAGTGTATCAAAAATATACATACGATATACATTCAAGTAATTCGTCAGTGTTGTAATACAATTTATAATTACATTTATTATTATATTTATTATATGTGTTCTTTTTTATACATTTACGAAAACAAATTTGTCAGGCGCTGCGCATGCTGAACGTGCGACCAGTTTATTGTAGTAATTGTTGATTAGTGTTTGAAATCATTTTTAAATCAGCATTATTCCACTATTTAATGACTCAGTCTATAAGTTTAAGAGCTGAGATTGGACAAACAATAATTTTAAACACTAAGAAAGTTAAAAGAATTTTGATTAAATTGCAGCATAAAGTAAGAATATTAATTATAAATGTTCGAAGCAACTTGCCTGGTTGCGTTGACGGAATTGTCAAACTTAGTATAACAAATACTCCAATCATGATATTTATCGTGTTGATTTTCAACATCTTTTCTTGTCAAAGTCCGGCACCTTGCTGCCTTTAAAAGTACAACTCCGTCAAAACATTATCTTAACAAGTAAATAAAAATCTCTTAATGTGTGTATTCTTGCTTAAATGTCATCGACTTCAGGTTAAAACGACCGTGTGGATATTGTTAAAATACCTGAAAAACGCTACACTTTAAGGTTTTAACAGAAAAATAAATTAAATAACTTATTATTTTTCTGAAGTTAATCAACCAATCAGCCGTAAAGTATGACATATGTTCTATGTTTTTAGAGGTTTACAACATCACGGAGCATTAGACAGGACATCGTTACAGAATCCAGTTAAAGAGCTTTAAATGACTTTCAGTAACTAAAAAACGAAGTTCAAAAGCGTACAAGAATAATTGATTAACGGTTGATTTTTTCTCTCCTTTTGATGAGAATTTGTACATCGATTTCATATTATAATAACTTCCACCTGATTTGAGGAGATGTATTACTATTTTAGCTATTCACTGTATATATCATGTAAGATTTGCGGCTTTTCTCTGTACAGTATTTTGTGTGTTTTTATTTCTCAATTAAATTTAGCTTCAATTCATGAGGACATCATTTTGAAGAGGTAATTTCACTTCAGTAATTTATGTACAGATCATTGTACCATTACTTGTGAAAAACAAAATTAATTTTTACAAATTTAGCTGGTAAACGCATTATTTACAACGCGTTGCAGTTGGGTTTGCCCGCACGCTATCTTGGAACTATCTTACGTCACACAAAGCGAGATTTTAAAACTATAAGTAGAGCTAGTTTTTAGGTTAACTCCTCTGACAAACTTGAATTCTTTAAATGAATAAACATCTAAGGGTCTGATAAGTGTTGAAATAAGTTGAGCATCATTACTTAAGTATTTTCGTGAAATCGGGGCCTGTATTAGTTTTTCCAGGAAGCGAACTCGAGAATGATTCGATAAGCTACAAGCTTTCTTCACAATCGAGCTAAAATTAATTAGTATAAACTAAGTCTGTTTCTCAAATCGCCTTGTCAATTTTGTTTGCCAAAATGGAAATCAAACAAAATGTCAACGAAAGCAACTAAATGTACGAAATTATTAATATTTGAGTACATCGATAACTGATTACGCAGCGCAGCACTTAAATTGTTATCTGTAAACGTGAAAGAACGTTTGTCTCCGGCAGTACTGAACTCTGAACCATTATTTCGCAAAGCGTCACAACATAAGAGAGGTCATGGGCAAGGAAGTCTACTGACATACTAGTATCTAATGCCGTGCTGTACTGACATATCCAGTGCATCTGAAAATACTTGCCTGCCAAAAGTTTTACTTGTTTACAAGTGAATATACTGCCATTGTCTTATCATAAACAAGTTCCCTTTCTACTGCCGACAGTGAACACGGAAAATTTATTTCGCTTATGAACTGGTTGTGGGTTTTTACTTTCAAAGCCAATGGTTTCTCCCTTCCTTAGATTTTCAGATTGCGGATGGGGGTTCGAGTCTGAGAAAAAAATTGCAAATCAATGAACAGGGACGTAGTTACTTCGGACATAAAAATTAAACGGCAGACATGACAGCCGGACCAGTAGTTTATTGACGATTATCTAATTTATTCACTTTATCTCATAGATTTACATTTTTATGCCAACCCATAAAGTGTATGAAACGATGTAATTTGGTGAATGTCTTAACAGTAAATGTTTACAGTTAGAAATATGAAAATCTCAAGATGAGTGTAGGATACTGGATCCTGACTAATACAATCTACCACCCGGTGTCATACTTGAGCGAAATGTTGGACACATGATTGCAGATTTACATGATTACTCAAAACTTTGTTATAATTCTTTATCTAACTAGAATTATTTCGGCTATTATTCACATTTTGGTCTAGAAACATTCGACGAACGATAAAGAAAACATATTTAAAGAATCTGCGAGAAATCAACAGTCTAAGTAAAACATTTTGTTTTGCACCGACCGCTGTGTTGTCAGTGTCACTGAAGTAAAATATACACAATAATCTAATACATGTATATCCTGGATATACTCATGCGTATTAATTTATATCCAGTGTTAATAGCCATCCATAGGGGCGTAGCTAGACCTATTTGTAATGTACGCACAGATTTTGCTGGGGACCAGGAAGCTCTGTGGTTTTAGCAATTTCTGAACGATTCAGATGCGTTTCCAAGAACCTATGTATCTAACGTAGACGAAACAAAAGTTGATGTGACAAAACTGTCAAACTTTGAAAAGTTCTCACTCCTAGTGTGTGTGATGTGAAAACTGTTTGAATTTGAAAAACATGGCCCTTATACAAACTCTCTAGAGGCCCGCTCCCCCTACTAAGTAACTGTTAGTGGGACCATTCTTCGTTTTATGAATTGTTATAATCATAAGGGATATAAACATGTAGAAAAAGTTAAAAGCTATGACGGCGTTTATTCAATTAATTTTAAATCATATTCTAAGCATACATGGTCTTGCATGTCCTGAAATTTGCATGTCCTTTGCATTTACTCAATGTCCATAACTATGAATGTTCACATGTAGTCAGGCAGGCTCTCTGGTACGTCTTCAACCGTCTCGTGCTATAATTACTGACGATGTACGCAGAGTTCTAGTACATGTATAGTCTTTATATATATATATATTTTTAGTTATATACAGTCCATGCATACAGTAGTTCGTTCGCACACGAGTTTGGTTTCGAACCGATTAAGAAAGAAACCTTTATACATTTTTATTTTTGCTGGACTCCAATACAGGATCGAGTTTCAACTTCTTTAAGCGTTTAAGTGACAAGAGGTCTGTTAACTAATATAAGATAAGGCAATGTAACAAACCTGTACAATATAATCTATTTTGTTTCCACAATATTGTCCTGGCGTAAAAGTGTGAATTAAAAGCTGACGTTAATATGTCATATTCGTTTAACTTACTTATCTTTTTAAAGGCATATGCATAGGTTGTAAGGTCTATGGTATATTTTAGTTCAAATAGATTTCTTTGCTCAATATTTTATCAATATCGTTATTTGGACTAACTTGGAGCTGTTGATCTAGTAGAGGGCCCGTTCGTAATAAAGGGCGATTACCCCAAGCGTTGAGCGTTTACAGCGCTTTGGTCTAAGGGAAATAACTACTGTACGTTACAAGAAAAAGAAATATTGTACATACTTGCTCCCCTTGTCACAATATGTTTAAAGCTAGCGTAAAATAATACTCAGACAAAGTTTACGACTTTCAGCATTTAAGTACAGTCGATAACGTATGTGTCATAATAAACTTTAGTATTATATATTTCATATTCTATAAATTACTTCAGCGCTCATGGATCCTTCCAATGACTGTAAACACATATATTTATGATAAAGCAGATTTAAGCATCAAAATACCTGCCAGTACCTCACGTGCTAAGACCTTAAAGGTATTTTGGCCATGTAACAGATTTGTTTGAAACGTTAACGTCTGATCATTTACAATCATTTATGTTCACTTAGCGCTGAATTCAAGTAAGATCTTCACTGGAGGTATTTTTAAAATTTGATTTCCCTATCCTGGTTGCTAAACCAATATAGAGTTATTTTATCGTAAGTACAAATTTGAGAAACATACTTTTCCTAAGGAAAGATATAAATATAAGACCTATTGTATTATATTTGTAAAATATTTGCATTAAAAATTATATATTTATATGGAATTCATTAGAAATGCAAGTTTGAAAAAATATTATTACCTCCCTTTACATATCTTGTTTGCGCAACCAAAATAGATTGGAAATAAATGAATTTAGAAGCTACACGTAGTTTTAAAACTTTCCTTTGGTTCAGAATGTTAAAGTATTTGTATATATATCCAATGCAAATGTAAAAGTAGAAATAATATAAATACTTTCATATAAAAGTGGAGTAATAAAAAATTTTCATAAAAGTTAATAAAATGTAAATTTCTAATAGGGGTCTAACTCTATGTAATGGGTCTTTTTGTTCCTTGAATAAATCTCTAACAGAATATACAAAAAGTAAAAATTGTCATCAAATGTTGCTTAAATGTGATTGACCACCTTTAAAGTAAATGTCTGACATTGCCTTTGAGTTCTTCACAGACGTACGAAGAAACAGACAGACGACGTGGTAACTGTTAATCGTCACTTCGGAAACATGATTACGGACAACGTTACACCATTAGACTGGGCATAATTAAGTCAATGGAGAAACCAAATATGAGGTTCGTAAGGAAAACCACACTCAGCCATCCTGGGTCTGTGGTAGCTTTCTTTATTAACAAGACCAAATTGTATCGTTGTCTGTTAAACTAAACATTTTAGATAATCATCGAAGAGTGTTCCATTCAGTCCCTAAGATTTTACTCTGACATAACAAAAGCATTCAATTGACACATTTCTTTCACATTCGTTGTACTTTTGAATTGGTTCGATGTAACATGTATATTGTCATTTGTATACGATGTAAAGTGTTATTTGCTAGTTGAAACGCACATGATACGTACAAGCACAACGAAAACGCTATGACTATATTAAAACACGTTTTTCTTTCACATTTTAAAAATTTAAATGGCGCAATTCCATTCAAAAATAAAAATATAAGTTAATGTTAACTTCAATCTGTTGATATTTTGAAATTTATTTACTGTTTGAAATGTTACAAAATTCTGCTATATATACTGCAGTAAAGTTTCGAAGTAATATATGTATAAGTTAACTTATTAACCAGTTTGCAAATCCCCATCGGGGAGGCTTGACAGGTTACTAAAGTTAGCAATTGTTTCCCGATTTCGTTGAATATCGGGAGTTTCCTTTGTGATGCGTGTATGTGGTCGCACGGTCGCAAATCTGTCCCATTTTTTCAAAAACTTTTTCTATTAACATAAAATGATATGTATTCATTTCTATTTAAAAAAGTAACACCCCCTTTTGCATAACGCCATCTTTTTTTTGAGTTTTGCTTAGTGAGCATTGTTCTGGGAGCACTACTCATGATGAGCACTGTTCAGTGAGCACTACTCACAGTGAGCCTTTTTCAGTGAGCACTTCTCATATTGAGCATCGTTCAGTGAGCACTTCTCACATTGAATATTTCTCACATTAAGCATTGTTCAGTGAGCACTTCTCACAGTGAGTGTTGTTCAGTGAGCACTACTCATTGTGATTACTGTTCAGTAAGCACTAATGTTGGTGAGCCTTGTTCAGTGTGCACAACTCACATTGAGGATTGTTCAGTGAGCACTACTCACGGTGAGCATTGTTCAGTGAGCACTTCTCACGATGAGTATTGTTCAGTGAGCACTACTCACATAGAGTGTTGTTCAGAGAGCCCTACTGATGGTGAACCTTGTTCAGTGAGCACAACTCACAGTGAGTACTGTTCAGTAAGCACTACTGTTGGTGAGCATTGTTCAGTGAACACTACTCACAGTGAGCATTGTTCAGTGAGCACTACTGATGGTGAGCATTGTTCAGTGAGCACTATTGATGGTAAGCTTTGTTCAGTGAGCACTACTCACGGTGAGAATTGTTCAGTGAGCACTTATCACGATGAGTATTGTTCAGTGAGCGCTGCTCACAGTGACCATTGCTCAGTGAACACTACTCATGTGGATCACTGTTCAGTGAGCACTACTCACAATGAGCATTTTAAAATATAAATTTTTGATACAAACTTATCGAAATGATTCATTTTAATATAAAAACAAACGTTATTGAGATGCTGTGTTTGGGAAAGTGACGCCAAAAGTAATTCACGCGAGTCGTCTTACATGGGGAGTGTCAGCTGCGTTTGGCGGGAACGAGGCCCTGCGAAACAGTAAAAAACTAATCCCGCTTGCTCACGAAGAAACTAATAGTCTGGAATGCCATAAAAGAATAATAATAAGATAATAATAAAAGAATGCCTGAAAGAACATAAGTCCGAACACATTGTATTAAATAAAAGTACTGTTCATGAACTGAAATTAATTGTATACAGATTTTGCTAACACTACCTATCGTATTTGTTCATGTCAACTTACTACAGTTCTGCTTGAAGCGTTCATATGAAATTGGATTTGTCCAGGGTGTATTCTCCGATTTTCTCGACATCCTTCGAAACAATGCTTTACAGTTTGCCTTACTTTCCGATCAAATCAAATGCCCCAATTTCATTCTAAAAAACAAATTGTATTCTCCATATTCACTCAATATATCCAATATGAAAATAATTATTTCACTTATTTTCCCCATAAATGAGACTGTGACATCACAGAGCTAAGCTCCGCCGTAAATCTCTGTATGTTTCAAATATTGTCTGTAGATGGAACAAACTGTAAGCCGGTTATAGGTCCATATTACAGGAATAAATAAACTTAATGCTTCGGTTCGATGACGCTCCCTCGCAATGATTTTGCTTATTTCTGTAATATAGACCTATATAACTTTATATATTTTAAAATGTAATGTTTCGTGTTAGAGCTCTCCTTATGAATTGTTCTATTTCGTTTGCAATCTTTATATGCTTCTGGTGGTTATTTAATGGCGTTCAACCGGCCCAGGAGTAATTTTAAAACCACTACCAATTACTTTTTAAATTATAAAAGGGGACTGTGATGCTGGACAGGTAAAAATGAGCGCTTGGTTGTACAGATACATTTTGTTTGAATTCAAAATAATTTTATAACCTTTTCTTGGCGAGTTTAGAACGGTGAAGAGGCATAACAAAATGTATCATTTTATATGGTAAACGAACGCTTTTTCGTGTTTCAGCATCGGCACAAACCCGAGCGACGGTGAAGGGCTCGGGCATCAACACATTTCGAGGGATTATGCAGGTGTTACACACGAAACAAGAACCACCTTTAAAACAAAGGATAGTTATTAGTATAAGAAAGCGATTGTTAGCAAGAATTTTATAGCAAAAATTAATTTTATTCATTCGGAAGGCGCCAAATGTCACATGGTGAAGAAAAAAAACCATAAGCGTGATTCGAACTCATGTACCTTTCCTTGCAAAGTTGTTAAACTTAATTCTCTCCCGACTGAGCTAACCGACCACTTGTCAAAGTTTGTCCCCGATAGTATTTTAATATTTATCGCGTCATGTGTTTCAGGAAAACCAACTTACTCCTTGTTTTTCTTATGGACGAGAGTCAATCCGGTTTCTGAATCACATTCCTATGATTATGACCCTTTTATGATATACATGTATATTTGGGTCATTTATTTGACGACATTGCATAAACAAGACGCAACGATAAGCGACGTTATTTACGGCATAGACATGCAAACCAAAGGGAAACATCCTTACAAAACGGATTTGTCGCAAATGTTTGCGGAAAATAAACATGTATCAATGTTAGGTATATAATAAATTGTTTTTTAGATGAAAGGATAAGCATATATCCTTTTAGGACAGTTAGATAAATTCCCCTATTTCACTAGCCATTTTGACAGATCTGAGAAGTCTGCGGATTGTGACAATTTTAAGTAGGACACAATGGATGTTCCATATTAAGGTACCGTCGTGGAATTTTTGGACAGTTTTTAATAATTTAGGCCTCTTAACAGACACATTTGTAGGATCTACTCGTCCTTTGAGAAAATTATGTTTTAAGACGGCAGGCTTTCATCAAAATGAAGTTCCATATCGTTTTACTTGAGCGAGCGAAGCTAGCGAGAAAAATTTGAGCAATTTAAAGCCAAGTTTTGACCTTTTTTTGCGAGAACAAGCCGGTACGATCCGGATCTATCGCTTGTGACTTTCACCGTCCCCCTCCCACCTTTTATTTTCATTGCATTTTCGGGACATTTAAGTTTTCGATCTTTGCTTGCGATGTATACGTGCGTAACGTATTAATAGTTTCAGATTCGCCGATTGCAACTCATGATAGGTCATTAAATAGATGCTCGTAGTTGTCAACTCATGATAGATCATTATATAGATGCTCGTAGTTGTCAACTCATAATAGGTCATTATATAGATGCTCGTAGTTGTCAACTCATGATAGATCATTAAATAGATGCTCGTAGTTGTCAACTCATAGGAGATCATTAAATAGATGCTCGTAGTTGTCAACTCATGATAGATCATTATATAGATGCTCGTAGTTGTCAACTCATGATAGATCATTATATAGATGCTCGTAGTTGTCAACTCATGATAGGTCATTAAATAGATGCTCGTAGTTGTCAACTCATGATAGATCATTAAATAGATGCTCGTAGTTGTCAACTCATAGGAGATCATTAAATAGATGCTCGTAGTTGTCAACTCATGATAGATCATTATATAGAGGGTCGTAGTTGTCAACTCATGATAGATCATTATATAGATGCTCGTAGTTGTCAACTCATGATAGATCATTATATAGATGCTCGTAGTTGTCAACTCAGGATAGATCATTATATAGAGGGTCGTAGTTGTCAACTCATGATAGATCATTATATAGATGCTCGTAGTTGTCAACTCATGATAGATCATTATATAGATGCTCGTAGTTGTCAACTCATGATAGATCATTATATAGATGCTCGTAGTTGTCAACTCATGATAGATCATTAAATAGATGCTCGTAGTTGTCAACTCTTGATAGGTCATTAAATAGATGCTCGTAGTTGTCAACTCATGATAGATCATTAAATAGATGCTCGTAGTTGTCAACTCATGATAGATCATTAAATAGATGCTCGTAGTTGTCAACTCATGATAGATCATTATATAGATGCTCGTAGTTGTCAACTCATGATAGATCATTAAATAGAGGGTCGTAGTTGTCAACTCATGATAGATCATTAAATAGATGCTCGTAGTTGTCAACTCATAGGAGATCATTAAATAGATGCTCGTAGTTGTCATCTCATGATAGATCATTATATAGAGGGTCGTAGTTGTTAACTCATGATAGATCATTAAATAGATGCTCGTAGTTGTCAACTCATGATAGGTCATTAAATAGATGCTTGTAGTTGTCAACTCATGATAGATCATTAAATAGATGCTCGTAGTTGTCAACTCATGATAGATCATTAAATAGAGGGTCGTAGTTGTCAACTCATGATAGATCATTAAATAGAGGCTCGTAGTTGTCAACTCAGAGGAGATCATTAAATAGATGCTCGTAGTTGTCAACTCATGATAGATCATTATATAGATGCTCGTAGTTGTCAACTCATGATAGATCATTAAATAGAGGGTCGTAGTTGTCAACTCATGATAGATCATTAAATAGATGCTCGTAGTTGTCAACTCATAGGAGATCATTAAATAGATGCTCGTAGTTGTCAACACATGATAGATCATTATATAGAGGGCCGTAGTTGTCAACTCATGATAGATCATTATAAAGATGCTCGTAGTTGTCAACTCATGAGAGATCATTAAATAGAGGGTCGTAGTTGTCAACTCATGATAGATCATTATATAGATGCTCGTAGTTGTCAACTCATGATAGGTCATTAAATAGATGCTTGTAGTTGTCAACTCATGATAGATCATTAAATAGATGCTCGTAGTTGTCAACTCATGATAGATCATTAAATAGATGCTCGTAGTTGTCAACTCATGATAGATCATTAAATAGATGCTCGTAGTTGTCAACTCATGATAGATCATTAAATAGATGCTCGTAGTTGTCAACTCATAGGAGATCATTAAATAGATGCTCGTAGTTGTCAACTCATGAGAGATCATTAAATAGATGCTCGTAGTTGTCAACTCATGATAGATCATTAAATAGATGCTCGTAGTTGTCAACTCATGATAGATCATTAAATAGATGCTCGTAGTTGTCAACTCATGATAGATCATTAAATAGATGCTCGTTGTTGTCAACTCATAGAAGATCATTAAATAGATGCTCGTAGTTGTCATCTCATGAGAGATCATTAAATAGATGCTCGTAGTTGTCAACTCATGATAGATCATTAAATAGATGCTCGTAGTTGTCAACTCATGATAGATCATTAAATAGATGCTCTTAGTTGTCAACTCATGATAGATCATTAAATAGATGCTCGTAGTTGTCAACTCATGATAGATCATTAAATAGATGCTTGTAGTTGTCATCTCATAGGAGATCATTAAATAGATGCTCGTAGTTGCCAACTCATAGGAGATCATTAAATAGATGCTCGTAGTTGTCAACTAATGATAGATCATTAAATAGATGCTTGTAGTTGTCAACTCATGATAGATCATTAAATAGATGCTCGTAGTTGTCAACTCATAGGAGATCATTAAATAGATGCTCGTAGTTGTCATCTCATGAGAGATCATTAAATAGATGCTCGTAGTTGTCAACTCATGATAGATCATTAAATAGATGCTCGTAGTTGTCAACTCATGAGAGATCATTAAATAGATGCTCGTAGTTGTCAACTCACAGGAGATCATTAAATAGATGCTCGAAGTTGTCAACTCATGATAGATCATTATGTAGAGGGTCGTAGTTGTCAACTCATGATAGATCATTATATAGAGGGTCGTAGTTGTCAACTCATGATAGATCATTATAGAGATGCTCGTAGTTGTCAACTCATGATAGATCATTATATAGATGCTCGTAGTTGTCAACTCATGATAGATCATTATATAGATGCTCGTAGTTGTCAACTCATGATAGATCATTAAATAGATGCTCGTAGTTGTCAACTCATAGGAGATCATTAAATAGATGCTCGTAGTTGTCAACTCATGATAGGTCATTATAAAGATGCTCGTAGTTGTCAACTCATGATAGGTCATTATATAGATGCTCGTAGTTGTCAACTCATAGGAGATCATTAAATAGATGCTCGTAGTTGTCAACTCATGATAGATCATTATATAGAGGGTCGTAGTTGTCAACTCATGATAGGTCATTAAATAGATGCTCGTAGTTGTCAACTCTTGAAAGGTCATTAAATAGATGCTCGTAGTTGTCAACTCATGATAGGTCATTAAATAGATGCTCGTAGTTGTCAACTCATGATAGGTCATTATATAGATGCTCGTAGTTGTCAACTCATGATAGGTCATTATATAGATGCTCGTAGTTGTCAACTCATGATAGGTCATTATATAGATGCTCGTAGTTGTCAACTCATGATAGATCATTAAATAGATGCTCGTAGTTGTCAACTCATGATAGATCATTAGATAGATGCTCGTAGTTGTCAACTCATGATAGATCATTAGATAGATGCTCGTAGTTGTCAACTCATGATAGATCATTAGATAGATGCTCCCAGTTGTCAACTCATGATAGATCATTAAATAGATGCTCGTAGTTGTCAACTCATGATAGATCATTATATAGATGCTCGTAGTTGTCAACTCATGATAGATCATTAAATAGATGCTCGTAGTTGTCAACTCATGATAGATCATTATATAGATGCTCGTAGTTGTCAACTCATGATAGATCATTATATAGATGCTCGTAGTTGTCAGCTCATGATAGATCATTATATAGATGCTCGTAGTTGTCAACTCATGATAGATCATTAAATAGATGCTCGTAGTTGTCAACTCATGATAGATCATTAAATAGATGCTCGTTGTTGTCAACTCATAGAAGATCATTAAATAGATGCTCGTAGTTGTCATCTCATGAGAGATCATTAAATAGATGCTCGTAGTTGTCAACTCATGATAGATCATTAAATAGATGCTCGTAGTTGTCAACTCATGATAGATCATTAAATAGATGCTCTTAGTTGTCAACTCATGATAGATCATTAAATAATGCTCGTAGTTGTCAACTCATGATAGATCATTAAATAGATGCTTGTAGTTGTCATCTCATAGGAGATCATTAAATAGATGCTCGTAGTTGCCAACTCATAGGAGATCATTAAATAGATGCTCGTAGTTGTCAACTAATGATAGATCATTAAATAGATGCTTGTAGTTGTCAACTCATGATAGATCATTAAATAGATGCTCGTAGTTGTCAACTCATAGGAGATCATTAAATAGATGCTCGTAGTTGTCATCTCATGAGAGATCATTAAATAGATGCTCGTAGTTGTCAACTCATGATAGATCATTAAATAGATGCTCGTAGTTGTCAACTCATGAGAGATCATTAAATAGATGCTCGTAGTTGTCAACTCACAGGAGATCATTAAATAGATGCTCGAAGTTGTCAACTCATGATAGATCATTATGTAGAGGGTCGTAGTTGTCAACTCATGATAGATCATTATATAGAGGGTCGTAGTTGTCAACTCATGATAGATCATTATAGAGATGCTCGTAGTTGTCAACTCATGATAGATCATTATATAGATGCTCGTAGTTGTCAACTCATGATAGATCATTATATAGATGCTCGTAGTTGTCAACTCATGATAGATCATTAAATAGATGCTCGTAGTTGTCAACTCATAGGAGATCATTAAATAGATGCTCGTAGTTGTCAACTCATGATAGGTCATTATAAAAGATGCTCGTAGTTGTCAACTCATGATAGGTCATTATATAGATGCTCGTAGTTGTCAACTCATAGGAGATCATTAAATAGATGCTCGTAGTTGTCAACTCATGATAGATCATTATATAGAGGTCGTAGTTGTCAACTCATGATAGGTCATTAAATAGATGCTCGTAGTTGTCAACTCTTGAAAGGTCATTAAATAGATGCTCGTAGTTGTCAACTCATGATAGGTCATTAAATAGATGCTCGTAGTTGTCAACTCATGATAGGTCATTATATAGATGCTCGTAGTTGTCAACTCATGATAGGTCATTATATAGATGCTCGTAGTTGTCAACTCATGATAGGTCATTATATAGATGCTCGTAGTTGTCAACTCATGATAGATCATTAAATAGATGCTCGTAGTTGTCAACTCATGATAGATCATTAGATAGATGCTCGTAGTTGTCAACTCATGATAGATCATTAGATAGATGCTCGTAGTTGTCAACTCATGATAGATCATTAGATAGATGCTCCTAGTTGTCAACTCATGATAGATCATTAAATAGATGCTCGTAGTTGTCAACTCATGATAGATCATTATATAGATGCTCGTAGTTGTCAACTCATGATAGATCATTAAATAGATGCTCGTAGTTGTCAACTCATGATAGATCATTATATAGATGCTCGTAGTTGTCAACTCATGATAGATCATTATATAGATGCTCGTAGTTGTCAGCTCATGATAGATCATTATATAGATGCTCGTAGTTGTCAACTCATGATAGATCATTAAATAGATGCTCGTAGTTGTCAACTCATGATAGATCATTAGATAGATGCTCGTAGTTGTCAACTCATGAAAGATCATTAGATAGATGCTCGTAGTTGTCAACTCATGATAGATCATTAGATAGATGCTCGTAGTTGTCAACTCATGATAGATCATTAGATAGATGCTCGTAGTTGTCAACTCATGATAGGTCATTATATAGATGCTCGTAGTTGTCAACTCATGATAGGTCATTATATAGATGCTCGTAGTTGTCAACTCATGATAGGTCATTAAATAGATGCTCGTAGTTGTCAACTCATGATAGATCATTAAATAGATGCTCGTAGTTGTCAACTCATGATAGATCATTATATAGATGCTCGTAGTTGTCAACTCATGATAGATCATTATATAGATGCTCGTAGTTGTCAACTCATGATAGATCATTATATAGATGCTCGTAGTTGTCAACTCATGATAGATCATTAAATAGATGCTCGTAACTGTCAACTCATGATAGATCATTAAATAGATGCTCGTAACTGTCAACTCATGATAGATCATTAAATAGAGGGTCGTAGTTGTCATCTCATGATAGATCATTAAATAGATGCTCGTTACTGTCAACTCATGATAGATCATTAAATAGATGCTCGTTACTGTCAACTCATGATAGATCATTAAATAGATGCTTGTAGTTGTCAACAAAGCAAGAAAAACGAATGTATAAATTATCTACAAAATTTAATAAATATAATACACACTACAAACATATCACAGAATGAGCAGTTTCATGAACGTAAAATTATTTAAATACATTAATATATAAAGTTAGAAAATAGAAGAAATACACCATGTTTGAGCAGTGTCAGTTTTGAGACATTAATGTAAGGTATATAAAATCGACACTGAACAGCTGCGACAAAATGGTTGGTTTAAATTCAAAAGCAAATGATACCTAAAACAAAACAAAAACTAAATTCTAAGTAACTTTAGCCTCTTTTTTCTACTTGCTTTTTTAATTTATCTCCTATTCAACTAAGTCATGTATAATATTGAATTTTACATTTGTAGACAAAATATCAACAACAGTGTTATACTATATATATCTGAAAACGGTAGGAATATATGCAAAACCGTCAGGCCTATACTCCTCAGTGTATACGGAAGTCAACAATATAAAACACTTGACATTTAATACACTATGCTATCATTAAATACAAACGCCCGGATGGCAACACTTACACATGTTGTTGTTTTTCATTAATTCACAAAAATTAAAAAAATATTGATAACGTTAAAATTATTCGTTTTTCACAAAGTGAAAATAAAAAGGAACAAATAGAAAGAAGAGTCACAGCAGTAGCAATCACAACAACAACAACAACAATACCAACAACAACAATAAAGGATGAGCATTCAATTCCTTGAATGAAAGACGTACTTTCATGTTCATATATTATATACACGTACAATAAATATGGAAGAACTAACGACTTTCGTCGTTGATTATTTCTGAGACTCGGACATTGTGCTAAATAATTTCGTATTTACTTTTAAGTGTCCGATTTATTTCATATCTACTTATGTGTCACAATATGCATTAACTATCCACCTTCTACAGTAAACAAAAAATCCTCATAAAAAAGCCTGTTGCAAAATGCAGTTTGTAAACTCATTATCAATTCCTGAATCACACCATATAATACAAATACAGGAAATAAAATTCAATTGCTTCTTTTTAACGTGTCCTACCTACTAAAGTATGCTGTTTATGGCTGAATGTTTACTGGTAATTTAACAGCATTCTGTTCAACGAATCTGGGTTAAATCATCTTCTCTTAATGTCTAGTAAGTATTATTTTTCTTGTCGTAGTTTCTGATCTAAAAATCATGTCCAAACATCACTGCGCAGGCACATCTTGGTCCCCTCTGGGTATTGTGAATCTTACAGACTCCACCTATCTCTGCACACGGTTTCGCATCCGGGACATTGCGTCCTGATGCTCCTCGCCTATTTTCTCTACATGTAGAGGCAGCTTTATTCATTCTACAAAGCCGTTTGCGGCGCCGACACTCTCCCGTCTCCATGAGAGTTGCCATGACGAGGCAGGCGATCAAAGCAAATACTTTTGTTGAAGCCATTGATGAAGTGTGTACTCTGAAAACAGAACAATAAATGTATAAAATTTCATTACGTTACCTACAAGATTTCAGGCTATAACTGTTAAACTTAAGCAATGAATTACAGTGAAATAGATTATCACCATCTCAAACATAATTCTTTCAATTATTTTCCTCCAAAATTGAGGTGAATTACATAAAAATGTGTAATGACATATAATATTTTTACCTGTATCTTAAAGACTTGAGAGCTGATGTTTTCTTGATGTTCTCCGCTTTTTCTATAGTAGCTCTAGATGTGGTATTGTCCATCTCGCTACCTCCATTTATATACTTTTCAGATGGACAATAATAGATATTCTAGAACTTCCCCCCACGCACCGACATAAGTATTCCCAAAAGTCTAAATTATACCAATTACATCACTGTTAATAGTAATCAGCCAATGTTACTTTAAGTCCTTATGGACACTTACATTCTATTTTTAAGATCTTACGGGAAATTTTCATTCAATGGGATTTTCCGCTGATCCACTCACACAATACTAACTGTCACGCGTGTGAAATATACATGTATTACTTTTTCTGAAAATTGATCATCATACATTCATTGGATTGGTAAGCATGTAAAATGTAAGTCCAGTCTCCAGCTTGAAATGGAAGGCTAAAATTTCCTACAAAAATTTTAATATACTGTTAGTAGAATGTATATCATTGAATCGAGAGCAACAAAAGACAATATGGAATGAACACACTACTTTGTCCTTAGAACAGATCTTCGTCTTCGGAATGACATTTAGAAGCTCATCTAAACACTGCCATGGTTGGAAATATGTTTGTGTCTATATAAACCACATGATTCTTTTAAAATCTGCGTTCGATCAATCTTAGTCACATAAACTCAGCTTCAGTGTTTGTCCACGTTACAAGTACATAGTCATTGTATTGAAGTTACGAGTCACAATGTGGACATACGTTGGGTTGGCGGCGGTATAATAATAATGCCATTACATTATTTCTCATTAATGTAACTCAGAACTGCATGTATGTGTTTAAGTGATCATGAGTCTTTAAGTTTAACTGTTTTTGTATTATGAATGCAATGTTTATAGGAAGGCCTCGAGGAAGAGAAGTCCTCGGATTCTTTAAATAAAGAATTTTATTATTATTATTATTATTATTATTATTATTATTATTATTATTAAGAGGAGCACGTTTTCTTTAACGTATTTATAAATTAGATGCCAAGACAGTCATGTAATACTATCGGCATATATAGGAAATTTACACAGGAGAGCTAAATATCTGCAATGAAGAACGCTGGTTGTGGATGTTGTTTGAAATTTATCATGCAACTAATATTAAATCTGACCGATAACACCCGTCCGATATTTTAAAATGATATCACGTCACTGACGTGATAACACTTTGTAACCACGCCCACATGCCGGACTACCTCCAGTTCAACAAGCAAGACTCCTCAAGTGCAAGCACAGAGAAAAAGTAATCAAAACATTTCATTTATCCTATCATTTTTTGTATTTTTGTTTACAAATCATTGTTAATGATGTAGTTATTGCATAAAAATACAGCCCAAATAGATAAATTGAATGTACAGCAAGGCACCATAAAAATTGAAAATCCCTTGTAGAATTTTTATTTTTGAAATAAACATAGGGTTGTTGGTATTCATTTTCTTAGTTAGATCATTTGCTATCCATCTACAGCAATTTTGAGGCAAAATTTGAGAAAAAGTTGATTTTCATTTTTTTTATCACAATCCAATTTTTACAGTAAGTTCTTAATGCGTGGTTGAAATGGCCTGAAACCTATCAGCTACCTATCAAAAGTTGAAAACTGTCTTTAAACCGCTCACTTTTCACTCATCAACTCTCAAGTTCCTCGTTTGTTTACAATTAGAATACCCCAGTGGTGTTGAGCCCACGACGCCATTTTTTAAATGTCAGTGTTTTACTTGGAAATTCTTGCGTGTGTCTTTGCAAATATTTTGTTTGCAAAACAATATCATTACATTAGAACAGAAAAACATTTATAAATAGTCTCATGAAGGTAATTATAAAGCTATATTTATGTCGTTTTTATATTGTTTGTCCTTTGAAATATAGAACTATTTTTCGAGGCACATTTGAAATCATTTTCTTTTATAAATATCGTATTTATTCTATTTTAGGCCCCTAAAAGTGTCAAAAATATACAAAATGAAGATTTGCATGATAAATAGAATATTAGTCAACTGCCTTTTGACAACATGTGATATCAGGTTCGGCAGATACTGTCGGAAAAGGCTCGGCAGAGCCTCGCCTTTTCCAACCGCATCTACCTCACCTGATATCACATGTTATCAAAAGACAGTAGCCTGATATTCTCTATTTACATAACGGCATTATCGTCATTTATTGTTCATCGTCATTATACTTCTTTTTTTCAAATTCTCTAAGAACAAACAAAATAACCATAACTCTCATAAGAAGGGAAAAAACAATTTCAATCCACTAACATTTAAAACCACCTGTGCACAAGTACCTATCTTGTTTAAGTTTAACGCATACACATAAAAAGATGGGCTACAAAACACTGGTTACAGCTATACGTTGGGTTCTCTGAAATTATGTAAGTTTTTCTCAGGGATGATGCCGGTAGTAGTCGAGATAATACGAGGAAGTACATATGTCACGACACTTGTTACCACTTCAGTTTTTTATAATGACCCAATTGTGTATTTCAATTATATGTGAAACTAACAACATCAATTAACTGGTGATTTGTTCGTGAAAGTTATTTTTCCTAGTGGTTTCACAATGATCTTTACTTGATTACATTCTAGATCTTGGAAGACTACGACATGAAACTTGGGCTTTATAATTTGATATCTATACACAGTCACGACTTGTATTCCTCCTTATATCTATACGTAATGTAATTATATAATGAATAAAAAAAGCCATAGTTTTATTGTTTAGTAAGCTGTTGTTGTTGATGCTGTTGTTTTTGTTTTTCTTGTTTATGACGGTCTGTTCGACCACAGCATGACCCAATTTACTTGTGAAGCTAGCGGTCTATGACGTGTATGTATATGCAGCATGATTAGTTGTCACTGCTAACTCCTACTGAAGGGAGATTTATTAAAAACATATCGTTACAGAATAAAGAAATTTCTGTTTCACCACGTGACTTTAGGACGGACGGTATTTACATTTCACATATATTGTTGAAAAATTGACAAATGGGAAACTTTAAGAGATATGATTAAATATCAGGAAATTAAGGCGAATGAAAATTATGGTAAATTACCATAGTAATACGTTAACAACATTAATTTATAGATAGGTAAATGTGTAAGAAGAATGTCACATATTATTTGCATACTAGTATTTTGCACTTTGATTTTTTATTCATAAAGTGTACATAGAGATGCTTTTCGTCGGCCATCGGCCAGACTTCAATGAAAATTCACAGGAGTTTAGTTGTGCAAATTTTCAGCATGTTACACCTGGATACATTTCATTGTATTATTGCCTAAATATATGTATTCATACAAACAGTGTACATTCACATGTTTTGGGGTAAGCTATTTCTCAGCAATCACTGACTGAAAAGCAATAAGTACAAAGCTTAGTTGAGCATATAGCCGGCATGTTGTGCTGAATAATACTTTGCCAATTCCCTACATATTCTTCTAAAAGCAACTGAAACGATCAGCGTGCAGCACCCATGCTGTGCTAATATTCATTTACCGTGTCCAAACGGGTCGAAGCGGCTAGCAAATGGTAGAGTAAGGCGGCATGTACAGGGGTAGCCTATTTAGGTCGTAGTGATATCTCTAATTTTGCTTGTTTATAGAATTAAAAAGTCGGTTGTGCTCACCAATCTGCTTGTGACCGACCCCAGCGTCTCTCCCTTGATGCTGTAAATGTTTGTTTTTGTGTCTCAATAGGAGATTTTTATTAGGAGATGCCACTTTCCTTCTATTTGTTCAAAAGTTTGTATTTTTTAGTGCCAAAGTAAGAGAGTAGCCGCGGCAAATTATGCCTAGATAGCTATTCCCTTGTGGGAAATATAAGTTGACTCTCAGTTGTAGAGTCCTTTTTGTTAAAAATTTAAATATTATTGTAAAGTTTTGTATTTTTGGTTCATAATGTGATTAATGAAAAGTTGGTGCTGCAAGTAACGAAGGAGGAGATTCGCGAATCCCACCCAACCAACACCCATCCGGCGCCTCCGCAAAGCACCCACACCCCCGTTCCCAACCACCAGCGTGGCCTACCACTAGAGCCCGAAAACTTCATCAGAGGAAACGGACAGCCAGTTATCGTTTTATGCCTCACTTGACTCACTACCCCTAACAATTAAGCAAAGGACTTTTAGAACAAATTACTTAGTATGTGAATGATTAGAAGTTAATGCGTGTTGTGAATGGTGCGTTATTTTACATTTCTGTGAATGTACAGTTTGCATTAAAACCCTAGTTTCCTAGAAAATATATAGTCGATGTTAGTTGAGAGAAAAAGCCAGGTGTGAACTTTCTAGGAAAAAGTTGTAAAAAATTGAAATTGTGAATAGCATTTCGTGAAATAATTTTCCGTATTTACATGCTTATAAGTGGGCGTAATATACTTTACGTAAAAACGCTGCAGTTATTGTTTTCTGATTAAACTTCCTGTCCTGTTTAATAGTATCCTATTGAAGGAAAATACTTATATCATTCGCGGATTTTCTCAACCCACAAGCAAATTTCCGGAACATGTACATCATAGTTATTTTTGTAAGTTTTAGATTCCTTGAAATGTCATCATTGCATGGTAGAATAAAACAGGTATCTCTAGATATATATGTATTCTTTGCTTTGTACAGTACAAATGTTGACAAATGAATGTGAAGTTTGTCTAAAATATATTCTTGCAAAATTAAGAAGTCTTACAAGGTAACGGTCTTAACTCGTGTGATTTGTATCAGTATGGTTGAAAGATTGTCCGATAAATTTGATATCAGTAACAACATACACATTTTGACCTTACCCAGGCTCATTGAGGGGCTCCGTGTAAAGGGTCATGATGGACATATAATTTCTGTATGCTGAAATAGGATTCCTGCGTACGCATTGGCTTGCAGATCTTTAATTTTCTCTTATTTTCTGACAATAGATTTAGATCAATTTCTGTTTAAAATAAAGAACTGAAAACGTTATTTCAGCTGGACATACAGTGTATATCCTATACGATATAATCATCCATAACCAAAGTTACAAACGATTGTTCGTTACTTCAAGAGCTGATCTAAAATAAGTTCTTCACCAAGAGGTCTAAATATGCATTATCAAACATGGACTAACACTACTAGTTTACTCCCCTATATGATCAGTCAACAATGTGGACTAAAACAACATTGATAGGCCTACTCTTATCTTAACAGACATTAATATTAAGGTTAACTTATGCGCCATTTATCTTTAGAAATTAATATAATTATGAAAACGCCATTTTATACCTAATTTTAATGTTCACAATTAGTTTATGCAGTAACGTATTGGGTTGGCAGTTAATCTATTCATCGTTACTTCGGGGGATCAGTAAGTAACATGTTTCCAATTCAACATAAAAAACTGCAGTAGCGCTAATCGGACCCAGTTATAATCATAATAAATTAAATCACCTTTGGTTATGACAGTATCCCATTATACTTTATACTTAAATAGTTGAGTAAGATTCACTGTGGATACTAGTTAGAGTTACTGTGCTCAGGGCCTAATGGTTTTAAATTGTAGGAGATCCCTACATTAATTAATGCGTGGTACATTGATTGGTTTCCCCAATTTTGCACTTTTAGAATTTTCGGGCTACATATTCTTTATTTAGCAGTCACTCCATGACAGATAGATGAGGATTGTTGCCCTTTTCATTCGAAGTTGGTTATCTTAAAGTATTTGTGTGAGAAAAGCACATATGTTAAACTATCTTATGTAAGGAATATTAAGGTTATGGACGTCATGCCTTGGTCCTTATTTGAACCTTTGATACATGTACATGATAAGTAATTCAGGACATGAAGTACTACGCTAGATTTCTGCTTGAAATAACTGATGGTGTCATTTGTAAAGTTTATGTTGTGAAAATCGTGACTGACTTCCAATTCGTGCAAGCGACATACATGCCGTTTCCTTTTGTTTTATACTAATTTCAACTCTGGCTTGCGAAACAAGTTCTTACAACTTATATAAGTCACTCTCGAGACTCTTTCCAAATGCAGTACATCTTTAAAAGAGAGAGGCAATGTGTAATTATCGCTCCTAATTGTCTACCTAATTGTGCACATGGCTGACTCAGCCATTCAGAGTAGTGTTGTTTTTTCCTCCAGTGAAGTGGCTGTATAACTGAATGAAGACTTTACAGAAACAGGCTCAGATAGATAGATTGGCGTAGGAAGATAGATTTCGGCACACTTGCATGTTTTAGGTCCGAAAGTTATTTTACCTGATAACACAAGTTAATGTCCTGTATAGACAGTATAAAGGGGCATCTAAGATACGGGAACTGATAATTATGCGGTCAAATACAGTCTTAAGATCCGTCACTAGTATCTCTGGCCTAAGGACTCATGGATGCATTTTTTTCTTTTTCACCTATATCTTTTATCATACTAGTCATCATATTATACTGCTTGGTGAAACCGTGCCGTTTTTCTGATAAAGTATGGTATATTTCGTTGGGAGGGGTGGGGTGGAAGTGTGGGGAGGGGGCATTTGAAGATAAGTGAGAACAATTCTTGTGTCTCAGAACCTTGTGAGGACAAAATTTGAAATTGAGTACACAAACAATGCCTTTATTTTTAAGATGCTTGCAACGGAATGCTGATATCACTACAGAGACATTAAAGTTAGTATGGGTTGCGAGGACAAAAAAAAGAGATTTTGATCATAGAAGTCCTCGTTATATCATTACTATTGACAATAGTCCTCACTATCTAGTGTTTGCTCCCTCTGTCTTCTACTTCGTCCTTATAATAAAGAAGGCAATGTGAAATAAAGCGTCTTACCTGAAGACTCTACCGTCATGGTTTTGTTGGGGATCGAACCATGGACCACCAGGTCCTAAAACGAACGCAGTAACACTGCGCCACGACGGCTTTATCAGATTTAAACTTACTCACATATGACAATTTACATGTAACACTTGCTGAGCTGCGTATTTCGTATACAAACTATTTAACGGAAAAAGATGGCTGACGCCGAACGTTCACTAGCTACCAGAATGATTGTTTTAGATGATAAATTGTCAGAAATTGTGTCGTGAATCGCCATGTAACCGAAGAAGAAACAACTTCATAAATCTGTAACGGCGAAAACAAAGAGCGTCGTAAAAAAAATTGTTGAATAAGAAGGGTAAAGATCCATTGTTTATAGGCCAATTTGAGTTCCGTCTTCAAATGTATATATTTTTGCTTTATGAAGTGCCATGTCAGGTCGATTTACAAAAGTTGAAACAAACAGACAAAATATATATTGATATATAGACAAGAACACATATCTTACTGCATGTTAAATTCAAGTTGAATGAGCATGGCTTTTATTGATAACTCACTTGCAAGCTAAGATTGGGGCAAGTCAGTTTGATTCTAGAAGAATAAATGACAAATGGGAAACACATGTATAATAATAAAGAATAATTTATGGCGGAGCAGGGCCTTTGAGTGATAATCGCCCTGGTAATTGAATAATTGCCAGAGGGTTTTAGCTTGAGGGCAATTATTACATACCGGGGCGATTATCACTCAAAGACCCTGCTCAGCCATTTATTTTTTATACATATGTGTTTCCCATTTGTCATTTTCCCCTTAGAATCAAATTGACTAGCCCCAATCATGGCTTAAAGGTGGGTTATCAATAAAGGCCATGCTCACTCAACATAAATACATGTATAACATCTAGTAAGTGTTCTTGGCTATATCTATAAATATATATTTTATGTCTGTTTGTTTTCAACTGCTGTAAGTCGATCTTACTAGGCACTACATTACCTTGGAAGACGGAATTCAAATATAAACAATATATCATTCTTATTCAACAATATCATTTTTACGTCGCTCTTTGTTTTCATCATTGTAGATTTATAGTTTACGTTCTATGAAGTTGTGAGCTTCTTCTTCGTTAACATGGCTTTTCACAACGCTCTTTCTGACAATTTAAAATCTAAATCAATTATTCTGTTTGCCAGAGACTCTAGTGTACATTATACTATTATAGACTAATGTTGACGTCTATATATAGTTTTGCAGACCTGTTAAAAGTGATATTGACCGAGGACGAAGTCCGACGTCAATATCATTTTTCACAGGTCTTCAAACTAAATTGACCGAAACATTAGTCTAAAATTATTATATCGTATACCTTATAAACAGTAGTGAAAAGTATGCTAAATACGATATTTAGTACTGTGGTTTTATTAATGACATAAATATGTAAGTTTCAAACGTATGTCGTCAGATTTATGCATTTTTCATCGTACTTATGCAATACATGTATTAGCATTTGACTGCTATTTCTTTCTTAGATGGTTTTGACTGGATGATCTCAGTTCTGTGAAGGTAATAGGCTTTACTTGCAGGATGGAATTCCGTCTTAAATGGTCCTAAATAGTACACACAGATTTGACTATAATTTTTAAGCTTCGTGGAAGCAAATGCGCAAATGTACAGGTTCATTTTTTCACGTTGAATCACTTGAAAATACATACATCCGAAAAAGCACCGGCTACTTCGTCTATCGTAACGACAAGAATATAGAAAAAAACTATTTGAAACTTGTTCGATGCATCCTCAAATGGAATTTGAAGCCTTATATTTTTGAATAGCCATACTGCGGAATGCCGAGGTCTCTGATACGTTTTACCAGTACATCCATTATCTTATCAGTTTGACATACATGTAATATATTAACATTTATCTTAACATAGCGTTCAGTTGTCTTTTGGATAGCCACCTTTAAAGCTCAAGGAATTATGAATCAAACAATATTACTTTCACTTATTGCTTCGTCGTTGATTGGTAAGTCAATATGTTTAACTCATCTGTGTATCTATGACGCAAGAGATTTTGAAGGACTCAACTAAAACTTGCAGAAGTGAATTCAGAAATTGAACTGCTTTGACCAGCTACAGTCTGACCGTAACTATACAATTTTTCCTCAATGTTTTTCTCTTAAGTAATATGATGAAACCTTTTATTGATATGCCATTAACGATCCCATGTCAAAGATGTTCAAATAGTTCCATTCTCGTAAATTTACGAAATAATCGTAATCAAAATACGTTACTATTCCGTACATCTGTATAGACTGCCCGAAACATACTGAAAAGGGATGTGGCATATTCTTTATATATCGGTTTAGAAATCTTTAAAAAGTTCTTCTTGGAACTTTTGGAGATAAATATGACAACAAATTTTTATGCTTTAAACACGTTGTAATTGTTGTATTTTATGTAAATGCGTCGTTCGAAAATGGTACGAAAATGTTCGCATTTTGCCGAAGTCTGTTCGTACCTGGGTACGAATAACTGTAAGAAATCACATAGATCTACATGTCTAAATGCAATAATCTAAAAGGAAAATCAAATTCATTTCTCTGGATCATGCTGTCATTTACAAAGAACTGATATTAACTCAATATAGATACAAATAGGATTTATTGTATTGTAACTAAAACATTCAAATTTTACCATGATTCTTTTGCTACACTAAATTTTAGCGGGTAAATTCATACATTCATTAATTATATAGCATCATCATTATCATCATCAGCAGCATCATCATTATCGTCATTATCATCATCATCATTATTATTACTTGTTACAAAATACTACTAGAGTCTAGTATATGTTGATTCCGACGTTAAATCCGAATTAATCAACTGGCACAATACAATCAACCTTATGGGCATACTTTTGAATGACATTAAAAGTTGTTCAAACTATGAATTTTCAGTTCAGTTTTGTCAAAATCCATTTCTAAGTTACCATTCACAGCTTAATACTTCATAGGGTAGTTGAACATAGTCACTGAATGACAAAATGTAAGCACGTGGGTTCCTATCTCAAAAGTAAATTTTACACAAATGGTGAAAGGTAAAAATTTGTGGACAGTTGTGCCTCCAGTTTATAACTTTACTCGTGCAAGGGTTGTCCTGATATTCACACATGTATGTGTACATTCTGTGTTGTCCTGATATTTACACATGTATATGTGCAGACTGTGTTGTTCAGTGACAATCGATCCTCCAGCATTTTCAGTCCTTTGATTGTTATTCATCTTAACAGAGTAGAAATTCCTTACGGCGGACCGAACGGAAGTAGTGTCGTATACAAACAAGTATATTCAGTGAATAAAGAAGATTGTTAGGCATTATACTGTCTTCTGTTTTCAAAATTACATAGTATTAGATCTTAATAGTATCCAAACATTTCAGAATAGCATAATATTATTTTGTTGTTGTTCTTTTGTTATTTATCGTTAACACTTTTATCGCGCGAACGAAACACTTTGACTGAAAAATAGAACAAAGCACCTTTTTCCCATCATCATTGTAATCGGCGTCCGTGATGTAATTGGTAAAGGCGTCTGCACCTGTTACTGCTCTGACGTACTTTTACTGATGAGTTCGAAACCCATCCAAACCCATATTTGTTTCAAACGACGTAAGTCTCCATTACATCAGTACCGTTAATGCATCGCCATTTTTTCACAGTATACTCAACTGTGAGCGCAGAGCAGTGTACGACCAATGAAGACTGCACCTCCACTGGCTGCAACACCGGATTTCACGTGATCTGTCAACATAACAACGCCACTGGTCCAACCACTAATGGCGGTCTGTGTACATGTGCCATCGATGATTTAAGTAAGTTTTTTCTAATAATGCAGCTTGGAACGGAATAAGTTAACAAATTCATTTTCTATAAATCCCTGAACACGGTCAAATTCAGCAATCACCAACAGCCAAACTAACACATAAAAGAACGGCAAACTATTGTACGGTTAAACCACAAAGTGAATTGAAAAAAATGAAATATTGGTACATGGAAAACAAAGTAATTTTCTAACTCAGAAAAGAGAATAAATGCCGAAACCTTCAGGTCAAAGCAACCTAGTGATAATTATTACACTGTCTGATTTCGAACGGGTGAAAACGAACGAGAATAGGATGCTGTATGATCTACATGTACTGTGATTTGTGGATAAATGATTCTGTAGTATATAACATAGTTATCTCTAATTCTATTTTAATTTAGGTTGCTCTAACCAAGCCGGTTGCCAAAGTCTAACCCTTCCCACTTACGTCTGTATCAGCGACGGTCACAAACATTGTTACGATGGCAAGTGCATTTGTACCAGATGGCGAAAATAAACAGCGAAATTCTTTGAATTGAATGCTGAATGTATAAATCAATGAATAAAAATATGTATCTAATGACTGTTGAGTATGCATCACTTGTACGAAGTACACAACTTAACTGTCGTAACGACACTGCTCCAGGAACTGTTTCGTTGTATCATCAGTCGGACTTTGAAACGTTTTATTATGAGGAAAATAGGCTAATATATGGGAGTGTATGGTATTCCGTATATCATCATTACACGGGAAAATATTCGGAAAACTTAGAATAAGGCGATGTACGTGGTCAAATGCTGGCAGCCCATATATAACTAATATACGGAATTCAATATACTTAGAAATACAGGAATATTGATATACGCAGCCCGTATTCAATTAAAGGGACATACCCTATAACAGATGTCAAACTAAATAGCCTCAAAACATAAATAAAAGAAACTTTGGAACTATTATAACTTAACCTAAAAGTTTCAGCTTTGCATTCCCAATCATTATCGATAAAATCAGTGGTTTATGATATACTGCAGTACCGTAAACCATTCAATATTCTATGTAGAGTTGTTGTTGTACGGAAGAAGGCGGAGCTAAAAAGACGCTTCCTGATAACGCGCACATGGCCGTCTCGGTTGTCATTAAAGGTGTTAATTGATAAACAATCATAAAACGAAATATAATACACCTCGGCGAATTTAAAATACGTTGTTTGTAACAAGGATTTAATTAGCGATGCTTGGTTGACACGACTTTGTTACTATGTAATTCACAGACTGCGCTTCGGGCGATCATAACACAATTCATGTATACTCGTTTTTCCGATAATCACGTGTCATAGCACTTATAATTTCGGCATTGTTTTTTGGGGTCAGTAATTAAATTATTGACTTACGTGGTGCAATTTCAAGTTGCAAGACGTAAATTTTTCCTCTACATGAATATATCTTTGGCAATATTCAGCGCCTTCTTAACCTTCAGTATTATTAATACTTATCAATACTTATTTTAAACCATTGAAAATACTTTTGGACAAATTTTGTTTTATTAATAACTATTTAAATCGTTAAAATCGAAGAAATATAAATGTACGAAAATAAGTTCACGGACATGCGAGGTCGCGAAAATATGTGTCAAACGGGGAATGCGAACTGTTACTTTCATTTTTGAGCTCATGGTGCTGCAGAACACGGAACAGAAAATTATGGTATGCAATCCTAGATTTTGACCCTTGAAAAATTACAAAATTGTTTGTAATAAATTTCGTATCATTTAGATCTATATACAGTGTTTGATATCATGCAATCAAATCTTAACTAAAAGTGGTATGACCCCTCTCTCCTCCAGGGTGATCTGTACGCTTTGAAGACTAGTGGCTCCAACTTGGGAGTCATTGGCGCAAACTTTTTCTGATTGGCGAATTTGTTGGCGCAAACTAAAATTGACCTAAAGGGAACCCTGGTTTCATATCTGGAAAGATTGCCATTGTCTACGAGGGCTCTCACCGGGAACCTATCGATCTACATGCCGGCATTTAAAGCAATACACTGACAAACCCTGTCAGTTTTGGGACCTTTTATTCTTACTTACCTTTAATGTTGTTCAGTATTTATGTATCCTTAATATAGTAGTAGATATGGCCAATATCAATAGGATAATTTTCAAGCCAGAGGTACATGGATACAAATACGGGAAGGAAAGTACATGGATGGCATATCGTATGCTGGAAGAACTTTTTGATCATGAATGGTGTTTTGATCATGATTTAATGTACAATTTGCATGTTGTTATCAAAACCTTGGCTGCAAAATGAACCCAAGATCAGAACGGCTATAATTTATCAGATATACTTTAATTGGAAAATTGAAGAATTCGAGAATGGAGAGACTATCCCTTCCAGTCATGTGTTTCTTGTTAAAACATTGAGTGGACATCTGAGCAACAGTGAAATGGATCAACTTAACATGCTTGTTGATGAAATCAGACAAAACACGAAATAACATGCAGCACTACATGTATGTAAAACCACCAAAGTGTTCAAATACTTTACAGCACGTGTACTAACAAATGTAACAAAGTTCATATTACTATATTGTGTTTTTTTTCTATATTGAACTATTCATTTCTTTACACATTTAGCCTTTCTTTTGTCTATTTTTTTCTTGTAAAGCTCTCGTTTTCTGTTCCCTTTTCTCCTCGCTCTGCTTTTTTCTCTGCTCGGTCTCAGCAATTTTCTTCTCCTTGTCCGCTTTTTGTTGCATCTTCTCCATAAAAGTTTCATCAGAAGAAATGACAAAATAGCCGGTGTTTTTTGTTGTTGGACTTTGCGAACTCTTTCTTAGGCAATACAAGAAGTGGTGGGCTGGATGTTTGGCGCTAACAGAGCTTTTATTTTGGATTCGGCTCTTGTACAATGACCATGTTGTATACATTGAATTATTTATATGAGATGTGCCGCTCGTATAGGCTTCATTAAATAGGCGCTTTTTTCGTCCATAATAGCTGATTCTACTACAGACAGTGCAAAAGTAGAATTGCACTCTGTGGCTGTGCTGGTCTGGTTATTTGCGGGGTTGTTTTCACTAGATACACATGACTCAGGTACAGGTTGTGGACCAACCTGTTCTGGCAGCTTAAGCATACATTGTTCATCTAGATGAACAGGTAGATCCACAACCTCGTCGTCGCCACCGACAGATTCTAGGTCAGCATCACCACACTCATAAGGAATTGCGTCTATACATGACATTTGAGCATCTACTGAACTACAGGTGGGCAATGGTGATTTATGACCTATATGGAATGCCGTATACATTTCATCTTTGCTTTCTGAATAAGGATTACAGAGGAAGTGGTAGTTGCAGCGTACAACTCAGCCGGGGCGTAAGCTTCGTTTGAGATTGCTCTAATGATTGTATGGACACATCCGGCGGGCCTCAAAACCAGCCTTTATGTTATTTACAGTCATTGCTCTTTCCCAGGCTCGTTTCATTGATAATAATAATTACGATTACAAATGGTTAAATGTTTAGTCATTTTTCATGCCATGTAGATAGTTTACTAGTAAAGTTTTCCAACACTTATAAAAGTATACTACACGAAGTATAAATAGCATTTGTTTTTCAGTAAATCTTACAACGAGAGGCATTTTCGGTGTCGTAGCCATTTAAAACTCTTTTCAAAAGCAGCATTTCCACTTGTTATAAGAGTAATGGTTTGACTTCATGTACATCACTACTTAATGTTTCTTTGGTATAGGACATCTGAAATTAAGCCATATAAACCTCTTTCATGATTTAGGGAGTAGGTTAAGCTAACATCACTGTCTTGAAGACTTGTCTTATAGTGTTGACTGCTGATATACGCCTCCTGTGGCCGCTAAATTTCTTTAATTTATGGTTAAAAGACATTAAAACATAGACTGCCCTAATGGCGAACACCAGTATGTATCGGGCGCAACTATCGTTCGACTTAAAGGGGCATACCTTATAACTGAAGTCAAACTAAATAACCTCAAAAACATCTTTGGAAGTACATGTATATAACTTAAACTGAAAGTTTCAGCTATGTATCCCAAGTCATTATCGATAAAATCGGCGATTTAAAATGTACTGCAATACCGTAAACCATTCAATAATTTATGTAGGGTTGTTGTTGTACTCTTTAAAGGGGCATTCCTACATCTAGCAGATTATATTCGCGGAACATAGATTGTGTGTTCAATGAACGTAAAATGATCAAAAGATACATTTTTAAAGAAGAATCTATGACGAAAAGCCGCCTCATTTTACCACAATTAATCAATAAAGTAGCTTTCTGTAATAAATCGCATCCACACATTAATTGTACAACAACATCTCTTTTATAGATTATTGTATGGTTAACGGTACTGCAGTATATTTTAAACCGATGATTTTATCGATAATGACTGGGAATGCATATCTGAAACTTTTAGGTTAAGTAATAATACTTTTAAAGATTCTATTATTTATGTTTTAGGTTATTTAGTTTGACATCAGTGATAGGGTATGTCCCTTTAAGGGTAAACGCAAGTATGATACAGATTTGACATTCATTTGTATTATCTTTATCAAAAAAGTAAATATCTGTGATTTATTTGGGATAAATAGACTTTTTTTGTTGGAGAAGTTACTTTTAACTGTCTGTTTCGCTTCTTGTCGAAAAAATTTATGTTTCAGTACAATTGCTTGTTCACAGTTTCAAATTTCCCGCTCCGAAACTTTTATAAATACGTCAGCGATGTATGCGTCTGTGTGAAAAGACCGATTTCGTTTCGATAAAAATAAACGCTTGATCTATGTAGTTGAGCGTTTGAAAAAAGTGATAACAGGGGACGCTTATGCATACACATGTTTGATGAAGGTGAAACATTGCGGTAAAGTCGTTCGACTTTGGGGCGAAATCGACTCAAGGGCGACATATATATGGGACTGCTGCTCACAGTGTATTCGGGCTCATATACAGGGGCTCTTGACAATCAGAATCTATCAAATTTATCTGCGGAATTATAAAAGACGATCTAGAGACTCACTCCAGATTGAATCAACCTCGAAGTGAGATACAATATGCAATTGCTATGTCTTGCCGAATGACACAACCACTGGGAACGAATCAGGGGCCCTTTGATGCTGAGACGAACGCTACCACTTGGTCAAGGCGGTTTCTTACGTAAATTGATAGACATGCCTAGATATACTACAAAGTATTTTTTGTTGAAATACGGAACAGATACCTGTAATAGACCTGACTAGCGTAGCTGTAAACGTTCATGTAAATGTAAACCTATTCTGCATTTTAACAATATATTGAGGGGCCATCTCAAGTTATCAAAGTTAGAACAATTCTACAAACCAAAGGCTCCCGTATATTTATTAATATTTCAAATTTAGTTCTTTACGACGGACAATCATACCACTGCAAATGTGGACAATTAATCACGTGGGTATCTCCAGACCGTGCTATTGCATGTTCAACAATTGCTCTGCATTTATTAATGCGTTTAAGTTTTTGTCACACCCTTCGTACATTTAAAGGCCGTCTGTTTAATTAAGAATCCGTATATGGAGTCATTAGCGGATGTTGGTCAGGGTATATTCTGTCACCAAGCAAAACACTTTCATCTGGAAATGGAAGTTCTTGACCTACAGTTTCTGTCATGCGGTTAAACCGGTACTATTGCGGATGGTGGTAGTGATTATCGTTATGGTAATGAATGTTGACAGTGTGACAATGATTTTTTATAGTTGCTGATGATGATGATGATTATTATTTACCAGGTTTTATCTTAAAACCTGGTTATTAGAATGGCAATGTCGTATGTCGGGCGGGCGCGCGGTGGTCAAATATCATTTGGTTTCCGCTCAATAATAGTTAAAAGTGACCAATTGCAAAGAAATATGGTTTGTATGTAGCTTGGCTGGAAATGAAGCATGCCATCGCATCTAGGGTCACTATGGTGAAGGTCAAGGTCACTGTTAGTAAAAATAGAAAAATGGTATCCGCTCAATATCTCGAGTTAGGAGTAACAAATAACAATGAATATCGGTGTGTATGTAGGTTGCGTGGAGATGGAGCTTAGAATTGCATTTGGGGTAAATAAGTTCAAGGTCATTATTATCATTTTATGTATAATTTCAATCTTAAAACTTTTCTTTTTTAATTGTTTTTTTCCGGGGATGGGGGTGGGTTTAATGTCACTTTTTTTTTAACTCTCTTTTTTGTCAAATCTCTTACTCCTTTTTTGGCCAACGTCACTGGGTGATTTTTATTAATTCTTATTCTTGATTTCCTACAGGCACCATTGAAAACCGGGTTTTGGTGGCGTCACTTGTTTTGTTTTTATGATGGCACCGCTGGGACAATGACTATCATGAAAACGACGATTTTGATGAAACTGATTATTGATGATTTAATTGCAAGGATGCATGTCTTCATGATGATTATAATGATGGTGTTAATGAGCTCTGTCGTACACGATGGCAATGGCTATTGTTAGGATAATGGTGTATGGTTATCATATAATGATGAAGATTTTGTAATGATGAACGTAACCAAGATTTCATGTGATATTGGAATCGTTTGAGATCACCCCCGAAAGTAGGCAGTTGTACGTGCGGGTTCGAATGCGCTTGTCAATACTAATTCCATAAATAACTGAAATACGGGAGCGTGCGTATATAGTATAAGTGTCTATCAGTATAATTTAGGACTGTATAACCTAATACTAGCCTAGCTAACCTTAAAGTTAATAATATAAGTGTGTTATTCTTACAGTTTCACGGAATAAGTCGTCACCATTTAGGTATGAGACCCCTAAATCGGTGAAAAGCGGAAGCAGTTGATTTTGTCTAGGGAACATGCGGACCTACACTATGTGTTTGATTGCTATTGGTGAAACTAAGTGGTGCATACAAGAAAAATTAGTTTGAAATAATCGCTGCTGATAGATCACAAATGAAATATGAAGAGAAAAATCTGGATATAAATTATAATCAAAATATTTGGTATTTGAAAATACTGACATATTTGGTCGGTGACCACTAAAACTGCCACAAAATTGGGGTGGTGTCATTGAGCTCCAAATTACTGGCATAAAGTATTGGATCACATGTATAAATTTTGTTATTTTTATGTGGGACTAGGATGAATCTACAAAATAAAGTTCATTTCAGCAGTCGGTGAGATTTTGGGAAGTCGCACCGGAAGAAACCCTTATAATGTAAGTCTATGGAAATGTATTTAGGCGTCTCATACCTAAATATAGCACAGAGAACGATGTTTCGTGTGTCCCCGAGTTCATTTTAGACATTGTTTTGTATTCAAAATAGCTAATTTGGTAACAGATACATTGAATGGAGGTCTGGAAGGAAACAAATCAGCTTTTCTGATATTTTTTATGAAATAAAGGTTCAAAATGTACCCCTCAGTCAGATTTAGGGGATTATAACTGTATGATTTTGTTTTGCACACATAAATACGGTGTGTTGAGATGTCAGCGCAAATCTGAATTTATTACTAGAAGATTTTTAGTCTAGAATGCCGGTATGGTTACAAAAGTTTCAATATACGGGACCAGCAGTGGAGAAAATGCTGAAAAAGAAATGTGCAAGGGCAGATAACATGTTGCCAATAGAAGTGTGAAATGTGGTATATAATTCACAAATGATAATTTACAAAGTATATTCCCGAGCTGTTTATGCTCGGATTTTAGTACGTACTGTGATTTTATTGATGAAATTGGGTTTTTAGACCTGTAACTGAATCTCAAAATCACTAGACGGATAAATATCACCTAAATGGCTACTGTTCTAGTAAATGATTTTCGTCACCTTATGATTCTAGAGCTGAAAACATATCAAACAAGTATACTGTTGCAATTAAAAGTGTTATATAGATCTAGTCGCCATGAAATTGCGTGAAAACAGTGCTAGCATTGTAATTTCACAAAAATCGACGTAATTCTTATCACAAAATGCGACAACATGTCCCGGAACGCATAGGGAAGGGCAATATAGATTTTGAATTACCTCCCTTTAATTACAAAAATGCCTTAAAAATCAATTTTTGAGAAAATCTGCTCAGTTTTTGTAGCTAGTTTGTTGTTTTTCATTACATTAAATACGAATTTTGTTAAATATGCATCATTTCTTGTCGTATTTGCAATTTCGGTCTCAGAAATACGAATATTGCTCTAAAATGGTGTACAGAAATACGCTTTTTTGCCTCAGAGGGATGCATCGCGTCAGTTATCGTCTATTTCAATTGAAATTTCATGCATAGCCGTGACAATTCATATTTTAATGAAAAAATGGCACTTAAGAAGCATTCGGTTCTTTACAATTCATGGTACATGTGTTAGAAATTCAAATACTACGCAGATTACTCTTAATTTTGGGCACCCTGAACGTCCATCTAGATGTTTAATTTGGGTTTTTTACTGAACAAGTGTGTTTGTACGGTGTGCGTATGTACAGCCTTAACTCCATTGTACGTTTTGATGTAAATTTTGATACTATCCTGCTTTTTAAAACACTATTTTGTGATAAATGAGGCAAAATTTCTTCAAAATTTCATTTTTTTGGAAGGGGTGGGGTAACATAACATACCATTGCAAGAAGAGTATATGATGTATCAACCAAATAAACACATATATTTTTAATAGACACTCTGCTCCCCTGTCCACTCACATTTTCTACTCTGAAAAGAAAAAGACTACAGATATGACAACTGCTATTGAAGCAATTTGACAAATTATTTCAAAAGCTCAGCAGCAGCACACGAAATCGTCTCGACCTGGTCATCAATATGGAGGTATATTCTGCATCGTGATGCTCTGCAGATTAAATCAAAAGCTATACTTTGGTTCAGCAATTATTACTTTATTATTTGAAAGAGTTCTAAGTGCGTACAAAAGCAATCGTTTCAGTCTTTAGGTATGAGACCCCTAAATCGGTGAAAAGCGGAAGCAGTTGATTTTGTCTAGGGAACATGCGGACCTACACTATGTGTTTGATTGCTGATTGGCTGAAACTAAGTGGATGCATACAAGAAAAATTAGTTTGAAATAATCGCGCATGATAGATCACAAAGAAATATGAAGAGAAAAATCTGGATATAAATTATAATCAAAATATTTGGTATTTGAAAATACTGACATATTTGGTCGGTGACCACTAAAACTGCCACAAAATTGGGGTGGTGTCATTGAGCTCCAAATTACTGGCATAAAGTATTGGATCACATGTATAAATTTGTTATTTTTATGTGGGACTAGGATGAATCTACAAAATAAAGTTCATTTCAGCAGTCGGTGAGATTTTGGGAAGTCGCACCGGAAGAAACCCTTATAATGTAAGTCTATGGAAATGTATTTAGGCGTCTCATACCACCATGCTGTATAACTAAACGTTCTGTATTTCAATAATAAAATCGCATCTGCTAAACACACGAGCTGTGTTTGTAACTTTATTTATGTCCAGAACAGTCTTTACAACATAATATATACTCCGAACATATGGCATACTCATACTTAAAAATAAGGGAATCTAGATATTTTGAAATACTTTTACACGGCATCGTGAATACTCGTTTATTCATGAAACAAGATACTCACGCTAGAGCAGTGAGCAAATTAGTTATTATCTTATCTCCATTGTCACACATTGGAACACCAAAGAAAAAACAAACTAACAAAAAAAAAACAGCAAAAGTTTAAGCTTTTCTATTGATAGCTAATATCATTGACAATTTTCGAAAGAATTTCTGTATTGTTAATATATTTCTTCCTTCGTCGGCTTTGACTTCGTCCGTCTATATTGATAGTCGGGTAACTTATCTGAAAAGAAACTTATGAGCGAATGATTTTCAAAGTATCCGTAGCAAAATACTAGGAGTAACAATGTAAGTGAATTATACGCAGACATTATGACATTGATAAGTGTAAAATAATAGATAATAAATTGGCTGGGTCATGATGTACGCACATAGCTGTCAATAACTGAGCCTCAAGTGGCGATTTATCAACACACACTCCATATATAATGTAGATAATTATATATTAGAGACTTTCTTTCATGTTGTAAGTGTAAAAATATTTATAATTTTTCTTTGTTGTTATAATTGGATATTCTGAAATTATTATTATGACTCCCGGGTCAAAATTGACCACACGCGGATGGTCACTTAGTTTTGAATAGGCTTTATATAGGAAAAAACTTCTTCTCTGAAACCACAAGGCCTAGAGCTTAGATAGTTGGCATGTAGCATCGTGTAGTAGACCTCTACCAAGATTGCTCAAATTATGACCCCGAGTCAAAATTGACCCCGCTCAGGGGATCACTTAGTTTTGTTCATATTATGACACCCGGGTCAAAATTGATCACGCGTGGACGGTCACTTAGTTTTGCATGACTTATATAGGACAAACTTAAAAAATATTCTTCTCTGAAACCACAAGGCCTAGAGCTTAGATATTTGGCATGTAGCATTGGCTAGTGGACCTCTACCAAAATTGTTCAAATTATGACCCCCGGATCAAACCCGCACGGGGGCCACTTAGTTTTACGTGGCTTATATAAGAAAAACTTTAAAAATCTTCTTCTCTGAAACCACAAGGCCTAGAGCTTAGATATTTGGCATGTAGCATTGCCTAGTAGACCTCTTCAAAGTTTGTTCAAATTATGCCCCTGGGGTCAAAATTGACCTTGCCCGGGGGCACTTGTTTTACAAAGACGTATACAGGAAAGCCTATTTGATATATAACATTGTCTAGTGATATTCCACCAGCCAAGTGGACTTGTTCCAGGGTGAGCGATATAGGTCCATCTTGGCCCTCTTGTTTAGTTTGACATCAGTTATAGGGTATGTCCCTTTTATACGGTAAAAAAATGTATCATTCTGTTCAGTGTGTGAGTCTTGGTCGAAGAAATTACACCAGGTTACTTAGGTGGAGGTAGTATGTACTGACGTATTTCATTAATTGTTCCTTCCAAGGAAGGGACACTTAGAGTTGTACAGACACACTTGACTGAACAATGCAGCACGTAAGCCAATTTTCGGTGTTTAAACGTTGTGATATTGAAAATGTGATGGAACCAACTAACAACCAATAGCCGTTCTTTTCCGTACACGCTACATGTTTACGTTACTGTGGTTATTTCCCTTTATGTGGTAACTTCACTGGGTAAGCTATAGTCTCACTATTTGCACTTCGAAGGCAAACCGTTTTTACAGGTTACAGGTGACATTTAATAGCTGTCCGCCTTCTAGGCAAGCTATTACACACATATACAAAATAAGCTATTGCACGTTGGACTTGCAGAAATCGCCCGACAATGCGTTTGCTTTTGCATTATGAGTTTGACAAATAGCTGAAAGAATGTTAATTTACATATGTTTGCATAGCGTAGAAATATGACATAGCGTAGAATATTTCAGACCACTGTGACCTCAACTTTTGACTACATGACCCCAACGTACAATATGCTTAACTATATTTCATACTGATGCTTTGTACTAATTTTGATGAAAATCCAGATGAAGAGCACACCATATGAAGTTGACAGACAGACGGACGAACGGGCCTACATACAGATGCTACGGGGAAAACAATGCCTGCCGGGCAAGACATAATGCATGCTAATAATGCATTCTTGTGTATAATCAAATTGGGTGTTGTGTTTTCTCAGTCAATATCATTTACTCTCAATATGCCGATATTAGAGTTGCTGACCTTTTATCCTTACGAGTTACGACGTCGTAAGTTACGGTATCACTAAGGCGTCGATAAGATGTGTTTGAGTTACTGGAATAGTTTCACCTTACAGCCACATTAGCACCACCGTAAAGTCCGTCGTAACTTAAAGATAATGTTAACTTTTCGTGTTAGTCAATACATATTTTGAGGTTTTCCGGGCGTAGGTTCAAATCCAACCGAGAACCACAACTTTTTAAAAAACTTTTTCTTCTTTGTTCTAATTATTTTGCATTTTTCTTCATAGTTTTATATTGTTTTACACTAAAAAATAATTAACCATTTTTACACATAAGTATTAGCTTATTTGAAGATTTTATTATTTGCAGGCCCGGCTAAAATCGCTGATGGGAAATTACAAACTGTAATTATTAATGACGGTAGTTTTGGGATGCTGCTCCCAAAATGTTATAGATAATTATGAATATACAAAAAAGTCATGCCCCATTTCTAGAAAATGTTGATGTTCAAAATTGAACATTGTTAAAAAATTACATGAAAATTGTAGTAAAACTATCTGATTATTTCATAAAAGGTTGATAAAACTTCTTGCAAATATAGTACATGATGTATAATGTTTGAACTCGGATATAATCATAAATACTTCCTATATGTACACTAAGTTTGGTTTCATATGTTCACTGTTACAAAAATAGTGTGTGTTTGAAACTAAGGGGTTTTGTCACTTGTAAAACATTTCCTTCACTCTATTGCACAGTTGATAGTGGGCAGCTCCAAGTTTCAAAGTGATAGCTTTGATAGTTTTCTTGTAATTGACCTAAACGCAAAACTTAAAAAATTATACTAGCTAAAAATGACGAAGTCCAAAAAAACTAAAATGTTTTACCCTCCCCCTAATTTATGCCTAAAAAAAAACACCATTTGATATGTTTAAGTACATTATCCATTAACTGTTAGTGAAACATTTGAAATCAATCTAACAAAATATTATTTGGGCTGCCAGCACATGTGACCACGTACATCGCCTTATTCAAAGTTTTCCGAATATTTTCCCGTGTAATGATGATATACGGAATACCATACACTCCCATATATTAGCCTATTTTCCTCATAATAAAACGTTTCAAATTCCGACTGATGATACAACGAAACAGTTCCTGGAGCAGTGTCTTTACGACAGTTAAGTTTGCCGACACAGCGTGTACTTCGTACAAGTGATGCATACTCAACAGTCATTAGATACATATTTTTATTCATTTTATGCATTCAGCATTCAATTCAAAGAATTTCGCTGTTTTATTTTCGCCATCTGGTACAAATGCACTTGCCATCGTAACAATGTTTGTGACCGTCGCTGATACAGGTGTAACTGGCAAGGTTTAGACTCTGGCAATCGGCCTGGTTAGTGCAACCTAAATTGAAATAGAATTAGAAATAACTATAATATATACTACAGGATCATCTATCCACAAACCACAGACCATGTAGATCATACAGCATCCTATTCTCAATCAGACAGTGTAATACCTATCACTTTGTCGCTTTGACCTGAAGGTTTCGGCATTTATTCTCTTTTCTGAGTCAGACAATTACTTTGTTTTCCGTGTACCAATATTTCAATTTGTGGTTTAACCGGACAATAGTTAGCCTGCTGTTTCGATTCGTGCTTTAATGTTATAGTTTGGCTGTTGGTGACTGCTGAATTTGATGGTGATCAGGGATTTATAGAGAATGAATTTGTTAACTTATTCCGTTCCAAGCTACACTATCAGAGAGAGATATCTATTAACGTTGATCGAACATACACGATTCAATGCTATCGTCTATAGAAATTTAAAAAAAACTTACTTAAATCATCGACGGCACATGTACACAGACCGCCATTAGTAGTTGGACCAGTTGCGTTGTTATGTTGACAGATCACGTGAAATCCGGTGTTGCAGCCAGTGGCGGTGCAGTCTTCATTGGTCGTACACTGCTCTGCGCTCACAGTTGAGTATACTGTGAAAAAAATGGTGATACATTAACGTACCGGTGTAACGAAGAATTAGGTCATTTGAAACTAGACTACAATGTAACAGAGAATTAAGTCATTAGGAAATGAATTGGTAAATTCAATCTTTTAAGACATGTATGTAAAGAAGACATAAGTCGTATGAAACTTGACTTTGATTTGATGGAGAAGTACGTTGTTTGAAACTAAACTATGGTGTAAGAGAGACTTAGGTCGTTTAAAACTAGATTTTGATGTAATAGATATTTATGTCGTTGGAAAATAGACAATGGTACTACAAAGACTTCAAGGTCGTTTGAAATTAATAAAGACAAAAAGGTCTTTTAAAATTAGTCTATTGGACACGAAACATTACGTCGTTTTAAACTAGACGATGGTATACCATAAACTTAGGTCGTTTGAAATAGAAGTGTATTGTGTAATGGAGACTAACGTCATTTGCAATTAAACAATACACTAACGGAACACAAGCATCTGACTCAATATGAATCAAAGGACTGAAAGTACTGGAGGATCGATTGTCTCTGAACAACACAGACTGAACTGTGCACATACATGTGTAAATATCAGGACAACCCTTACACGATTAAAGTTATAAACTGGAGACACAACGGTCCACAAATTTTGAGCTACTTTTGGGTGCCTCGATAGTTCAGTGGTTAGGGCGTTCGCCTCCGGAACGGGAGGTCCCGGGTTCGAATCCCAGCCGGAGCATGAGGTGTGTCCTTGGGCAAAGACACTTAAACCACACGTGCCTCAGTCTACCCAGCTGTAAATGAGTGGCAGCGATGAAAAACTCGCTGCCTCTCTCGCACGAATGTGGAGTGTTCGAGACCGTTTAAATAAGCTACGGAGCTTTCTTCGCAATCGAACTAAAATAAAATATATTCGTATCAACTAAATTTTGACCTTTAAAAATGATCATGTGTAAAATTAATTTATGAAATAGGAACCCATATTCTTACCTTTTGCAGTCAGTGACTATGTTCAACTACCCTATGAAGTATCATAGCTGTGAATTGTAAATGAGAAGTGGATTTTAACAAAACTGAACTTATAATTTAAAGCTTGCACACCTTTTAATGTCATTCAGAAGTTATGGGATTTGTCCATATGGCTGATTGTATTGTGCAAATTGATTCGGATTTAACATCGCACTCTGCAGCTAAGGCCGTACGACAACTTCCATCTGTCATGGAGGAGGAACCCAGGTGCCAATTTGGCCATTATTTCAGTCACGGGCAACTGGATAGAACCAACATAGCTTCCAAACGTTAAATAATTCGACCCAAGTAGGGCACGAACCTACAGCGGTGAAGGGCAAGTGATCATCAGTTGGTGACATTAACCACTCGGCCACAGAGGCCATTGTATTGTGCCAAGCAATTGTCTGAAGTTTCAAGGCTTTAATGGTGACTGAGAAAGTGAATTTTAAGAAAGCTTAACCAGATTTAAGATGACACTGCCGACTGACGTCAAGAAGATTATGACAATTGCTCTTCTGTTTTTCACAGAAGAGCTAATTAAAAATGGATACGTTATTCATTTGTTATTTATTCAGTATATACCGATTGTAGAACAAGTACTTGCTGCTTACACTAACAACCCCGATGAGTGCTACCCGGGGCTCTGACAAATACTCGCTCCGAACGAACGGATTTTGAAGGTCGCAGTTACAATGCCGCTACCAGGATGAGAAACCACGACCTCCTGGTTAGCAGTCCGACGCTTTACTCTTATGCCACAGCGCCTCTAGAAAACGGGAAGCAATACAGGAATCCAAACGGAAGGAAACCTGTATCGTTGCAGCTTTAGTTACTCTTAATCGTTACCCAAATCGCTACACGTCAGGCAGGAATAGAACAGTTCAGTAACTAAATGTAGTCGATAATAAACTAATTACTAAATGTAGTTGATGTACAGTGCCACAGATTTCTAGAAGAACCTTACTGGTTACGGTCCTAGTTTCGGCCACTTTTAGCACATGTTTTGCTATAACTCGCAAACTAGTTACCAAATGAGACCGGACAATGAGGTCAACAAGGGAGGTAATTTTTGTGATCGAGAGTACCCTAATTTCGGAAAGAGTTACCTACTTTTTTACTCCTCTTCATCCCTTTTTTAGTTCTAAACTAAAGAAATACAACAGCAAGTATTCTATAATTTGCCAAATCAAAATAAATTTACATTCCGGGTTCAACTGCTTCTAAAAGCTAAATACTGTGATGTCAATGTTGATGAAAGAACTAAGAAGAAAAACGGTCCTTTTCAGGCTTGCAGTAAGAAGCAACAAAATCGGACCGCCTTCTCAGTACTTGCCTGGTTGAAATAAATTCCTATCCTAATACAATACAATACAATATTGTAGGCAAAAACTGAACAGTGCGCAAGATCAAGGAAGACACAGGATAAATGATAAAACTGAACAAGAAAAATTGTGATACAAAGTATCACAACAGGCCCATAAACAAAACTGACAAGTAAGGTGATGGTTGATGTTGAAGCATGGCCCCAAAGAACTCAAGGAAACCAATTCTGGTTGAACAAGCAAAACCTGATACGATTACTGACTGACCTGTAGTATCGACACTTTAGGCCCTACTATTATCGAATAATATGTATACACAGTGTCTTAATTTTTGATTACCATTATCCTTATTAGTTTGACATAAATGAAGATTTGTATGATTATTATGGTTAAACATTTAAAAATGGTTCAAAAGCTGAAATGAAGTGAGACAATCGATCCAAAAACGAACCTGCACATTTGCGCATTTACTTACACGAAGCTTGAAAATTACATAGAGGATACTTGTTTGGTTTGATGTAAGATCACGTTATAATTTCACCAAGTGGCGCAGTCACGAGTGGAAATAACTATTGGTGTTCACGAGCGAAATTAACGTGATATTACACGGATACCAACAATTTTTCTGTTTATTTTATGGTTAAAACTCTACTTTATTTTATGTTTTCCAGTGAATTATAGAGTTTTCTCAGTGAAATAAAAGTGAAAATCCACAGTTTTGAAACATTGGATTACCATTATTATTTTTCACTGTTTTTGCAATCTTTAACCCGGATTAGCGTCAAAAAGTATACCGAGCGTAATTAATGCTGGAAACCATGCGACGATGACGTCGTTAAAATGACGTCATTTGCGCTATTTTTTCTAATGACGTTTCCCGCGATTTTCGATATTTTACATAAACAAACTCAATAAAAATAGAGTTTTAACCATAAAATAAACAGAAAAATTGTTGGTATCGGTGTAATATCACGTTAATTTCACTCGTGAACACCAAAAGTTGTTAAAATATCACTTTTGGTGCCCACTCGATGAAATTATAACGTGATCTTACACCGAAACCAGCAATTATTGAAAATATGTAAATATTTTGTATATTTGTCATAATGTGTTTACCTTCTTTAAATAAAGATATTATTATTATTATTATTATTATTATTATCCTCTATTTTATCGATATTTTTTTATAAAATATCGAAAATTGCGGGATACGTCATCAGAAAACATAGCGCAAATAACTTCATTTTAACGACGTCATCGTCGCATGGTTTCCAGCATTAATTACGTTCCGTACACTTTTGGCGTAAATCCGTGTTAAGATTGCAAAAACAGTGAAAATATAAATTAACACCAAACGTTTACATTTTCACTCGTGGCTGCGCCACTCTTAAAAATATCACTTTTGGTGCCCACTGCAGCTGGTCAAAACAGTTCAATTTCTGAATTCACTTCTGCAAGTTTTAGTTGAGTCCTTAAAAATCTCTTGCGTCATAGATACACAGATGAGTAAACCAGATTGACTTACCAATCAACGACGAAGCGATAAGTGAAAGTAATATTGTTTGATTCATAATTCCTTGAGCTTTTAAGATGGCTATCCAAAAGACAACTGAACGCTATGTTAAGATAAATGTTAATATATTACAATCCATGTATATCAAGCTGATAAGATAATGGATGTACTGGTAAAACGCATAAGAGACCTCGGCATTCCGCATTGTGGCTATTCAAAAATGTAACGCTTCAAATTCCAGTTGAGGATACAACGAACAAGTTTCAAATAGTGTTTTGCTATATCCTTGTCGTTACGACAGACGAAGTAGCCGGTGTTTTTTCGGGGATGTATGTATTTTCAAGTGATTCAATGTGAAAAAATGAACCTGTACATTTGCGCATTTGCTTCCACGAAGTTTGAAAATTACAGTCAAATCTTTATTTACTATTTAGGACCATTTAAGACGGAATTACATCCTGAAAGTAAATCCTATTACCTTAACAGAACTGAGATCATCCAGTCAAAACCATCTAGGAAAGAAATAGCGTAAAATGCTAATATAGCAAAAGTACAATGAAAAATGCATAAATCTGACGACATATGTTTGAATGTTACATATTCATGTAATGAATTATACCACAATATTAAATGTGTGATTAACAGTTCTGTACGTTTCTGGATGCAAATTGCTACGTGTTCCGTATCCGTGTTATATTAAACCAACAGTTCATGTTTCTGCGTTACGGTGGTATTCACTTCTGTCAAGAATTCTAGTGTTTTACGGCTAGTGTGACATACGGCCGACAGATTCTTCACAACTGGACATGTATTGGCGTTCGGTCTTAGTGGCGTACTAAACTCGACAATTTATTTAAAGAATTGTCTTTTCATAAAAATATGTTTAGTATTCATTTTAATGCATTTACGAAAATAAATTCGTCAGGCGCGGCGCGAACAATAACATACTATTGTTTAAATTATTTTTGTACAACAGCAGTGTTCTCCTTTTTAGTGACTCTGTATATAATAATTGATTTACCCAAGTTAATGCGGCAGTCACACAGTGTCGATTATTGCCTCCGTTTGAGATTCAGACAGTGCTACGAAACGAAAAATGAAAAAGTAGGATAAGTATCCTCATTGATCTGGAATGTCCTATCGCAGTCTGAACGCAGTCGTATACGTTCGTTCGTAACAGAGTCCTACGGTCGGGAATGGTCCGGAGAGGTCGGCCAAACACTACCGACAGTTAAGTGCGTCCCGTGACATCCGGAAAACTCAATCGTGACTATGTCATGATAGATTCTGTTGTATCTGATCAAAGTCGTAACAATGTCCTATGTTGTCTTGCCTGTGTCTGGATGGTGTCCTGTGGAACGGGAATTGTCTGTAGAAATTGCCGTTTCTTGCCGATTGAGTCCAGATTACGTATGTCTTCTGTTAGCGTTGGTCTACTGTCTGATCACTGTCGGATCGCATTCGGAAGAATCGGGACGCCATCGGGATTTTTACCATGAGAAAGATATAAATTGGATCAGGATTGGTTTGAGAACGGGATAATCGGGACGAATTCAGCTAGAAACGGTTGAATCGGAACGCTTTCTGAGCAATTTCTGATTGTTGTAAATGTGTTTACAAATTTTAATGAAGTTTGAATTTCCAGCCACGGATCACAGGATCTTGATCAGACTTTTGACAAATTTTAATCGGGAATGGTCCAATCAAGGACGACAGTAAAAATCCTGAATGTGTGACTAAGGCTTAAAGTGCAGCGGATTCTGCGATGCGATTGGAAAAAAAAAGATTTCAACCACTGATAAACGTAAATGGAAAACTCATATTTACATTGCTTACAGCACTTGAATTGCAGAGGTTTGTCGGTCTCTTTAAATTGCTGCCGTATTCTTTTACGACGGGATTGTCGTAAATGAACTGGCATTTATTTTGTCCTAATTGTATTGCTTATCAAGTAGCCAATTGGACTCACGATATAGTATCATTGCTTTCTTTGCTTTGCTTATTTGCGGTTTTGCGTTGCTTTGTGGAGTTTTATATGCGTTGTTAACTAAAACTCGCGTCTATAACTTCGAATGAAGTATATAGTCCTGATATACGGAAAATCCAAAAATAAGCAACAAAATGTCAGCGCCTGATTAGTTTTTATCAGATATAAAAACGCTCTATGGATATATTATAATTATAATCAATTTCATAATAGCCATATCCTGCAGGTACCTCCAGTCATTACCACGTCATACGGTAATAAATTTTCAATCTAAAGCATCATTGCTTTGGAATTCGCTACCTGAAATAACAAGACAAATAACAAACTTCATGAAGCTCAAAACTGAGATGTCTTTTAGGGACTGAAATAACTGCAAATGTTTTGCATGTCAAAATTAATACCGTATTTATCTCCTTAACGTTGTCCTCAAATGTTTTGTTTTTAAATCACTAACATGTATAAATGAAATAGAAGTATACTTAAGGTCCGGTATTATTAAAGTAACACAAAAACTGAAATTGGTTATTTTATTCATAATAAGAAAAGCATAGAAATATCATTATTTTCGAATCAATTTACACATTTCCAATGTTCGAGACGTCGGATAGAATGTTCATGGGCATTTAACGCACGTGCAACATGTGTTGTAGGCTCACTGATCTCCAGTCGACATAAAACGCGCAAATTTTGCTATCTTGAAAGCTTCGTAATAACAACATAATTATGTTGAGTATTTGTCTAAATTTTTACGTCTTTCGACAGGACTATCCTTTGGAAACAAAAATCACTTGAATTTTTTGTGATAACAAGCTTCATGCACATTATTTTTAGATAATTGTGAAATTCATGGTTTATGCTGTCACGGTTGATTGAGGGTTTTTGTACAGAATTCTTAACAAATTGTGATGTAGTAAGTAGTATCAAAATATAAATTTGCAAATAAAAATTTCAAAGTAACGTACAATTAAAATTTAATTAAACAATTTTGAACCGGACACAACTTTTGTCCTTAAGTATACATTAAAAAAGAACACCATAATACAGTTTTAGAGGAAAATGGGCTAAACCATCACCACTCAATGTCTCTTGAACAATCTTGACAGAGACAGGAGATACGGTTGTCGCGCAGGAAAGGTGTAGTCACCCGTGACTTCGTTGTCCTGTAGGTAAGTGGTTCGCTAGGAGATACGGTTGTCGCGCAGGAAAGATGTAGTCACCCGTGACTTCGTTGTCCTGTAGGTAAGTGGTTCGCTAGTGGATACGGTTGTCTCGTAGGTAAGTGGTCTCTAGGAGATACGGTTGTCTCGTAGGTAAGTGGTTCGCTAGGAGATACGGTTGTCGGGCAGGAAAGGTGTAGTCACCCGTGACTTTGTTGTCTCGTAGGTAAGTGGTTCTCTAGCGGATACGGTTGTGTCGTAGGTAAGTGGTTCGCTAGGAGATACGGTTGTCTCGTAGGTAAGTGGTTCGCTAGGAGATACGGTTGTCGCACAGGAAAGGTATAGTCACCCGTGACTTCGTTGTCTCCTATATAGGTAAGTGGTTGGCTAGAAGATACGGTTGTCTCGTAGGTAAGTGGTGCGCTAGGAGATACGGTTGTCTTGTAGGTAAGGTGTAGTCATCCATGACTTCGTTGTCTCGTAGGTAAGTGGTTCGCTAGCGGATACGGTTGTCTCGTAGGAAAGGTGTAGTCACCCGTCGCTAGGGAATATGGTTGTCTCGTACGAAAGGTGTTGTCATCCATGACTTCGTTGTCTCGTAGGTAAGTGGTTCGCTACCGGATACGGTTGTGTCGTAGGAAAGGTGTAGTCACCCGTCGCTAGGGGATACGGTTGTCTCGTACGAAAGGTGTATTCACCCATGACTTCGTTGTCTCGTAGGTAAGTGGTTCGCTAGCTGATATGGTTGCCTAAAAGGAAGGGCGTAGTCACCCGGTGACATCGTAGTCTCGTATACGTAAGTAGTTCCCCATTGGATAGAAGCCCGGTGACATGTTGTCTTATTGGTAAATATTTGCCAGGGGATATATTTGTTTAGTCTCAACGGTGTAGTCACCCGATTACATTTTTGTCTTGTTAGTGAGGTGTGTATTGTTTTGTTGTATCAAATTTTGCGTAAGCCTACAGTTTCTTAATTACAATTAAAGTCCAGATATTAGTGGCACAAATTTATGCTCTGAATATAAGGTCACAGTGCCCATAATGTTTTGGCACTTTCTTTTGTAACCAGCGTATTTGACATTCCTCACTCTGTGCCCTTATTTTATGGTCACTCACTGTGCCCTAATTTAATCGGCATTCTTGTCTGCGAGATTTTTCAGTTCCAGAGCAGTCAATGAAATTCGAGCTAGACACTTGTGTTACCTAAATTCTGAATTTTGTTGAAAGTAAAAAATGCCTGACAATATTACTAGACTTTTTTCACATATTATTACAGCTTTTAGATGTCTGCTTTACATATTCATTGACGCCGCCGATGACGGCGGCGGCCTATTATGGAATAGTTTTTCCGGAAGTACATGGTAAGAGCGGTAATTAGAATGCGAAGAAAAATGGTTTTAACTGTATGCTAAAATAATACGAAATAAACATTAAAATATTGATTATACACATTTCCTTCGTTAAAACGTAATTGTTTAATTGTAATGTTCCTTTTCATATCTTTTAGAAAAAATACGAAAACGTAAAACAACTTCTCCCTTATCGGTTTTGCAAAATTATAATATCAGCTTATTTTTTACCACGTGCTTTAAAGTCAGTCTCCGTGGTGTAGTGGGTAAGCTGATGACCGCCTAATTTTACGAGTGGAGTTCAAATCCCGGTCAAACCCAATTTTTTCTTCCGTTTTTTTTCAGCTTTAAAACCACCATGATTTTAAATGTTTTCTGCAAATATTCATAAAATTTTTCATTCAAATCAAACTAATAATGATTGCTTATCAAAAAGCTAATTTTAGCTATTTAACGCCACACATGTACATTACTTGAGAACGTATAAAAATTGAGAAGCATTAATTTTGATTAATTTTACAGATTAAACATGAGAATAAAAGTAATGCTACCTTCACACACACGGATTTGTCTTACGAATCCTTACGTATGGCACAAATTCGTAAAAGTACACGGATCATTACGATTTGGTCACTTTTATGAGTTATTACGATGTATTTACGGCAAAAATCTACGATTGCTTCCGAGTTACCACGGATAAATACGAGCAATACAAAGTTTTTATGGATTGCTACGAGTATGTTACGGAATGTTACGATTAATCTAAATAAAGCTTTTACGTGTAAATTACGACCTGTTAACGTGTTGTTACGAATAGTTGCGAGTTAGTTACAAGTATTTACGAGTCCATATGGTTTTTTTTTTTTGCAAAAAAGTATGCAATTCTCTATGTATCATTCGACAACTGACATCCAGCGAGACAACATGGCATATGAGAGAAACAGATTGCAGTCATATCAACGATTTCTGCAATTGCTCCTTGCACTAGCTCAGAGGGAAGAGGAAGATGTCCAACAGCAAATAGATAAACCTTACCTAAATCTTAAAGTATACGTATGTATTCGTAAAGTTGTCGTAACTATACGTATAGTGCTCGTAATAATTCTTAACAATCCGTAAAGCCATTGTAACACGACGTGAATGAAATCGTAAACATCACTTAAGCACTCGTTATAGTCCGTAAACAAACGTAAACTAACCGTAACAAATCGTAAAGCAAATTGTTTACGCGACAATTACGGATTCTTGCGAGTAGTTTACGGAGGGTTACATGTTGTTGCGACCGGTTTACGATACTGACGGATTGTTACAAGTTATTTACGAGTTATGTACGGAAATGTTATCCGTGGACAATCGCAAGAAAATTTTTGACATGTCAAAAAATTTGCCTCTACTTTCACGGATCCTCACGAGTGTTTGCGAGTTGTGACGAGTTATTAACGGATACCAACGAGTTAAGTACGGATGCTTGCTTGCGATTGACTACGAGTTGGCGATCCGTAAGGACTCGTAAGAAAAAACCGTGTGTGCGAAGGGGGTATGAAACAGGGGTGTTGCAGTATAACAAAATCGTTATACGTTTTTGTCAGGCTACATTGCGATATGAAAAAACCGTATAACTAATAAATGTTGAAATAGAAACTATTTTCGGCGCCCTTTGATGCTTTGCATCAAGGGTATTCTTGTTAATTTATGAAATAATGATGTTGAAACCAGTGCATTGATTGAATATTGTGCAATATGCAAACTTATGGGAGCTCTACTTGTAAATTAAATGTTAATTCACATGCGAGACATTCAATCTACATAACAGTCAAGCCAAGTCAGCATTTTACCTGCCGAGGTCTTGCTTAACATTTACAAAGTGCAAAATACGGCGCAACTGTGAAGTTTCATGAGTATGAGAGATTAAATATTTTACTTTAAAATTATTCAAAATGTGTATTGTTGAATTGCATTCGTACTGTAACATTATTTGGTGCTTTGACGTTTAAGTTAATCACCATAAACAGTTTGAATTAGTTGATATATCATCCTTTTGGAACCACAGATTGGATCATTCAAGTTGTCAACTTTAAGTACAGTTGGTTGTCTGTCCATCACTAAAGCCAGATTCCTAGCAGCCGTTCAATCTCTTCAAGAGTGCAACAGTATTTGGCATATGCGTCCCGTATACAGCCGTATATTCGAAAAATACGGGTCCGTACATATATCCTTTTTCCACAGTGTAGTTTGCTGATTGTAATATTTTTGAAGAAGTTAGAGCACTCTTCTGAAGAAACCTATCGTTCCGTCTTTATCTTTGATGATGTTACCCCACTAAAGTTAAAATTAAAGGGTGTTGTTCCATTGAATTGATAAATGCTTCATCAGGGACGGTAACATTCATTGCAATTATATAAAAACATTTTGAGCTCTCTAGATTACATGTTTGACCAATTGAAGGTTGATATCACTCTGAAGATGCTGGATGACCTTGGATTGTCCAACTATATTTAGAAATGTGGGGAAAATGGGGAAGTCCATCGTCAACATTTCAATTCCACTGTTGAATCTGTGAAAAGTTGTGAAAGTTCATGCTGTCTAACTGATGGGTTTTTGAAGGATTGTGTTTGTTCTTGATTTTTATCTGTTGAGCCTGTGAAACGTTGTAAGAAGTTTTGAAGTTTAACTGAAGGGTCTGTGAAAAGTAGTGAAAATGCTTGCAATTTAACTGATGGGTGTGTGAAGAAATATGAAAAATCTTGCAAATTATATGGTAGATTTTTTTAATATCCCTAGAAGTGAACGTACCTGTTGTTTGTGTAATAGTTGTGTTCTTGGTGATGAATTTCACTACTTATTAGAATGCTAATTTTTCACTGATATTAAACAAATTCCTACATCTCTAATATTTTAGTCATCTAAATATGTTTACGCTTGAAACTTATGAATAGTAAAAATCAAGCGAAACTTGTTAAACTTGCTATGTTTTGCAAAATATTTATCTCAAAATTTGATAAACTCTTTCTCCGTTTTACATTTTTACATTCCATGTATTTGAAGAAGATTATTCGCATAGTGCACCAGTGGTTAGCACGATACTGTATTAAGTTTACTTCAGAAGCAAGTATAATAGTAAGAGTTACCTCGCCTGTATTGCGTACAACACTTATCTATTTGTTATGAAGTACCATTTAATTGTTTAAAATCAGTATTGGTAAGATTGCAAACTTTGTCTTCCTAACAGGGTTAAATTTGGTATATGGCCAACTATATTTGACACTGGGATGTTTTGGGAAGTGTCAAAGTTACGTACACTTTTAAAATCAGGGAGGTATACATTTGCTCATATTGTAGCTGTCTGCGGGTGTATATTGTAGTCACTTTAAATAATACAGCATTACATTACCATTACACTTACATAAGTGATATGTTGTAACTTGTGGTTATTTCTACTGTTTTGTTAAGATATTTTTTCTTAATTACATGCTTGTATTAAGCCATGATTATGAATAAACTTGAAACTTGATAAAGTTTTAGTTTTTTTTCGAGTCAACGTCAATCGTTATGCATTGACCACATATCATTATTTAATCTCCACTAAATTTAGAACAACACTTTTTTCTTCTGACAGGACAGAGACGCCGTAATGTGTGAACACTATACAGTAAATCATCTTTTTATTTTAAAGTAGATTAAAAACCACTATTGGAACACCACACATCAGATACAGTATATACATTTCAATATATGGAACGCCATGACCGTCTTATTATGACTTGTTTGCTTAAATGCGGTAGATCTTTTTTATATGCAGTAGATATTTAATTATATGTGGTAGATATTTCATTATGCGTGGTACTTTATCTGCTGTTCTGTACTTTCTTTGTTATATGTAGTACAACTCTTCTTATATATGGGTTATTGTCTTTATATGCAGTGCATTGGAATTTGTGTGCGGTACCAAGACCAATATATTATGCAGTGGATTTGTAATTGTGTGTAGTTGATATAATAACCGTTAAAGGTGGTGCGTTTTGCATTAGATGATGTACAAACTTCAATAAATGTGGTTGTGACTGTTTCCATTACAATTTACCCGAGCCGTTAGGCGACGGTAATATTATGTCGAGGCTGGTTAAACAAATAACAATTTTATTACCCTTCCCTGTGTTAAATATTGAAAGAGTCCGTTTATGTTTTATTTACTTAGTTTATACTAATTTATTTATTCTCGATTGCGAAACAAGTTATTACAAATCAACCTCGAAGAGAGAGAGGCAATGTGGAATTATTGTGTCTTGCCTAAGGACACTACCGACATGGCTTTGGTAGGGATCGAACCCGGGGCCCTTCGATCCTGAGGCGAACGCACTACCACTGCGCCACGGCGGCTCCACAAATTTATTTACTTAACGACTGAATGTAAGCAGAGCTTCAAATCCCCTTATGATACCTTAATGTCACTTCGTGACGTCACAAAACAGCACGGACTTATACTTTGACACAGTGTACGCGGCGAACAAGCTCACGTTTAGCATGGGGTACAGTTACAGGATAATGTCAAGTGAAATTTACCGGCTTGCCCGTAAATATCAATATATATTTACGGATCGTTGACCAAATTTCATGGAAGGGTAATAAAATGAAATATCTACCGCATATAATTAAATATCTACCGCACAAAATAAAAGACCTTCTGCATATAATTAACTATCTACCGCATTTAGCAAACAAGTCATAATAAGACGGTCATGGCGTCCCATGTCATCCTTACTGATCTCTCAGTAGAATAGTTGTCCATAAACCTCTGTTAAGACCGCTTATTGATAAAGGTGTGTCATATAGTATATATGTTTAAAAATTTGGAAAAAGGAAGGTCTATTATCAGTGTCAGGTAGCATCAATGGTCATTGGTAAATCTCAAATTAGTAATGCGTCCTCGTAGATTAAATCAATCCCTATCTATGATCAATAGAAAAAACCCATGTCAGCTTAGTTGAATTCTATATTATATGTCCATTAAGTAAGAAAAAAATACAGTGGCAACTATTTTAGAACCTGAGTAGTCTTAGATGGCAGTAGCGGGACTGTTAAAGAATGTCGAACACACGAAATCCCAAAAAATGATGGATGTGACTACAGCTTTAAAAATATCTGAAGTGGAATCAATGACGCAAATAAATGTATAAGACTTAGTCTCTCTAGTCAGGTGTCTGACAGGAACTGGGAACGACCTTTCTTCCCATTTTGTTAATTTTTCCTGTCAAACTGATCAGAATTCATTAGCAGGCGGTAAGATTAGTTTTTAAACCATTTATGATAAAATATAGCTGTACTGAAGTTAGTGACTCGATAAGCTACAATATTTCTTCACAATCGAGCAAAAATTAATCAGTATAAACTATAAGCTAAGGTCACTAAAACTGACCAAGTTTGATGAAATAGCTAGATCAAGCTATAAAATCAACGTATCCCCAGTCAATATATTGTGCCATTCATCCCGATATTTAAAAACGTTTTCATTAAGATTTTCTTTTTGTTAAATGTTAAATCATTAAAATGATTCATTGCATGTGATTTTTAATCCATATAACAGGTTTGTATGACTAAATCTGAAGAAAATGAGTAGAGGTGTTCTTGTTTCCTAGTAGTAGATGTCATTACATAACTTTCTTACTTTGTGGTTAACATCTTGTTTTTCTCTATTTTTCTGATTTTCAATTTTCAAACTATAGGTGCTACCTACCGACGGGAAAAGCAAAATACATTAATTGATTTATAACTGTAACTGTAAATCATGATAAGTAAAACACCACATTTACTACAGTTTTACAAAAAAATACGAATCATGAAACAACGTACGATGACGCTTCTTGAATAACGCCCCGCAGCAGTTTCTTCCCCTTACAGTAGGGAAGCTGCGCCAATTCAGCGTTGCTGACAAAATTGGGAAAATACTTCTACTGCTGATGAATTACTTGTAAAAAGCTTTGAGATATCATTAAGTTTATCAACCTGTGATTACATTTGTAGCTGGTTTTTGAAGTTGGAGTTGTTCTCGAAAATGTTTTAGTCACTACCACCGGTAGTCGAAATCCAAAATGGTTCCTGTAACGGAGAACCAAAATTCAGCTTGTACGTACATTTTATTGTACAAATTATTGTAAATTCATTTGGAATTCAATTCATTAATAATTTTTGATTTACGTGTACCTATAAGTGGGAAAAACCTGGTTTTTTCCGTATTAAGAACTATGAAAATTTGATACAATGATAAAAAATTAAAATCAACTTCTTCTCAAATTTTGCTTCTAAACTGCTGTAGATGGCTGTTAATGATCTAACTAAGAAAAGGATTACCCACAACAATATGTCTATTTCAAAAAAAATCTACAGTCATGTTTTCGATTTATATTATCCTGTGCTAATGGCTTACAATAATTCCATGTTTTCATTTAGGCAAGGCAGTTTATTGGTTTATTTCTAAGTATAGTCAGTACAATTACATCTTTCTGCTTACAATATATGAAATTCAAAAGAAAACATGGTATACTATAGCTGTTATAACAACAAAAACCATAATATATATATATATATATATATCATACAAATTTCTTTCAAAAAGTAAAACATCAACAATATGTACAATAGTTAAAAGGCTTTTAAAAACATAACTAGACAGAAATAGAAAACCATATACAAATACATATACTTAGTGGATAAATCAGGAAAACACAGTGTCCCATTAAATGCACAAGATTTTTAATTTTCTGACCTTTTGTCTGATGACGAATTCAAAGTACATTTTTTATTACTAAATGTCTCGTGTCACATCTAAATATAGTTCGATTCTTTCCTTTTTTTCACTCTTATTTTTTAACGTTTTTTCCTGCAGTACATCAAATAAATATGATATATATCAAATAAGTATTAATAAATTTATCAAGAATATACCTTTTGTAAACTGGCCAGCAAAATTATTTTATAGTTCATATTAACAAAGTAAAGTATTAAGGGAAACATTGTATCAACGAGACAAACAGTGTCACAGAAACACGAAATACTGTTATGACACAATCGTTGCTACAATTGTGTTTGAGAAATGGGTGTATAGCATGAATCCATTAAGAGTCGCAGTCACACGTATAATGAAATTGGCACTAGCATCAATAGTTGAAGATAAGTTCGTCGGTCGCGGGAATCTATGACTAAGATTACAATCGTGTTCAGCGTTAGTTGATTTTAAGATACATAATATCCTAATAAAGTGCTTGGTAAGGCTTTCGTGAATACAGACGATGTTATCGTTTCTGAAATGTCTGCTCCAGGCATCAACCAAAACATTCAGCTCTTGAACGGATTCTGTTACCTTCAATGCTAGTTCTTCCTGAGTCTAGAAAATAAATATTAATAGATCATTATTATATCTTTGTCAATCATCAATATTTTGTACATAAGGCACATTTGCAAACTATTTAGCGTCATCGAAACGTAGTAGATGTACATAGTAAGCATGTCGTCAACTTGATTTATTTTTAGATAACTAGTACGTAAATGGAAAGAAACTCCCCTAGACCTAAAAAATTCAACCCCCCCCCAAAAAAAAAATCAACAACAACAACAGTAGTAATAACGTAAAATAAGCGAAATAAGAGTTTTGTATTGCTCGTAAACCTTTATTTTATAGCTGGTTTAACTTTTGGGTAGATAGTGATTTCTTAAGCGAAGAAGTCCATCAAGTAATAGGAAGCAATTTGTTACATTGTTTTCAGAGATATTTTAGAACATAAGAAATATTTTTGCTTGTCAATAACTGCATACTATAAAAAAATATGAAATATCACTCGACGTAAATCAGAAGCGCTCTTAAAGTGCTAGAATGTTTAATATTTCCACTGTGAATAAAATATATCAGTCTGTGACACAGTTACATTCATTAGGTATAGAAAAAAATTATGAACTTCTTTTTTGACTATCCTAGTCAATTTCATTTATAACTGTCATTCTGATATGATCATTTCTTTCATGTTTTCAAAACATCTACAGTGTTTAAACGCTTCGTTCTTAGCCCAGATATGGCATTTTAAGACGTTTATAATGTTAATTGTATGACATGTTTGCTAAATAAATTTAATTGTAACAAATAAATAAACGAACAAAGGACGAGTGTTAAATTCAGCAACATACAACACATTTTAAAGCCCCATTTCTCTTCCAAGTTTTGCACAAAATACTCACCGTACTCCGGATAGTTGGTACAATAATATCATAATTGCCATGAGTTTCCTGAAAAGGAACAGGAACAATTGTCTCCTTTACTTACGTTTATACAAGAGTTGGTTACTGAATATCCTACAACCAGTATTCACGACCTATGCACGTAATCAATGAACACGTGAATGACAACACAACAAAAATATACACTTTGCATATTTCAATAAAACATGATTTTTTTAAATAGCAAATATCTTTTCATCCACTTACTTACTTTCAAATTAAAAATTACTTGAAATCATGTAGAAGACATTAAGATTGCAATTCATTCGTTTAATGTTATAAAGAACTTACAATGCACTCTCTTGCATGTTGGAGCTCCTCAAGAGTTCTATTTATTGTTTCCCCTAGCATTTGCTGGCATGCCTCACATATATTTAAATGCTCTCTGTGACGATGATGTTGATGACGTATACTAGAAGAAGTGGCACGGCATCCAAAGCAAACCAAAACTGAAATAAAATGAATGAAGCAGTCTACTGGTTGACATTGTGATTGGTATTTTGTAAATATTTATTTTCAATAGCCATGTTTAGCGCATTTATTATAAACTGATTTCACGATGTATAGTTGTTTTAAAGTACTTGTATTTTGTTATCAAAAAATATAATTATATAGTTGACATACCTGTCACGACTATTATAGAAACACTGGTGATTTTCATTATTATATATGCATGCTAATGTTATTTAGAATATAAAATAAAAAATATATATGAAAATAGTATTTTGAATATGGCAATGCTTTTATACAAGTAACAGTAGCTAATAATATACCTCAAGTAAAGATCCATATATATCCTTCATTGTCTAAGCAAGTTTAGTTTCTTCTCTTAAGGAATTCCAGTACAGTTGGCTTGACGTTTCGGTAAGTCTTAATTAATAATATGAAATCTTACGATACGTACTTGACCATAAAGGTGGGGTTAATTAGCAAAGACATCGGTTAAACCGATGATCTCGACCGTAAATTCCTTCCGATTTTAAACAAAGGTGTAGTGCGAAACAAAAAACTACCTGTGACCGACACACAATTGATTTAACAACTTTATTCTATTCCTTTGGATCGGATTAAACCAACTATTTTGAGACTTCATTCAGGTTATACTCAACACAAGTACTGCGTTACGTCGGAATATAACTGATGGTTTTTTAAAGCATTTTTGAATATTACTTTTTATTAACTGGTGCGAGAGTAAGAAAAGGTTTCGTATGGTGGCATATTACTGCCACACGTTAGTCAACTGACTTTCGTGTTAATTATCTAGATACCTACATAATATATGTGATATTTATCTGGTGATCGCGACACATTTCCAGGTTAGATAAATATCGTACCACAAATTGTGTCCTTCCAGCTCACATCACATCTGCCACTACTTATATACTTATCTCAGATAATTAAGTGACTTGTTAATATTTCGCGTTGCTATTTATTAAGTAGGTAAAACGAAAATAGTTCGCGTTATCTACTTATCAGCCATATTATCACATATATTAAGTAGGTATCTAGATAATTAACACGAAACTCAGTCGACTAACGTGTGGCAGTAATATGCCACCAAAGTTTCGTTACTACAATTGTATTGATTCATCCAATAAGCGTACATAACTCTACATACGAATGCATGATAATATTGGACAAAATTTACGTAACAGTTACTTTGAAATTGTATTTTAAAAGCCCCCCCCCCCCTACACCTAGCAGATTATTATTCTTGAAACATAAATAATGTGTTTAATGAACGTAAAATGATTAATAAAAACAATTTTAAAGAACAACTTGTATCCAAAAATGACCTATTTTAGCACAAATAATCAACATAGAGGCCTTCTATAATAAATCGGTATCCACCCATTAATTGTACAACAATACTTTACAAAGAGCATTGAATGGTTTACGGTATTGCAACACATGTTAAAACGCTGAAATTACCGATAATGACTCGAATGATTACTTTAAACTTATAGGTTAAGAACTGATACTTGCAAATACTCTTAGACTATTATTTATGCCTTAAAGGTTACATCTGTATTTAGTTTGACACCAGTCATAGGGAGTATTTCTTGCTGGTTTCACTTGTACAGTTTCAAGGTTTTTTTACTTCAGGGCATCGGGAGCTTGCCTTGAGTCTTGGAATCCATTTGGTAATTTGCATAAGAACATCCCCTCCCCTGTACACTGAATGCGATCGCTGTATGTCCATCGTTTGTCGCCCACATTTTGCTTCAAATGACATCTCCTCTGGAACCACTAAGCCAATGTTGACGAAAGCAGTCATGAATGATACTTGTATTGCATGGTCCTCCACAAAAACTATTCCAATAATAAAAGTGGATCCAAGTAGAAATTCGGTTGCCATGGCACCCAATAGCAAAACCACTTCAAAAGCTTTTTTTGGCACTGTATTATTCAATGCCACTGCAAACAGAACAATATGGTTGTGCATTTTGGCCACTGCTTTTCACTGCCAGCACTTGTATCATGGCAACACATTATGTTCTAAGTGACAACATTGCCAGCAGTCATTACACTATGTTATCACTGACAGTAGTGCAACCAGTCACTACACTGTTATCACTGATAGTAGTGCAACCAGTCACTACATTATGTTATCATTGCCAGTAGTGCATGTCACTACACTATGTTCCCACTGCCAGTAGTGCAAACAGTCACTACACTATTTTCCCACTGCCAGTAGTGAAACTAGTCATTACACTTTGTTCCCACTGACAGTAGTGCAACCAGTCACTACACTATGTTCCCACTGACAGTAGCTCAACCAGTCACTACACTATGTTCCCACTGACAGTAGTGCAACCAGTTACTTCATTATATTCCCACTGACAGTAGTGCAACCAGTCATTACACTTTGTTCCCACTGACAGTAGTGCAACCAGTCACTACACTATGATCGCACTGCCAGTAGTTCAACCAGTCATTACACTATGTTTGCACTGAAAGTAGTGCAACCAGTCACTACACTATGTTAGCACTGACAGTAGTTCAACCAGTCACTACACTATGTTATCACTGCCAGTAGTGCAACCAGTCACTACACCATGTTTGCACTGACAGTAGTTCAACCAGTCACTACACTATGTTTGCACTGACAGTAGTGCAACCAGTCATTACACTATGTCCCACTGACAGTAGTGCAACCAGTCACTACACTATCTTCGCACTGCCAGTAGTGCAACCAGTCACGACACTATGTTCGGACATGACAGAAGTGCAACCAGTCACTACACTATGTTAGCACTGCCAGTAGTGCAACCAGTCACTACACCATGTTTGCACTGACAGTAGTTCAACCAGTCACTACACTATGTTTGCACTGACAGTAGTGCAACCAGTCATTACACTATGTCCCACTGACAGTAGTGCAACCAGTCACTACACTATCTTCGCACTGCCAGTAGTGCAACCAGTCACGGCACTATGTTCGGACATGACAGAAGTGCAACCAGTCACATCACTATGTTCTCACTGATAGTAGTGCAACCAGTCACTACACTATGTTCGCACTGATAGTAGTCAACCAGCCACTCCCGCCTGACGTAGCAACCAGTACTACCGTTCCTCACTAGTGCAACCGTTCACACCATTGCACTGACAGTAGTGCAACCAGCCACTACACCATGTTCCCACTGACAGTAGTTCAACCAGTTACTACACTATGTTCGCGCTGACACTAGTGCAACCAGTTACTACACCATACTTGCACTGACAGTAGTGCAACCAGCCACTACACTATGTTCGCACTGACAGTAGTATAACCAGTCACTACATTATGTTCGCACTGACAGTACTTCAACCAGTCACTACATTATGTTCGCACTGACAGCAGTGCAACCAGCCACTCCACTATGTTCTAAATGACAGTAGTGCAACCAGCCACTACACTATGTTCCCACTGACAATACTGCAACCAGCCACTACACTATGTTCTCACTGACAGTAGTGCAACCAGCCACTACACTATGTTCCAACTGACAGTAGTGCAACCAGCCACTACACTATGTTCTCACTGATAGTAGTGCAACCAGTCACTACACTATGTTTGCACTGACAGTAGTGTAACCAGCCACTACACTATGTTCCCACTGACAGTAGTGCAACCAGCCACTACACTATGTTTGCACTGACAGTAGTTAAACCATTCACTACACTATGTTCCCACTGACAGTAGTGCAACCAGCCACTACACTATGTTTGCACTGACAGTAGTTAAACCAGTCACTACACTATGTTCCCACTGACAATAGTGCAACCAGTCACTACACTATATTTGCACTGACAGTAGTGCAACCAGTCACTACACTATGTCCCACTCACAGTAGTATAACCAGTCACTACACAATGCTCGCACTGACAGTAGTTCAACAAGTCACTACACTATGTTCGCACTGCCAGTAGTGCAACCAGTCACTACACTATGTTCGCACTACCAGTAGTTCAACCAGTCACTACACTATGTTCGCATTGCCAGTAGTTCAACCAGTCTACCAACTACACTATCTTCCAACTGACAGTAGTGCAACCAGCCACTACACTATGCTCCCACTGACATTAGTTCAGTCAGTCACTACACTATGTTCGCACAGACAGTAGTTCAACCAGTCACAACACTATGTTCGCACTGCCAGTAGTTCAACCAGTCACTACACTATGTCCCACTGACAGTAGTGCAACCAGTCGCTACACTATGTTCGCACTGACAGTAGTTCAACCAGTCACTACACTATGTTCGCTTTGACAGCAGTGCAACCACTCACTACACTATGTCCCACTGACAGTAGTGCAACCAGTCACTATACTACATGTATGTTCGCACTGCTAGTAGTGCAACCAGTCACTACACTATGTTCGCATTGCCAGTAGTTCATCCAGTCACTACACTACCTTCGCATTGTCAGTAGTGCAACCAGTCACTACACTATGTCCCACTGACAGTAGTGCAACCAGTCACTATACTATATGTATGTTCGCACTGCCAGTAGTTCACCCAGTCACTACACTATGTCCCACTGCCAGTAGTGCCACCAATCACTACACTATATTCGCACTGCCAGTAGTTCAACCAGTCACTACACTATGTCCCACTGCCAGTAGTGCCACCAGTCACTACAATATGTTCGCACTGACAATAGTTCAACCAGTCACTACACTATGTCCCACTGCCAGTAGTGCCACCAATCACTACACTATATTCGCACTGCCGGTAGTTCAACCAGTCACTACACTATGTTCCACTGCCAGTAATGCAACCAGTCACTACATTATGTTCGCACTGCCAGTAGTTCAACCAGTCACTATACTATGTTCGCACTGCCAGTAGTGCAACCAGTCACTACACTATGTTCGCATTGCCAGTAGTTCAACCAATCACTACACTATGTTCGCCCTGCCAGTAGTGCAACCAGTCACTACAGTATGTCCCACTGCCAGTAATGCAACCAGTCACTACATTATGTTCGCACTGCCAGTAGTTCAACCAGTCACTACACTATGTTCGCACTGCCAGTAGTTCAAACAGTCACTACACTATGTCCGCACTGACAGTAGTGCAACCAGTCACTACACTATGTCCCACTGACAAAAGTACAACCAGTCACTACACTTTGTTTGCACTGACAGTAGTGCAACCAGTCACTACACTATGTTTGCACTGATAGTAGTGCAACCAGTCACTACATTATGTTTCACTGCCTGTAGTTCAACCAGTCACTACACTATATTTGCACTACCAGTAGAACAACCAGTCACTACACTATGTGCCCACTGACAGTAGTGCAACCAGTCACTACACTATTTTTGCACTGACAGTAGTGCAACCAGTCACTACACTATGTGCCCACTGACAGTAGTGCAACCAGTCACTACATTATGTTCGCACTGCCAGTAGTGCAACCAGTCACTACACTATGTTCGCATTGCCAGTAGTTCAAACAGTCACTACACTATGTTCGCACTGCCAGTAGTGCAACCAGTCACTACACTATGTGCCCACTGACAGTAGTGCAACCAGTCACTACACTATTTTTGCACTGACAGTAGTGCAAGCAGTCACTACACTATGTGCCCACTGACAGAAGTGCAACCAGTCACTACATTATGTTCGCACTGCCAGTAGTGCAACCAGTCACTACACTATGTTCGCATTGCCAGTAGTTCAAACAGTCACTACACTATGTTCGCACTGCCAGTAGTTCAACCAGTCACTACACTATGTCCCACTGCCAGTATTTCAACCAGTCTCTACACTATGTTCTCACTGACAGTAGTGCAACCAGTCACTACACTATGTTCGCACTGCCGGTAGTTCAACCAGTCACTTCACTTTGTTCTCACTGATAGTAGTGCAACCAGTCACTACACTATGTTCGCACTGCCAGTAGTTCAACCAGTCACTACACTTTGTTCTCACTGATAGTAGTGCAACCAGTCACTACACTATGTTTGCACTGACAGTTGTGCAACCAGTCACTACACTATGTTCTCACTGATAGTAGTGCAACCAGTCACTACACTATGTTCGCACTGACATTAGTTCAACCAGTCACTACACTATGTTCGCACTGACTATAGTGCAACCAGTCACTACACTATGTTCGCACTGACTATAGTGCAACCAGTCACTACACTATGTTCGCACTGACTATAGTGCAACCAGTCACTACACTATGTCCGCACTGACAGTAGTTCAACCAGTCACTACACTATGTCCGCACTGACAGTAGTTCAACCAGTCACTACACTATGTCCGCACTGACAGTAGTTCAACCAGTCACTTAGCACTATGTTCGCACTGACAGTAGTTCAACCAGCCACTACACTATGTCCGCACTGACAGTAGTTCAACCAGTCACTACACTATGTTCGCACTGACAGTAGTGCAACCAGTCACTACACTATGTCCCACTACCAGTAGTGTACACCAGAACGTTTCATTATGAATTAGAAGAGAATAATTAATATTTCTTTCACTTTCGATAAGTTGATATAATGTCATTCTATGTTAACATTTGTCAGTCTCAGTATGTTATTGGGGTACACTGTGACCTGTGTTCATCTATTAAAATATCATGACTGTAAGTTGCAGATTATTTACTTATAATACATAACTATGTTACTATATATAGTAACAAATTTGTACTGTATTATGATGATGATCTTTACGGTCAGGGCATTATAAAATAACTGCCCCGCGTGTGAGGGCGAATTATGCAATAATCGGCCCTCAGAAAGGGACACGCGACGTCAACGGCTACAAATGATGCCATAGTGTAACAAGAGGTATCTTTAAAACACGGCCGTAGTAGCCAGAGTAATCTTCAGTCATGTAAAGTACATAATTGCTCTCTGCCAATTTAAGCATGTGGCTCGTCAGAATTCTCGAATTCTGAAAAGCACTACGCCAATCCCTGACAATTTGAACAGCCATATATATGTCCGAACCAACTTTAATATCTACCCAAAGTAAATACCGGTCAAGATATAATACTTGACATAAAACAGTACGACATGTACCAGTTCTATAGCTATCAGAATCCATGCTCCGTCACAGAACATATCCTATTAACTAGACTATAAACATTCTCATACGAAGTTTACCAATGTCAACATTTGTCCTTTTCATGTTCAAAACTTCATTTATTCTCATAAATCCTACGTACGCAAGTAAAGAAGCAGTGTATAAATCTTTTGATTCTAAACATTGCCATGCATGAAAATTGAGAGACGGACTCGGTGTATTTGCTGTTTGGATTAATGATGCTAAGTACACTGCAAAACGAAACGCCTTGGTGAGCAAAGTATCCTTACTTTTAAGGCCGTTACTCAAGTCCGTTGCCCACTTATCCCAAATAAGGAATCCATTTTTTTTTATAATTTGAACAGGTGCTGTCAGCTCTGGACCCTTTGGGTAATTCTGACAGCAAGAAGACTTTTCATCAAGGATGTCTGGTAGCTGCTAAATTTCTTCTACAAGACCCTGATAAAAAATAATCGTATAAATAAAAAGGTTATTATAATAAAACAAAACAATAGCATACAATGTTATCAATAATTTGTCAAAAAATCTATTTGTTGTATAATATTAACGTTATCACCAACATGTAATGAACAAGTGTCACACAGATCAATCGCCCGTTCCAGCAAAAAACTTATAAATCGAAGGGAAATAACTCGTAAATTTATTCAAACTGAACTGACAAAGCATGAACTCCCTTACAAATTAACGTCAATGCGTAAAATCTACAATCAATGCCAGTGTGTTAAATTTTAGATCATCTTTAAAAAAAACACTTCCATTTTGACAGGACGTATAAAACTCTTTGCCCTTTGCTAAATACATGCACCATGTCCTTCACGACAAACGAAAAAGTCCCATTTGAACACAACAAAGGCCAGACAGTTGCTGACCGCTACAAAGGCGCTATCAATACAACTTTCCTCTTTCCTCAAAGCTATTGAAACTAACATGATCTGAGGTACGAACATTCAAAAGGTATCCGAGAAAGGCGTCTACACCTGTAGTTTTATGACACCAGAACTTCGAGTCGAAAACTGGTAACATAAAATTGCGTTAAGAAGCAAAATAATCTGTACCATAACGGTGGCTGATTTCTGTCATGTCGTGTTTTCGACATTTAGGGGGGAAAAGTCGAAAACACGAAAACTTGCCAAAAAACCATTTTGTTGTTTTCGACTTTTCGTAAAAAACACCTGCCAACTCGAAAACTCAACGAAAAATAAGTTCGTGTTTCGCCCTTTGTATGTTGCCTTTAATCTGTCTTGTTTTCTACTTTTTGTCCCTCCGAGTCGAAAGGCGAAAACACGACAAAATACCTACTTGACGAGTTTTCGTCCCGAAAGTAGAAAACACGACAAATAAAAGGCGAAAACACGACGCATTTAAACCCGCCAACTCTAAACCTCGGCGAAAAAATACGTCGTGTTCTCGCCCTTTGTGTGTTGTGTTTTTGTCTTTAATCTGTCTTGTTTTGTACTTTTCGTCCCGCCGAGTCGAAAAGTCGAGAACACGACATGGCAGAAATCAGCCACAATAACTTGTAGATTGTACTATATGCAAAATATCTGGAGCCGTCTGTTTCAAATACATGTATGCGAATAGTCTGCTCTGTCTTAATCCAGGTTGGATCCATTCGATTTCTAAATGAATCGATCGGCCAAAACAGATTCTTCCTTTGATTGTTTATAGCTAGGCCGACTGCCAAGACTACAAGGTAAGCCGGGTACCAGACCCTAGCTCGTTTACCAACAGACTCCTTGGTTCTTTTACAGGCTCGGTGTATAGCACCGATAAACATGGGACTACCTCTGGGTTTCTAACCAGTTTATCTCTAGATAGGTGGGAAACACTGAAAAGCGTTTCTGAGATTTCCAGTACCTCGGCGGGATTCGAACCGGGAACCTCCGGGTTGGTAGTCCAGAGCGTTAACCACTCGACCACTGCACCACCAAAGCAGAATGGAGCTTTTTTATACAATACTTTCTACTCCTGAAATATTAAAGAACCATTTTACTCTCTGACAGCGACAGTAAACTGCGCGCAACTCTCGCCTAACTGAGGACTTAGCTATGTCCTCCGATAAACACATACCACGATAAACTCCTGTACTACTGGCGTCATTGTAAACCATTTTATAACACACATGTGGAGTATTCAACAATGGGAGTGGTAGTGTAAAGGTTCAGGTGTCTGCCGCTCACCCCGGAGATTACGGGTTTGGACCCGACTGAGGTCACGACCCTTTCTTCTCAAATGACACATTATAGGACGGGTCACGACCCTTCCTCCTCAAATGACACCAGTACTGGTTTTTCCAGGACGGACTCGAGCGTGACTCGATAACCTGCAAGCTTTCTTCACAATCGAGCTAAAATAAATTAGTATAAACTTAAACTATTCAACTTATGAGAATTAACTGAGCTTAATTTTTCTCAAAAACAAGTAATTGTTCCAGACTTTCACATGACAACTTGATATAAGATTTCCCTGAAGGGGCCTTACAAGACAAATTTTCTGTATATAACTTATTTCGCCCGCATGCAAAGTCACAATTTTCTTTCCTTCTCCCCTTCACTTAGCAACAAAAAGGCGTTATCAATTTGGTAAAAACGCAAGCTGCTGAAAACCCAAAAGGAAGGACTAAAAGTTTTAGAAAAATCTTATTTCCCTCACTGTGTAACCAGGAAAAAACTAAATACTCTGTGTGAGGTAAAATGGTATGCCCTTCCCCATCCAACAGTTCTGCTCAAAATACGTAAGTGCTAATGCCTCGGTCACATATCCGTACGGTGTCCGTACGATTTATAAAATCGCACGATTCCACCAACTTTTGAAATCCGTACGGTCTCCGTACAGTCGTAGCTTCTGGTCACATGCCCCGTACGATCTTTTGGAGGATGCAATAGTAGGATATCCATACGGACATCGCAGACAAGTCGTGCGATGCGGACGTACCTCGTGCGATGCACGGGTGTTCATACGGCGCCCGTACGGTGTCCGCACGGTGTCCTTCCAGTTCGGCGATATCTTATTTATACCCTGGTCACATTCACCCTACGAGCTCCGTACGAGTAGGTTTTCAGCCGAAATTTTGCAGATCGCACGGAGTCCGTACGAACATCGTTGACTCTTGCAAGCATTGTACGGACATCGAAAGTTCCCCGCCCGGTGTCCGTAGTATCGTACGGACATCGTACGCTGACCGTGCGACCACCCTGAGATAGTCGTGCGAGCACCGGCAAGCTCTTACGAGACTCGCGGTGTTCCAAATCCGCACGGACATCGTGCGATGCCCGTATACGAGCTATGCCGGGGCCCTTGCGGTGCCCGTTCGGGGCCCTTGCGAGCTGCTCACGAAAATTTCTACGAGCTGTGCGATAGCTCGGGAGCTCGGTGAAACATTCTCACCGAGTCCCCGAGTCCTCTACGAGTTCATAAAATCCGTACGATGCTCGCAAGAGTCTACGATGTCCGTACGCACTCCGTGCGATTTTGCAAAATTTCGACTGAAAACCTACTCGTACGGGGCTCGTAGCGTTAATGTGACCAGGGCATTATCTGAGATCCTCATATTGAGCCAATTGTTTCCAAATACCTATATCTATCAACCCATCCTTAGATCTAATATTTGATGTTTTTGCCATTGTTTTGAGTTAGGTGCATGACTATCATTGGTAAATAAATGAATATCAAGTATTCTGTTACACAACATTTATCATTGTATGCTGACCTATTCCGGTATTATGCAAAATAACATTTTCCCGAAAGAATAAAAAGGTAATTTATATCCATGAAGAATAATATCTAAAACGAAGTCTGTAGCGCATATGTTACGCTTAAATGTAGCATGATTTTTAACCGGTCGTTAACAATAACATGTTCCTGCCCCTGTTCATATTCAAAAACATTGTATGTAAATCTGTTTTGATCAAAATCGTTACCAGAATTATTCAAAAGATAATACTCATCTTCCACAAAGTAAGAACTGTTAATGAAAGCACGTCTCTCACTTCGTGATGAAATTGTTTCACTTCTTAATAGGGGTGTCAGGCTGCTGCCCCACATGATCACCGTAAGTAGTTTGCTTTCTTCATGAGAAATGGGAAAATGGGCCCGCCCAAAACATGAGATGTAGCCATATTACTATCGTAAACGCTGGCTCTCTCGCAGAGTGTGCTAAATTTCGACTTACTAGGCGTCTTGTGTTTTTTTTTTCTTTTTGAGCTCTCCAGATTCCACTCGAAAAATATGTGTCTCGTCTTCCTCATCACTTGTCACAGGATTTGTTTCATATTGTCTAACTTTTTCCCAGCTGGCATCAAAATTATCTGATATGTGCTTATTCCGAATTTTGAGTTTTTCTGAAATTTTGCTCAGTCATTATACCGCGTAGTTCTGTTTGCCGTTTCCAAGCGCCCACACATTCATAACAATTCAGAATTCGGGTGCGTTTGTATTTCAATTGTGTTGCCTTAAGGTCTTCTCAATTTTCAGCTTAATAACGTCGGATTTCAATACCATGTTATTTCCACAAAGAATTTAAATGAAACGCCTTTTGTCCTCTGATGTCAGTCAATAACACCTGTAAACTATTTTGAATGTCCTGTGTAAAAATATCCGTTTGCTGAGTATATGTTCCCTTGTAGGCGAATCCATAATAGGTATGATTAAATAAATCTAAATGCTTCAGTAGATAACCTTCGCTGAATGAGGGATTGTCGCCTAGAATCATATATTTCACGTACACAGAGCTACACCTGTCACTTGACCTGAGAAAATAATTTTCGTATAATTCTATTCTATCAAACAACGAAAATTATATTTATAATACTGTGGTCTGCATCAGGGTGTGAATGTACTTTTAACAAGAGCTGTCTCTCATACGAGACGAATGCCCCCAAAGACGTATCCCACATTCAGTGACCTGGACCTTCAAGTTGTAGACCCGGTACTTGCACCCAACGCTATATCTCCATGTGCTGAACAATATTTCCAATTCAATTTAAAATCCTTCAATGCATTTGTATATACACAGGATCCTAAAACCTCTAACCTCTAAGAGGTGGAAATTGCGCGTGATATGTCATCTCCATGTGCTCAACAATTGTGCCATGTAATATTAAAATGTTTCCATCATCATAACAGAGTTACCATGTTTACAGTATTCCATGACCTTTTTCTCTGACGCAGACAGAGTTACCATGTATACAGTATTCCATGACCTTTTCTCTGACGCAGACAGAGTTACCATGTATACAGTATTCCATGGCCTTTTCTCTGACGCAGACAGAGTAAAAAGGTATACAGTATTCTATGACCTTTTCTCTGACGCAGACAGAGTTACCATGTATACAGTATTCCATGACCTTTTCTATGACGCAGACAGAGTAAATATGTATACAGTATTCCACGACCTTTTCTCTGACGCAGACAGAGTTACCATGTATACAGTATTCCTTGGCCTTTTCTCTGACGCAGACAGAATTACCATGTATACAGTATTCCATGACCTTTTCTCTGACGCAGACAGAGTTACCATGTATACAGTATTCCATGACCTTTTTTCTGACGCAGACAGAGTAAACATGTATACAGTATTCCATGACCTTTTCTCTGACACAGACAGAGTTACCATGTATACAGTATTCCATGACCTTTTCTCTGACGCAGACAGAGTTACCATGTATACAGTATTCTATGGCTTTTTCTCTGACGCAGACAGAGTTACCATGTATACAGTATTCCATGACCTTTTCTCTGACGCAGACAGAGTTACCATGTTTACAGTATTCCATGACCTTTTCTCTGACGCAGACAGAGTTACAATGTATACAGTATTCCATGACCTTTTCTCTGACGCAGACAGAGTAAACATGTATACAGTATTCCATGACCTTTTCTCTGACGCAGACAGAGTTACCATGTTTACAGTATTCCATGACCTTTTCTCTGACGCAGAGTTACAATGTATACAGTATTCCATGACCTTTTCTCTGACGCAGACAGAGTTACAATGTATACAGTATTATATGACCTTTTTTCTGACGCAGACAGAGTTACCATGTATACAGTATTCCATGACCTTTTCTCTGACGCAGACAGAGTTACCATGTTTACAGTATTCCATGACCTTTTCTCTGACGCAGACACAGCTACTTTTTTGAACGGTTACTTTGTTTCAACATCAACACTGGACTCTACCTGATTTTACTTCTGACAAAATGTACTTCAACTATATCCCACGTTACTATTTCAGAACAAGATCTCATTGGTGTTTTAGATAACCTAACTGTCAACAAAGCAAATGGTTCAGATGAAATCAGTGTTAAAAAATGTTAAAAGGGTGTTCGAAAACAATAGTTAAAATCACTTTGAATCTCATTCAATAAAAAGAAATCCGGCTTCACGGAAAAAGGCAACTGTTATTTAAGAAAGGGGACAAATGTTTACCCTCTAACTACAGACCAATTTCACTGATAAGTTCCGTAGGTAAAGGTATGGAACGAGCAATTTTCAAATATCTATACAATCATTTAAATTCAAACAATCTCAGATACAACAAGACCTGTTTGTAAAACATGAATGCCCTCCTTCATGCAATGAGTAATGTGGAAAAAGTCGAAGTATTCAAGGAACCGTTTTTCAAGTAAAAGTCACGGTGTGAAATTGGCGTAAGACCTAACTAGAGCTTGTTTTTCACAAACAAAAAACGTATATCTCCCACCACTTAACACTGTATGATAGACAGGTATGTGTGTGAAGAATTACAAATAATTCGAAATATAAGTTATCTTCATATGACCTTAATAGAAGAAGAGGGCCAAGATAGCCCTATATCGCTCATCTGGCTACCATTGGCTATAATACAAGGCCATCAATAAAGGGTCAATTTTGACCTGGGGATCATGACTTGAACAATCTTGGTAGAGGTTCACTAGGCAAGCACACATGCTAAATATCTAAGCTCTAGCCCTTGTGGTTTAAGAGATGAAGACTTAAAAAAAATTCCCCATATATAAGCCTCTGCAAAAACAAGTGACCCCCGAATGGGGTAAATTTTGACTCCGATGCCATAATTTGAACAATCTTAGTAGAGGTCCACTTGGCAATGCTACATGCTAAATATCTAAGTTTTTGCTACATAAGCCCATATAAAACAAGTGACCCCTGGGCGGGGCCAATTTTGACCCGGTGCTCATAATTTGGAAGATCTTAATAGAGGTTCACTAGATTATGCCACATGCTAAATATCTAAGCTCTAGGCCTTGTGGTTTGAGAGAAGACGATTTTTAAAGTGTTTCCTATGTAAGCCGTTTGTAAAAACAAGTGACCCAACGTGCGAGGTCAATTTTGACACAGTTGTACAGTTTAAAATTGCAGAAAGGAGTATTTGGGGGTAGTTGAGGACGATCTACGCGGAAATTACGTGAGCATCAGTACACCAGAAGTGCTTGAAGTAAGAGTCATCTACCTAAATGGGTATTGAAGTAGTATTGTTCGGCCATAAAGTATTTTTAATATAAGGGAAAGCGTCAAGAAATGAAGGAGTCGTGATTTCAGATCATGCGAGTCTTCAAATACCACATATAGTGTTAGAAAAGCACACTGCAAGCAAGAAAATTCACCTTGGGACATATGTAAACAAAAGACCTGTCAAAGGTTTTGTTTCAATAACTTTTTTATTCCTCTACGTACGAACTTGACATAAAACAACAGAGTGAAGCATATAAACAGTAGAGCCGAATCGGCATAATCTTTTGCCAGAAATATTCATGTAATACTACTTACCAGGTGAAAATGCTAACACGGAGACTAAAAATTCAACCGTCAGTCCGCCATTTTTACGATCATACACCGAAAATCTCGCTTAAAGTGAATCAGCAACCACTTAACGTCCTACCCCCTGAAAGATGTCTGAAAAGAAGTTGGCACAATATTCTGAAGAAAGCCAATTATTATAAATAGGTAGAAAAACGAGCGTAATATAGATAGTTAGAAAAACGGGCGTGTGCTAATTTTCATTAAGGGCTTAAGATTACATAGCTTCGTAATCACTTTTAAAGCAGATGATAAAAGAAAAACGGCCTATCAAAAGTTTTATTAAAAATATTGAAAAGTGTTGCCATAACACTGAAAGTGTAAATGAAAATACTTTTAAAATGCTAACATACTTCTACAGTTGAATGTATTTAAACGGGCGTACAGGCAGTTTTTATTCATTTATTCTCCAACTTTTCAGGGTAAATGTATATATTAATGATTAAATATATCAACTTAAAACGATGCTGTTGTTTACATAAAATGATTTTTTAAAATTCAAAAGGTGCCTTGCAATTCAGAAAATTATAAATATTCTACTTATCATTTCATTGGCGGTTGAAAAGTTATCAACTTTCAGTCAAACGCGAGCTTAATACGGCTGCGCCGAAAAAGAGAATGCGGGCCTATAAGGTTCAATAAGTGTCCAGAAAGGCCAAGTAGTCAAATAAAAGTAGGACAACAATTTATTAAAAAGGGGATTTTACATTACAAAACTCAAATGCATACTTCCTGTTATCAAAATTCCATAAAATAGTTAGGCTCCCACGATCCAGACATTCAAACTAGGTCAATCGCACTCACAGATCAAATTGGTCACCGCGATTGACCTACTTTTTGGCAACCAATCAAATTCAATCTTTGGCTAAAACTGACTGGAAATTGCAGTCAGGTAAATCTCTCCTTTCTTCGGCTTCAAAATTCTACTTTTTTAGGCATGACGGGAGACATGCCGGGGTCTCATCCAAAACATAAGCTTTTGGACGGACCTTGATAAAATCTCTTTCAAATAAAATCACATCAAATCGAAAGGCCCAGTACCAAATAAGACCCAGTCCAAGAAGGTCCACTTTTCACTAGTCTAATTATTTCTAACCGATTCCACAGGCTAACATTTTAGACTCTCTCGATACAATGGTGCACTTCCTGTAGACATATCCCCAAGAAGATGACGTATTTACCCGATAAGTTCCAAGTTCCTTTCTACACCCCCGAAATAATTGTGATTGGCGTAACAACCCTATGCGATAAAGGTCAGTTTCATTATCCGGGTACCTGTCGATATAACCAGGGTCCGTATATTACATACATGGACCCTGATATAACATTACCTGTTTAAGCTTAAACACCTTGATTTTAAATCAGTTAAACCTTTAGGTTTTCAGATACAGTGATATACTTAGTTCTCTTTTAGAGTGAAAAATTTGTGAATTGAAATAATCTACATGTAACAACTACCCGATAGTGAAGTAAACTGGTGCGCATTGAATTTACAAGTAGCTCTTGTTTTATCAAGAAAGATGTCTTACTGACAGAAATGTACCAAAAACATTTCTAACCTAAAGTTTGCTTTTTAATCATCAAGTACTTATAAGAAACAAAGCGCAGTATTTTTTTCAATGATTTTCTGGCAACTCTTTTTCTTGAAGACGCAGTTTGAATACGAAAGAAAAGTTATACAGTATGTTAACATGGTTTTATCATTATACTATCAATAAATTTATGTTACTATGTCAGTAAATTCAACGTGTTCCTGGGACTTTAAAATTAGGAGTGAAGGTGTGACAGTTATAAAATGTCAGATCTCTATGAAAGGGGTCACACTGCTAGGCTAGCACGGTGAATTAATACAGAAAATACTAATTATGCAAGATCTCAGGTCGGGTAGGAGATTAAAAGATCATTTCAGTGGTTTGAACTAATTTATCTGAAATGTAGATTTATATGTGACATAATGTCCTTTGTGATAAAGGTGGGTCTCATTGGACCGGGCACCAACGAATTTGCAGTTTTGTTAACTTAGCACGATTTGATTTTCTATCTAAAAGAAGAACACTCTATGTTTTTCATTCTTAAAGTTAACAGTATGATTTTATATATATATACTTTAATGCGTCAGACATTGAATATTAATTATATATGATTCTTACCTACTTTCGTTTTCGCCTAGCGCAGTCGCTGCAGCCGTGACGTAGTAACGTAATTTGCATAAAATTGCTTCGCGGAAAATTTTGCCAGCATCCCAGCCTCGTTGTGGATATCACAAGATGCTCATTTCCGTATTGGAACTAGCTAACAGTAGCGAATGAGTGACTTCCTTTTAACCATGGATTGAATTGGATAAAAATGTATCTGGAAAATAACTCGATTTTAAGAGACACTCAGCTTATATTTTTCTCCTTTTTCGACATAGTCTAGCTGCCAAATTTGGCGCACAAACACGAATCTCCATGAAATGTCGCGGTGAGTACACGACCTCGGAATCTGAATCCAAGATGGCGGTCTGCGGAGGGGAGACTATGGAACGGACTAACAGCTCGGCAGGCACTTACCCAGACTATGATGACCGAGGACACGGGCATTTTTTCGTGAAAAAGACATTTCACAAACCGACATATTGCCATCATTGCACAGATATGCTTTGGGGCCTAATAGGCCAAGGACTCGTGTGCGAAGGTAGGTCTTAAATTTCCTGCTTGCTCGGTCCAAGTTTCATGTTTCAGTTTCATTATGTCATGAAGATAAAATTTACTGGATTCATGCAAGTTATAGCGAAAATATCTCAAAGTTACTTGATAAAACTTCAGATTTGTTCACCAGAATTTGTATGCATCAGAAACGGGAATGATGGCCTATTGATTTTTCTCTGCTCTGGCCTTGATTCTCTCAGTTAAGAGTCTATTAATAGCCTGGGATTAAAGGGATTTCAAGATTCGCCTTTTACTTATTAATCAATATATAGTCCTCATCACACATGACCATTTTTCATTGCCAATTTTATAAAATATTACGATTTTCAATGGGTTGAAAAATTATGTACGATTGTTGATAAAACTGCTTGTACTATCATGGTTCTTAATTTATGTGGATATATAGAAAACAGGTCAACAGTCTTTTTATTGAATAAAATAAGTAGCAGTTGTTTTTTATAATGAGTGAAAACATGAAGTGGGTATTGATTGCAAGTTTTTATATCAGTTGACAAAAACTGGGAAAATATTTCTCGGTGAGTTGCATTAGCTGGAAGATATTGGATTTTTCAATGGGAAAGGCTGAATAGACTAATGTGTATAAATGATGTTGTCAGATAATGAGAAAGGAGATCAATAATATAGTTTTATTCTATCATTGATGGAACCATGGCTCTACTGACAGGTATAAATCACTGTAAGGGCTAACAAAAATAACTATGTCTGTTGAAATTTGGTTTTCATTCTTAAACTAACATAATTAATATACAGTAATGATAAAATATCCTCTGCTGAAAGAACCTTGCAGTAAAAGTCTGCAAGCTAAGTCCTGAAAATTGCATTGTGATGGAAAATGCATCATGATCTGATCATGATTAACTATTTTTCGTGATATAGGCATATTTAACATGTTTAATATGTTCAAAGTTTCAAACTATTATTCCATGGAGCTGTTGTAATACTGTTTTCATCTACTTATTAACAACTGGCTGTCATAACCAATTAACCATGCATTGCTCATTGCTAAATACTATAAATGGAATATTTACACAGTGTAAGAACCAAAACTGCTGTCAATCATACATGAACATCCCATTATCTCAAGATTTGAAAGGGTATCCTAGACCTGGCAAAATCTTAAAAAAATCTTGGTAAATTAAAGGTCTGTTTTTTTTAGCTCTACTGGACGAAGTCCAGCATAGTTTATGCCATGGTGGTTTGTCCGTCCTCTGTTTGTCTGTACACTTTTCCTTGATAACGCTCTACAGGTTGCAATATTCATTTGACTTTGATGAAACTTGCTGGTAAAGATCCCTGCAACTTAGATGTTCCCTGTTGTTTTTGGGGTCAGTAAGCCAAAGGTCAAGGTCAAAGTGACCTCCAATAGCAATTCCTTGATAACACTCTACAGGTCACAATTTTCATTCAACTTTCATCAAACTTGCTCAGAAGGTTCCCTGCAATATGAAGATGATCCCAATTGTTCTCGGGGTCAGTGTGTCAAAGGTCAAGGTCACAGTCACCTCCGTTAGATTTTCCTTGATAACGCTCTATGGGTCACAGTTTTCTTTCAACTTTCACCAAACTTGCTCAGAAGGATCCCTGTAACATGTAGATGTTCCCTTTTGATTTTTGGGTTAGTGGGTCAAAGTCACAGTGTCAGAAACTTTGAAAAAATTTCCGCAACTGGCGCATACTTTCTGGCGTTGTATTTGTTTTTTCTTTTATGATATAAGTAGCCTAGAATTTGTCCCCGGTTCACGCATTTTACTAAGCGTAAATTGCGAAGAAAACCGATAACCAGTTCAATCTGTGTATTGTCAATTCGGATATCGATTTTGGCTGAAACTTTGAGAAGATAATTGCGTAAGTATGTGTGACCGAATGATTAATTAATTATGGAAATATCTTGCAGCTTGTGTATATGAAGTGTACCGAGGATTACCCAAATAAACGACAATTACGACGTAGTTTAAAGACAAAAAGAGCGACAGGTTAAGACAAAAAGACAGGCAATAAAAATTTTGCGGCGGTTGTTTTGTCAACTTTTTAATTATAATTACGAAAGTTTGCTGGTTTTTTTTGCAAACATTTTGTGATAATCTCATAATATATATCCCAAGAAATTTTAACAAATTAAAATGATCCCAAGAAATTTTAACAAATTTTAACAATGGGAATGAAAGAATATTTTGTAAAATTTGACCTTATTGCTGTCCTGGCTATTTTGTTCAAAATGTCCTACAAATTCGAAATGTATCAGTTGCCAGAAAGCGACCTTTACTGTACATGCTGTAGATGAATGTTCTTTTTTGCTAAAATTTGAAATTCTCCAGTTTTAAAATTTAAAGACTCTTGGAAAATTGGTCATTGATGGCTAACATACAAGACAAATACATGTACAAGGGAAATATTTTGTGACAGCCTAAAAATTCCAATTCATTCGTTACTGGATGTAACACTACTAAAGAGACTAAAACTGCAAATGTCATAGGGTAACCGTAAACAATTAAAATATTTGAATTAATACTTGTTGTTTTTGTTTTTTTGTAACCTCAAATGTAAAATTGCCAGCTTTAATATGAATTGTTAGTTTTCAGTAAATTGTCCTGTATTATCACACAATAGTCCCGTTATCCTGTTATGCTACCTCCTTTACCAACAAGTGCTAACCACTCACCCATGTCGTTGTATATCGATGTTCATGAAAACTGAGATGCATCATTGCATTTGAAGTCTTCATGTGCTTTTGAATACATTGACATATAATATTATTAGTATAATAAATTATCTTTGATAGTTCTATACTTGTTTTCAGGTTAGTACTACTGTTTTGTTTATACATAGATCTTCTTTGTATTTCTAATCTTTAAAGCATGTATTAATTGTATAGCTTATAAGTAATTAGCAATGAAAATAGTCTTTATACTTCACTCTTAAATAACATCGTACCTGAATGTCAGTAAAATGAAAACTGAGATGCATGATTGCATTTGAAGTCTTCATGTGTTATTGAATACATTGACATATAATATTATTAGTATGGCCATTATTTTTTTATTACTTGTTACTCGAAGTTTGAAATTAAAAAGCTCCGTACGGAGGAGGGAAAAAAAAAAAAGACTTTTTTTTATACATGACAAACTTTGTTTCATTGTGGACCTGCTTTCTCTTCTAAAATCCAACATAAGAACACCCCCTCCCTGAGCAAAATGCCCTTGAAAATTTGTTGACTTTTATTACATTATTCTTTTCCCAATTATATAGGGAAGAAACAGAAATTTAACATAATATTTTCAGATGAAAAATACTGGTGTCAGTAAGCATCAGACACTGGTGTTAAAACACACATGAATAAAATGAATACTACTATTTTCAATTGAAAACATTGTATACATTGTCTTTTTTGAGTCTTGTGTTCACCAGTTTCTATGAGAAAATAACAAAAATCGGGGTCGCGAAAATAGGTGACAAACGAAAAATCTGCTATTTTCAGCTGACTTTTTCACATGTAAGATATCAAGTGATTGCAATAAATGATTCTGGAACTTTTTGATTGATGGGAAGTTGCATTTTTATAAAACATTTGGCCAACATTTGATTAAATTAATCAAAAACATTTATCAGCATTTTAGGTAAGTCAAAAAATTTTGTCACTATTCTGAGGGTAATATTTTGTAAAACATTTGGGGATAAAACATATTATTTTAGGAGGGGAATGGGGCTGAATTTTGGCCCAAAATCGCACTCAAAAATAACTAAATTTTCAGATAAAAATATTGGTGTCAGTAACAAAACTATCAACAGCAGGCATTATTGTTGAAACAAATCTATTTTTATCTTTATTGAGTCTTCTGAACACTGTTTTCTTTGGTAAAATTTTTTTAAAAAACGGGGTCGCGAAAATAGATGACAAACGAAAAATCGGCGATTTTCGGCTGACTATTTCAATTGTAAGGTATCAAATAATTGCAAGAAGTGATTATGAAACGTTTTTATTGATGGAAACTTACATTTTATAACAATTTTGGCAAGCATTTGATTAATTTAATCAGAAACTTTTGTCAGCATTCATTTTGAGGGGATTTTTTGTCAAAAATGGGGGAAATATACATCATGCTAGGAAGGGAATGGGGCTGAATTTCGGTCCCAAATCAGTCTGAAAAAATTCACTAGACGAATGCAGCTTCTTGACGTTATCACTTGTATAAACGGACCTCTAATTTCGCGATTTTAAAATTTTGAAAAAAAAAAAAAAAATATTTTTGATTTTTTTTTCTTTGAAAATACAAAAAAATAGGGGCGGCGGGTTCGAGTAACGACAAATCAAAAAACACTGGCCTATAATAAATTATCTTTGATAGTTCTATACTTGTTTTCAGTTTTGTGTTGTGGTTGGCTTCCCAAAGCAAGAACCCTATCTACTTTACAAATATTTGATAGAGGGGCCAGAGCTAGCCCTCGGGCATAAACAATCACCCTTCGTCACAAACATCAAAGTTTATAGTCACCAGATGTTTTGTGTTCTTAAACAATATTACAAATGATAATAATTCATAATAAATAATTTTCTAATGATTATTCTAATAGTATTATAGGGCATTTTTAGCTCACCTGGCTTTGCCAGACTGAGCTTTTCTAATGGATGATTGTCCGTCATCCTTCGTCTGTCAACATTTTAATTCAATAATTCAAATGACATCTCCTCTGAAACCACCAGGCCAATGTTGATGAAACTACGCATGGATGTTCCTTGCATAAAGCTCTACTAAATTTGTTCAAAGAATTCCATTCCATGCAGAACTCTGGTTGTTATGTCAAAAAATAGGAAAATTTGTTAAAATCTTCTCTAAAACTATAAGGCCTAGAGCTTAGATATTTAGCATGTAGCATTGTCTAGTGGCCCTCTACCAAGATTGTTCAAATTATGAGCCCCAAGTCAAAATTGACCCCGCCCGTGGGTCACTTGATTTTTTTATAGGCTTTCATGTATATAGGAAAAACTTCTCTGAAACCACAAGGCCTAGAGCTGAGATACTTGGTATGTAGCATTGTCTAGTGGACCTCTAATAAGAATGTTCAAATTATGACCCCTGGGTCAAAATTGACCCCGCCCGGGGTTCACTTGGTTTTACAGAGGCTTACATGTACATAGGAAAAACTTTAAAAATCTTCTTCTCTGAAACCACGTTGAGCTGAGATATTTGGCATGTAGCATTGCCTAGGTGACCTCTACCAAGTTTGTTCAAATCATGAACCCTGGGTCAAACTGACCGGGCCCGGGGGATCTCTTGATTTTACATAGGAAAAACTTAAACAGTCTTCTTCTCTAAAATCACAAGGCCTAGAACTTAAGGTATTTAGCATATGTGTAGCATTGCTTCGTTGACCTTTACCAAGATGTCCAAGATTGTTCAAATCATGACCCCCGGGTGAAAATTAACCCTTCCCAGGAGGGGGCAGGGAGGGGGGGAGGCCGAGTCACTTGATTTCGCATAGGCTTATATAGGGAAAACTTCAAAAAACCACAAGGGCCCAGGCTTGTATAGGGAAAACTTCAAAAAACCACAAGGGCCCACTTTGCAATTGATATACAGGTGAGCGATATAGGGCCATCTTGGCCCTCTTGTTAACAACATACAACATGTTTCATCCCCTGTAAAAAAAATCAATGATGAGGAAAAATGATGTCCCTAGCATGCCCACAGGATTTTTAAAATGTGGATACCTTTACCCACTAGTTATACCCCCAAAACGAAGTTTAGGGGGGTATATAGGAGTCACCCGGTGGTTGGTCGGTCGGTCGGTCGGTTGGTCGGTCGGTCGGTCGGTCTGTTGCATTTTCCTTGTCCGGAGCATAACTTGAAAACTACTAGTTGGAATTCAATACAACTTCATACAATGGTCAAGCACATTGAGAGGAAGTGCAGTGCACAAGAACTATAACTCCATCTTCACTAATTACAGAGTTTTTGCCCTTTGTTACTTTTCCTTGTCCGGAGCATAACTTGAAAACTACTTGTTGGAATTCAGTACAACTTCATACAATGATCAAGCACACTCAGAGGAAGTGCAGTGTACAAGAACTATAACTCTATCTTGAGTATTTACTGAGTTATTGCCCTTTGTTACTTTTACTTGTCCGGAGCATAACTTGAAAACTACAGGTTGGAATTCAATACAACTTCATACAATGGCCAAGCACATTGAGAGGAAGTGCAGTGCACAAGAACTATAACTCCATCTTGACTAATTACAGAGTAATTGCCCTTTGTTACTTTTCCTTGTCCGGAGCATAGCTTGAAAACTACTGGTTGGAATTCAGTACAACTTCATACAATGATCAAGCACACTCAGAGGAAGTGCAGTGTACAATAACTATAACTCTATCTTGAATATTTACTGAGTTATTGCCCTTTGTTACTTTTGCTTGTCCGAAGCATAACTTGAAAACTACTAGTTGGAATTCAGTACAACCTCATACAATGGTCAAGTACATTTAGAGGAAGTGCAGTGCACAGGAACCATAACTCCATCTTGACTCATTACAGAGTTATTACCCTTTGTTACTTTTCCTTGTCCGGAGCATAACTTGAAAACTTCTGGTTTGAATTGAATACAACTTCATACAATGGTCAAGCACAGTGAGAGGGAGTGCAGTGCACAGGAACCATAACTCCATCTTGACTAATTACAGTGTTATTGCCCTTTGTTACTTTTCCCTGTCTGGAGCATTTTTCGAAAACTCCAAGTTGGAATTCAATACAACTTCATACAATGGTCAAGCACAATGAGAGGAACTTATAAGAACAATATCTCTTTTTAGTTTGTTTGCAAGGTATTATGTTACTACGAACTTCTTCAGTTTATAAAGCAATCCTTTTGGGGGTATTAATCACATTTAGTGATAGCTCTAGTTTTGGAATAAGTGGGTACAGGCTTAAAAATCTTGGTACTAATTTTCAGATTTTATCATTTAGCTCACTTCCATCCTGGACCAAGGTAGTCAAGATATGATTTAGACGTATACACAGTGAATAATCTAGGTTTTGATTTATGAGTCCCTGGGACGCACATTTTTCAAAACAATGAGTCCCAGCTATGAAACAATGAGTCCCTTTCCGAAAAAGTCAGAAAATAGAATCGGACATCCCCTCCGAATTATTTTCGTTGCGAATCGCCGCTGTGATGTGTTTTTTTTTTTTTTTTATATAATTGTTTCTAAAAGTATTGAGTTACTGAAAATATTAATTACCTTTACGGTATGTACTTCACGTCGATTTAAAATATTTATTTCCGTGAAAAATCTGCTGTAATTAGTCAAGGTTTATTCTCCAATTAGTATTTGTCACTCGCGAATGTCGCGGTAGGTGTGAAATCTCGAGCTATGTGACACCACTGATTGAGTAACGTTTGATAATTTGTGAATGCGAAAAGTATTTTCAATTAACTTAATTAACATTTATAAGTTCCAACTATTCTTTATTTACAATAAACGTTGTGTTTATAACAAAATCGCGGCGCTTCAACCCAATTTTTTCTAAGTAACAATTTTCTTCTACAATGTATTTACTTTAAAGAATTACCTTTGCCGAATAAAATCATTCTACAGCAACTTCTTTTACTCATAAAGCCGCAGGTGTTACGAGATCAAAGCACGTACACTGGAGTTTTGTTTGATCCAAGCAAAGCATGTGGCATTAAAAAAACCCGAATATTTTGACAGGTAGTGACAGGTCTGATTATTTTGGAATTATAAAACTAGTTTGGAATAGACAATGTATAATATGAGTAAGTTTTATTTTGGTTATGCACTATCAAGCTATACAAATGTACGTCGGTCGGCAAATATTTTCGAATTTAATAAATGTACAAAAGTAAAAAATACGAGTATACAGATGTTCACGGAAAATAATTCTAATTTAATGTCCTGTTAGCTGTCTGAAACACCACTCTAAGTACCGCGATTTTACACCCGCGAAGTGCCGCAATTTTTTAACGATTTCATGTGAAAATTCTTCTAAATACTGCAGGAAACGCAAGTTCCTGGACGATATTCTTTTATACAAACTGCCGCGAGCATATACCCAAGTCTCGCTTTTCACATGCTTGCGTCCTAAAGGACGCACATATTTCAAATCTTTGCGTCCTTTGCATTTTTTGTGCGTCTATGACGCAGGACTAGATTATTCACTGTATACAGCAGATCCGAATGTAACAGTATATATGAACATAACAATCCAAACTGAGCAATGTGAGGTCTTAATTATAGGACTAGGACACAAGCGTCTCGGAAACTTTGGCTCTAAAGTGGCTCCAACTTTTCTTAATTGGCAAACATTTTGGCGACAAGTTTAAAAAACACAGAGGAGACCCTGTCAATGTTCACTTATAGGCACAAAATGTAAACATTTTCCTTCAAACAACATCTCCTCTGAAACCAATAGGCCAATGATGATATAACTTGACAGGGATGTTCCAAGCACTTTCATAGTTGTTCAAATAACAGAAAAGAAAAACTTAAAAAATCTTTTTCTCAAGAACAGGATGGCTTAGAGCCTAAAGTGCCAGGGTGAGCTACATGTATTAGGATCGCTTACTGTTCGGGGTCCATCGTCCGTCCGTCCACTATTTCATTCAAACAGCATTTCCTCTTAAACCACTGGGCCAATGTTATGAAACTTTGCAGGGATGTTCCTTGCATGAAGCTCTATCATAGTTGTTCAAAGAATTCCATTCCATGCAGAACTCTGGTTGCTATGGCAACAAATAGGAAAATCTTAAAAAATCTTCTTCTCTGAAACCACAAGGCCCAGAGCTAAGTTATTTGGTGTGTAGAATTGTCTAGTGGACCTTTACCAAGAATGTTCAAATTATGACCCCCCGATCATAATTGACCCGGACTGGGGGGTCACTTGTTTTTACATAGGCTTATATAGGAAAAAACTTTTAAAATCGTCTTCTCTGAAACCACAATTTGGCATGTAGCATTGTCTAGTAGACCTCTACCAAGAATGTTCAAATCATGAGCCCCGGGTCAAAATTGACCCTGCCTGGGGGGTCACTTGGTTTTATATAGGCTTATATAGGCAAAATTTTAAAAATCTTCTTCTCTGAAACCACCTAGAGCTGAGATATTTAGCATGTAGCATTGCCTAGTTGACCTCTACCAAGTTTGTTCAAATCATGATCCCTGGGTCAAAACTGACCCAGCCCAGTGGGTCTCTTCATTTTACATAGGAAAAACTTCGTCTTCTTCTCTGAAACTACAAGGCCCAGAACTTAGATATTTAACATGTACATGTAGCATTGCCTTGTGGACCTTTACCAAGATCGTTCAAAGTATCATGACACCAGATTGAAAATTAACCCTTCCCGGAGGAGGGGAGGGGGTAACTTTATTTTGCATAGGCTTACATGTATATAGTGGACTCTATGAATTATGTTAAAGTCATGACCCCTTGTCAGGGATATAGATTAACTTTGAAATGCCATTAGCCAGCCGGGCTCGTAACTTTTAAAATCGAGTAGCCCAGCTGAAATCCAATTTGCCCAGATCAAAGTTAGCAATATTTTCACCATTTAATATTGAATTAACATAAAAGTCAGAGTAACAACTTTGACTTTAGTGGTGAAAATACCCCCAATGTCTGGATTACAACTGTCATAAAATCTATGTTGATGCTCCAAATAAAAATGCAACTTTGACTTTAGTGGTGAAAATACCCCCAATGTCTGGATTACAACTGTCATAAAATCTATGTTGATGCTCCAAATAAAAATGATTTTTCTAACCCAACCATTCAAAACTCGAACATTCATTTTAAAGCCAATAAAATATACTTTAATCTGATATAAACATCAATGCTTTTAAAATAAACGTGACAGTAACTGTGGAATTAATCATACATAATGGGCAACTTTGTTTCTATTTGTGTCGGGGGTTATTATGAATATTAATTAACCAGATATTGACACAATCGTAGCGACGATGGGATGACCATTTAGGAGATGTAACCGAAATTCACTTCGAATCGCCCACATTCGAGTAATATTGGCTCTTAAAATTGAATCAAAACATTAAAACTTCCTGAAAGCCCTAGTCAATTTCGGTCACACTATCTAAAAGAAGAGTCAATATTGTTTTTGTATGCAAAAAACACTTCTGGAACAATTATGTATTTGCATTTAAAAATGCGCAATTACTGATTTGAACTCCGCGCAATGAATAATTAAATAAATGAATAATTAATTTCTCTCGCAATTGTCTTTTTTTCTGACGATTGTGTATAAATTAATGAACATGTTTACATCTATCAAAAATAAAACAGGTTTGCTCAGTAAACACGAACGCTCGATGTTGAAATTTTTGACACTGTCCAATCTGGTACGCATAAAAAACAAAACCCGACTGTTACACAATTACGATATTGATTTAAACCAATCACGGAAAAGCATTTTATTTTCAGCGCTGTGAAAACGAAAGTAAAACAATAAGCATCGGCGAATTTCCGCTCGCCCGACCATGCGATTGTCTGGCATAATGTGCTCGCCCACTGCCGATTCCACTCGTCCAGTGGCGACCGGGCGACTGTTAAATTGTATCCCTGCTTGTATTATTGGCAATTGATATACAGGTGAGCAATATAGGGCCATCTTGGCCCTCTTGTAAGTTAAAAAGTCACCAAACCTTTCAAAGCAGATAAAATGGTGCAGGTCCACTGCAAACAGGCAAAAAAAACTAAAGTTTAAGAATAATCTTTTAATGGTTTCTTCTCTAATTTTGTGATTGACTGTTGGGCATTTATGCGTTCTTGAGCAGGTTGATGATACTTTCTGAATGTAATTAAAGACTGATAAAACAATAGCGCTAAAAGATAACTGTAATATTGACTGTGTTTGACAAATAGCCAAAGAAGATGACTCAATTTACAACAGTTGCAAAGTGTTCAAACCACAGACACTTGGGTTCAGTAGAGTGATTCTGACCCAATAGTGTCTCTCTTGTATTCTTTTTTTTTTTCATATTCTGCCACACCCTTTAAGAACCCATAATACACACTGAACAGGTTTAGTCACTCAACGGACACATTTAAAACATTCAGTTTGTGTTTGTCCTCATCACAAATCCAATTTTTTCGAAGATTTTTTTTTTTGAAATCACTCCTGAAAATTGACCTTGACTAATTTTTGGGTGACGAGTGGGTTCACATGAAATACCGGCTTTATGGCAACTAAATATACCCAAAACTCACGAATGAAGTGGACTTTTGGCCGCGTAAAGGTAAATGACTTTTTCTCAAGGACAAAGGGAAGCGGTGGTGTAGAGGTTAAGGTGTTGGCCGCTCATCCTGGAGGTTGTGGGTTCGAGCCCTACTGGGGTCATGACAGTACTTTCTCACATGACACCAGTACTGGTTTTTCCAGGAAGCTGACTCGAGAGTGACTCGATAAGCTAAGCTTTCTTCACAAGCTAAAATGAAATTAGTATAAACTAAGCTAATAGCTGGAAAGTTTTATGCACATAGGAGGCACTGTTACTAAAAATTAGAAGAATAATTGAACGGCTTCTTATCATGAACCAATGGTTGAAAAGTCATCAAAATTGTTTCTGTCATGCCCCCAAAGCTGGCAATAATTATATTAAAATTGCACTGTCAGTCTGTCTGTCTGTCGTTGTGTCTGGTCTTCCTTTTTCTTCGTGTCTGGGCTGTAACTTTGTCATGCATTGAAGGATTTTAAAATAACTTGGCACAAATGTTCAGCACATCAAGACGAGGTGTTGGTCCCTGCCTCAAAGGTCACCGTTAGTGTTTAAAGGTAATGCAATCCTGAATGCACACTTCATGTCCGGACTGTAACTTTGTCACGCATTGAAGGATTTTATGATAACGTGGCACAAATCTTTAGCACATCAAGACCATGTGTCTCAGAGGTCAAGGTCACAATTAGCGTTTAAAGGTAATAGAATCTTATATATATGCACACACATTTGTGTCTGGACTGTAACTTTATCATGCATTGAAGGAACTTGGCACAAATGTTCAACATATCAAGACGACATGTCGCTAACAATGTCATGAAGTCTCTACCTCAAAGGTCAAGGTCACACTTTGAATTTGAAAATGATGGAATCCTGTTTATATGCACACATTCCTGTCCGGATACACTGGTTTACAGTTTCAAAACTGTACAAGGTAGATATCCGAAGTGTATCGAGTGAACTTGAGAGTTAACTCCCTTGAATTTCAAGTAAACTGAATACATGTATTACGCTTATAATTTATAGAAAATAAGCTAATTGTAAACTGTCCGTCTGACATGGTTGCTTGTGACATTGTCACAATAAATACATCATTGGAAAGCTTACGATCTTAGTTTTCTAAAGATACTCAATTTGATACATTTTATTTAACCAAAGTCATTGAATCTGTTGCTAAACCTGACCATATATCGGGAATTTTACGTAGTAGTTACATAGATAAAGATAACGGGAAAAAGCCCCATTTGAAACTGTAAAGCTGTGTATTGTGACTCCGGTTTTAAAATAACTTGGCATAAATTATCAGCACATCAAGACAATGAGGCTTGTGCAAGAACCACAAGCCTTTCTCAAAGATCAAGGTCACCCTAAGAGTTTAAAGATCATGGAATCCTGTATACATGGTAACTTTGTCATGCATGGAAGGATATTAAAATTACATGGCACAATTGTTAAGCACATGGAGATGACATGTCACGTGCAAGTCCCATGTCCATGAAGGTTAAGGTTACACTTTGAGGTCAGACACTTTAGAATCCTGTATATATGCACCTGTTCATGTCCAGACACTTCATGTTAGTTATACTTTTAAGCTTTTGAAAATGAATTGCAGCAAATGTTCAGTACATGGAAATAAAGTTTTGTGCAAGTACCACGTCCACACCATTAAGGTCAAGGTCACACTGTGAGACACCTCTTTAGGGGCTTTCACTCATGAGGGATATATAGCTCTTGTTGCATCCTTTCTGCCCCCTTCTATAAAACAGGAAATGGGTCAGATCCACTGCATATAAGGGTCACTGTTACTAAAAATAGAAATATTGTAAAGCAACTTCTGAGGAACCATGGTATATATAGCATACAGTACTACAGCACTGTAGTGTCAGCCTGGTTAGCTTGATAGGTAGAGCATGAGACTTGTAATCTCGGGGTTGTGGGTTTGATTCCCGGGGCTGACCAACTAAAATTACTAACAGTCTTTCGGATGAGACTTAAACCAAGGTCCCATGTATGGGTGCTATACACCTTGCATGATAAAGAACCGGTGGTGTCTCTGGAATAGAGACGCTTTCTGTATCTTGCACTATCCTCCGAAACCTAAAATAACTAACCTCTTCTGGGGGTGTTGGTCATATGGGAAACTGGTACCAACGATAAAACCCTTATATACGATACAACACTCAGACTTTTGTATGGCACCACATCTGTGTGTGCGTCCCTGCAAAATTTTAGTTTCACCACAAATACTTTCAAAAGTTTGCATGGATTTTATGCAGATTTTATTATGTATGTTGTAAAATACAAGTGAAATTCAATTTCGGTTACAATCTACGAATGTTTACAGGAGTTATGACCCCTTTTCGGCCTAAATTTCAGCAAAGTGAAGGTTTCTAATCTATATCTTTTGAAAGGTTTGCATGGTTTTGATTAGATCATAAAGATTTTAAGTGCAGGTTTATGATCATAAAATACAGGTAAAGTTAAAGTTTGATAACAATCCCTTAATTGTTACTGAAGTTATGGCCCATTTTTGACTTAAATTTCAGGAAAATGGTGGTCTCAGATCAGTAATTTTGAGCTGTTGCATGGATTCAAGTCAGATTTTTCATGTAGGTTTAGGAACATGAAATACAGATCAAGTTCAGTTAAGGTTACAATCCAGTAATTCTTACAGAAATTCAGCTGTAATTAGGACTGTAAATTTATGATTGCCGATCATTATGTCATGTAGAGGGGGCATCAGTGTGCTGTGGATACTAGTTTATATAATAAGCGCTGATATGCTGCCCCTTTCTAATTCAGATATATACAGAACTGCAGTAGTTCTATACATTCCTATTGAACACCAAAATACTATACAGAAATTACAGTACTATAGAGTACTACAGTAATATAGTCCAACCTCCCTAAACGACACCTCCCTGGGGCAACACCCTCCCTAAAAAGACACACTTTCTTTACCTTTCCACCAATTATATAAGGAATCTTCTTCTCTAGAACAACACGTCTCTGCAATAAACACAAGGGTGCTTGTTCCTGAGAGGTTGCACTGTATACATTCCTATAATAGACAGTACCAAAATACTTAAAAGTTCTGTGAATGTGAAAAAATCTTGCTCACTCTTCGTCTCCAAAACCCCTTGTTGGATTTTCATCAAACTTTGATGGGAAGATAAGTATTAAGTGTAGTGGTGCATATTACAATTTGGGGTCATATGGTCAAAGGTCAAGGTAACAGGGGCCTGAAAATTGAAAATCTTCATCTCCTAAACTTAAAATTGGATGTTCAACCCAGTGAATGTTTCATTTGAGAGGGATTGGAACAGGGGATACATGTATTTTAAAAAAACAACAATATTAGTTACTCACTTGATTTATACATTGGTAGAATGCGAGAATGTTGATTCCCCTTGCACTGTTTTGCAGTGGTGCTTTGTATACTTAAGTGTTAGCTAGTGAGATTGCCTATTTAGCTGAAAATAAAACAACTATACCATTGTATACACTATGTAACGTTCTCGTTTCAGTATGTAACTTTGTGGTGCACGAAAAGTGTTTAAAGACAGTTGTATCAGCATGCTCTAGTATAGCAGCAACATTAGTGAAGAACCCTGTGGCACACTGCTGGTCAGAGCCAGGCCAGTTCAAGCGGAAATTCTGCAATGTCTGTCGTAAACGTCTGGAAGATTCTCTTGCTTTTAGATGTGAAAGTAAGTCTTTATTTCAAAATTTACACATAAAGTAAAATTGCTTTTGTTTAGCTACAGTCAAAACTTGTTTAAGTGGCATAAAGTGGTCTTGTAAAGGCAGACAGTTTAATCACAGGTAATGAGGTGGTCCCTTAAGGCAGTCATTGTATAATTTTAATATTAAGCTGTAGATTATAATTTCATAGAAAGTTTCCTTTATGTAATGTGTAGCACTTGCTATTCATGTATCTGCTACTTTGAACAACATGCAAGGAGGGCCTCTATATATATATATTATTATTTGCAGTCTGTGAATATTATGCACATTTGGACTGCCATGATTTTGTTGTCAGCGACTGCAAAGAGTGTGCAACATATTCTCCAACTCTCACTAGGGTAAGTTAGTTTGACAAATGCTTAACTTCGGAAAGATTTGTGATACAGACTGACAGACACATTCACGGTGGGGAATCACATGATCAAAATAACCTCTAAACAAAAGTACATCAATGACAAATGTTAGAAAATAATGAAAGCCGTTTAGCTGTAAATTAAAAGTAAAGCCTATATTATGGCAACATAAAAGTATTATAGAACAACACAGGTCTCAATCAAAGTTATCTTCTTATTGTGTTGAACACTTCAAAAATAAATTATGTCAGTTTCTTGAAGTGTTCAGGACAATCGGGAGGTGACTATGATTGAGACCTCTGTAGTTCTATAATACTTTTATGTTGCCATAAGATAGGCTACCTTTTACATTTAAAGCTAAACGGCTTTCATTATTTTCTAACATTTTCCTGATATCTACTTTTGTTTAGAGATTATTTTTATCACGTGATTCCCCACCGTGACATTTAAAACTTGGAAATGTTGCTCTATTTTGGATATATTTTTATACATTTGAAAGAACAACTCTTGATGCATTTAATTTTTAATTTGTATAATTCAAAAACTCAAAACTAAATAAATATACAAAAGTGACAGAATGAGGAATTTTTGTAATGTCCATAATTTGTGTAGCACAAAATGTAATGGTATATAGATACCTCCTGTATATATTTGGTAATATGGTGCAAAAATTGTTACAAAGCATAAAGCAAATGTTCAAAAGAATGTTGACAGGTTATAGCTGACTATTAGTTACACTTGCCTATATACTAGAAATGCCTCACAACACTCTAAAACCACGTCCAAACCTTCTTACCAATCACATTACTATATATAGATATACATGTATGAGATAGGTTATATTTACAATGCCATTGTAGTTTATCTGCATGAACATTTCAGGTGTTCAATGAATGTTTTGTGTCTACAGTCTGTTTGTGTTTAAAAACTGGCTTTAATGGCCATAATATTAGCCCAAACATAAAGAAACTTGGTCAGAAATTTTCCTAAATAGAATTGAAGGAGTATGATACTGAGTCATCAAGGGGCAAAAACTAGGTCTCTGTGTGTGGGTGAAATAGAAAACACTATCTACTGGATAGTAACGATATCATGAGAATGTTTGTCATTATCTCTAGGTCAAATTTAGGACTGGGTTATCTGGGTCTAAAAACTCGGTCATTGAGTCTAAAAACAAAACCTTGTTGAAATTAAAAAACTTTGCGCTCTACCTTATAAAATAATGATTAGAATCTTTGTTCTTTAGATATCTAGGTCAGGTCAGAAAACTGATCGTCCTTAGTTGAACATGTATAAGCATCATGTCTTTTGAATTATTCAAATGCCACTTAACAGTTTGGAACACTCAAAATAATTTAATACAGTGCATATATATAATTCATTGAACACACAGCAATATTTATAATATACACAGCGAAGCTTATGCCATGGTGGTTTGTCCGGTGTCCGTCTGTCCGTAAACTTTTCCTTGATAACGCTCTACAGGTCGCAATATTCATTTGACTTTTATGAAACTTGGTGAAAAGTAGATGGTCCCTATTGCTTTTGGGGTCAGTGAGTCAAAGGTGAAGGTCACGGTGACTTCCGATACCAATTCCTTGATAACACTACAGGTCACAATTTTCATTCAACTTTCATCAAACTTGCTCAGAAGGTTCCCTGTAACATGTAGATGTTCCCTATTGATTTTGGGGTCAGTGTGTCAAAGGTCAAGGTCACAGTGACCTCTGTTAGATTTTCCTTGATAACTCTCTAAAGGTCACAGTGACCTGAACTTTGAAAATATTTTGTGCTGAGATCTATTTGACCCACAGTCTTCAAACATCATGGGATGATTGGTCTTACAGAGTAGATGACCCCTACTGTTTTAGGGCTTCAGCGGTCAAGGTCACAGTGAACTCTGTTAGCTTTTCCTTGGTAACATTGCAAAAGATTTTCACAAAACTTACTCAGAGCAATCCAGTCAGACAGACCAGTAGAGTGATACTGGCCCTTTTGGGCCTCTTGTTTTACCTGGCTGCAGATTCTGAGATGCATGTTGTGTTTTCAGTCATCTTGTGTTCATTATCACCACTGGCGAGAAGGGAACCTGCCTGCAAATTCTAAATGTCTGGCATGCAAGAAGACATGCTGGTCATCAGAATGTCTTGCTGGTATGAGATGTGAATGGTGTGGACTAACGGTAAGATTCTAGTTACATTGCTATTGAGATGCAAGTATATTTTAAAGGGAGAACAAAGGCATTATATAAGCAGGCCTTGAATGTTACAGGGGTCCGGGATCCAAAGGATTCCAGATTTTAGTAAGGGACACTAATTCTGTCACATGTTCATAACCAGTGGTATTTGTATCTTATAGTGTATTTTCATTATCTCAGACTTCATGCGTCAGTCGATGTGCACAAGGTTTTCAAGACCCATAAAAATTGTTGTTGTTTTTAAACTGAAGAAAAAAAACAGCTATAATGTGGTGGAAGGCAGAGGAGCTTGTGGGATGATTATGATAACAGTTTTACATTAAACCAGCATGGTATCACCTGTGTACTATACAGATTCTCAGGGGTCAAAGGACAAACAGTCTTTCAAATAACATTAGATTAGATTTGTTTCTACATTGAGAAATTGTGAACAGAATTTCACAAAAATGAAAAGTAGCCTTCCTCAGTTGGATAAGCTTCTAAAAATCACTTCCTCTCTTATCTACATTGTGAAGCTGTGTTGGCATCTGGTATATTTTTGGATAGTTGTGCATGTACATGTAGTCATGTATTGAGGAAAATAATAATTTTTTAACTTGGTTTCCAGCTTTTGCAAATTGATAAAACATAAACTGTTGAGGAATTTAATGCAAATAATTAAGGAAGCAAAATAATCGAAATTTCCGCTTATTTTAGTATGTTTAAGTGCTTTCAAAATGGTATGATCCCAGGTTTTGTCCCTCTGGGACACCACTCAGAAATGTTAGTGTTAAGGCCTGTGTAAGAGAGAGGCATCTATCTGTTGTATGTCCACATTTAACTTGTGATCAATCTAGGTGCTGCATTCTTTGAGTTTCCTTAGCGTCAGGAATAGTACAGACTTGTATATTTCCTTTTAACTTTGGTAGTACTTTATTTTTAAGAATGAAAAGCATTTGATAAAGTTTACTTAAAACATTGACGGTCACTTTGAATAGTAATACAACTTATAGTTATAACTGCTGTCAATTTGTGTAATGTATTTTACAGGCCCATGCCAGTTGTTACCGTCTTCTTCCAGCGGAGTGCAATTTTGGTAGTTTACGAGAAATCATGTTACCGTCTAGTTGTTTGTCAATGCCACGAATGGACCTCAGTGTTGAAACCATGATGGGAATAAGTAAAAAAACAAGTGAGAGCCGCCAAGGTTATATATAGTATTGTATTTTTGATCACATCTGCATGTTATTAAGGAGCAAGGAACCTGCAAAAAGTCCTGTTACGTTATGTTTACTTATGGGATTCAATAGGCCCAGGTATATTTGCACAGCATAAAAGTTTTACCATATGCAGGATACAAGCTGAAGATGGTCAAATATGCACCAAATACATGACAGTGCTGCTTTTCACTGGTGTAAAATTATTTTAAAGCATTTTTGGTGTCGGAAAATAAGCATGCTAAATCTTCTTCTGAATGCCCAAAATCCAAGCCGTATTTTTCACTTATTCCGAAAGCTAAAGTAATGTAAGTCCAGAAGTTCTGTTGGCAGTATCATATACCTCCTACAGATACAAACAGAAGATATAGCAGCATTTCACTAGTGGCTAAAAAGATTACAAAATGTGTTGTAATGGAAATGATGCACTTTTCAAATCTAAAACCAGTGCAAGAACTTTTTGCAGGACCCTTGTATTTTGTTTGCTTAAATCTTTAGAGGTTTCTGTGTATGCTCATGGCAATGAACGATAGTTGCTTTTTGTAGTTTTTAATATTTTAGATCAAAATGTTTCTAAGACACTTGTCAGAAATAGCAATTAAACACAAGTTTAACCTACATCCCTGTAAACGTGAGCAGTCAAAACATCTGAGCATCTGTAAACCAGTAGAGAACCAGTTCTTGTTTCAGTGACTGATGCATACAAGGAGACGAGACATTATTTCAAATACATTAATTACATGCCTTGCATTACAAGTACAAAATAGTTCTTTACATCCATAGAAATAATTAATGTTTTCTTTTATGCATACCTTCTTTGGATACAGATATACCAAGTAAGTATTGTTTACCCCACCAAACACGATACCATATCAACACACACTTTCACATTCCTTGCAGATAATAGGAAATAGGAAAGGGGTTTCTTGTCTAGGAAGGGTTAGGACTCTATATCTGTGGCTAAATGTTCAATACATTTATGTTCTGTTAAGAAATTTTGCTGGTATACCCCTGTGGCAGCTGAACATTTTTTCTCCTGATATTGAGGTATTTGATAATATTTCAAATATGGTTAAAACATTGAGCATAGCTTTTATGATTATGATGTTTCGTATTAACAGCACGAACAATATCAGAAGACTGGTCAAGTAGTGGTGACTCGAGAAATGATGAAGAAGAAAAAGAACACCGCTCTCCTCGAGACAAAGATGGTAAAGAGAAAGATAAAGATGCTGAGTGTAAGTGTACAATTGTATTACATGAATCATATCAAACTTCTATAGCATTTAGGTCTTTACTGTGTTTTGTCGAAAAAACGCACCTAGGTGCGATCAGCAAATCATGAGGGATGAAGGTAGTTTAAACCAAAATAATTAAATTGTTGAAATGCACTGAACATAGTGCTCCATATCTGTTACACTTGCTGCAAAACGATTTGTAAGAACTATATTTTCTACCTGTTGCAGTCACCAAAACTATGTAAGTTCAACTATAGAATTGAAGTTTAACATAAAATTATAGACTAACAAAAATGTATTTGGGTATTTTGGTAATGAATTTGTCTGAGAATGGCTGGTATTTTCTCTAGAACAACCTGTTTTTGTGCGAGAATGCGTAAGCATGTCTATGAGAAAAGGGCATGTTTGAAAGGTGAAATATCATATCCTACATGATGCTGGTCTATTCAGACTTGCAGATAGTGTCTGTGGCCGCAGATGAGCAATAGAGGGCCGTCATGAAACTGATACCAGTTGTCTGTAAGGTATGACAAGATAAGAAAAAATTGAAACCAGTCTACTAAAGCAAGGTATATTGCTTTCTATATGCATGTTTCTAATGACTGCCTACCCCAACAGTGTGGTGCCGGGTGTAATGTTACAGTACTGAACGGCTCCAAATTGCTTTATGCATTTAAAGCCATATGTATTGTATATTACTTAATTCTTAAGCAAAGTTCCAAGCATTTGCAAAAAATGAGATGTAATAAGGAAGATTTCGCTCGAAATGCAAGTAAAACATGATGAATTCATAAAATTGTTGTTTCAGGTGAGGTTATTCGTGTGTTTGATGGAAATGCTTCCATGAAGAGGCGTTTATACCGAACAATATCTGTTCCAAAAAATGCCCCAGCCCAGGCAATACTGGTAGGAATATTGATTAATTACTAGTGACTTGATGACCTTCTGTTATGTGAAATGTTTGGCAGTAATTTTTCGTTAGTCAAAATCATCATACATCATACCTGTAGATAAATCTTCTTTTGTTTTTACAGGAGGCAGCTTTGAAAACATTCCACATATCTGATGACCCTAAAAATTATTATGTTGCCGAAGCATCAGAGTTTGGTAAGTAGTAATATATATATATATATACATGCATAAATAAAACACTGAAATAATTTATACTAATTTATTTACTCTCAGTTACAAAACCATTTCTTACAACTTAGACAAATGGCCACCAAGACTCATTCCAGATGGAATCAGCCTCGCAGAGACAGAGGCAATGTAGGACTCTACCACTACTTAGGCACTGGTGGGAATTGAACCCTGGACCATGTGTTACAGGTAGGCTCTCTTATCTAGGGTGAGCGATGTAGGGCCATTATGGCACTTGCCTTGTAAGATGGTATTGGAGGAGTGGTTTGAGAAATGTGAACTTAGAAATAGACAAGTTCTTGTGAGCTTGTATGTTTGTCTTCAGCAGGGATTTGTATTAAGATGTATGTTTTCATTTGCTTGAGCTCAAAGCTAAGGTAGAGCTTGTGAAATCACTCTGACTGTTGCAAACAGTCAGTCTTATATCCTTTATTTTTGGCCAGTTGATAGAAATATATTCTGCAATGAAGTTTGTTTTATTCCTTTGTTGGGTAGTGTTATTAACTGATTCAGCTAACATAGTGAAGAAGTTTTGTTAAGGCTAAAAAAAACTCTGATTTTAAAATTTCAAGCATTTTAAAAAAAAATCACACTAAGAGAAACTAGTTTGCCATTATATTTGGGTAAGTTGGGGTCAAAAAGTAGATAAAATGAACAGTTACTCCATCTCTCTAACTTACATTTATCTGTTGGAGGAAAATTTTACTTATTCAGCCAAGATGCATTCAAAATTCAGTTTGTTTGCTAGAGTCTAGTTTAATAACAAAGGTGAGCAATTCAGGGCCATTGTGGTCCTTGTCAATGTCATGTGTTACATGTATTACATACCATTTACAAAAGTTATTAATATTTCAGCTATGTTTGTAGGTGAAAAACAGCTGGACGAAACTAAACCAATTCGTGCGCAGCTCAAAACTCCTGACGGCAAACGTCCATCGATTTTTCTGCGATATAAAGAACAGGACCCTGATAGGGGCCATATAAAAGTCTACCCTGGTGGTCTGAAGTGAGTAAAGTTGTTGGAGATTATCAGAGATTACAATCATTGTATGACTTCATGGAGTTAAGCTTCCTCTGACTCCAGTAAAGCAAGCACTTAATTATCATCCCCTGCCAAAGGCAGAGGGATATTGTTTTGGCGTTGTCCATGCCCAGAAAGTGCGGGTTAGTGGCTATGACAACAATAGGTAACAGTTAATTCTCTTTAATGTCATTCATTCCGTTTGACTTATGTGGCTAGTTTTGGGCTTACAGTATGTGGCTAAAAAGTGCAATAGAGATAACAAAAGAATAGCCACACAACTGCCAATTTTTAGTCTGTCCGGAGCTATAACTAAAAAACCCATGAATAGAAATTCATGAAGTTTAAAATAAGTAAACAATAGCATAATGCTACAGTGCACACACAACTTTTGTCAATATTGGCTTAGTATCTCTAGTTATAGCCCTTTGATTTTTATTTTCTTCTTTATTCAATATGAAAACATTAAAATTCTGTTTCTCTGGAACCGATTATCAAAATTTAATTGTAATTTGCTAAAATAATTTTATGATCACTCTTTCTGATATCCACACCCTGCCCCTTGATTTGTTTTAGAAATGAGGCCCTCTATATAGAAATTAATTTTTTTTTTGTTTTCTGAAACTTATAGTGCTGATTTAATTTAACTTACAACAACTGAGTTCTGTATCACTGTAAGATGCAGAGATGAGGCCCAAATGGGATGGTGAAATTTTTAAAATGCTTCTTATTTCTGAATAGGCCTGTCAGAATTTGATTTTGTTTGGCACAAATAATCAATTTTGTATTCTAACAATGGAAAATTTAGAAACCGGATTTTTACAGAAATGAGGCCCTTAAGGGAATGTATTGCTTTCCTCACATAATTATTCTATAAATTATAGAAACTTAAAAATTCTTGTCTGAAACTAGTAGTACCTTAATTTAACTTACAACAACTAAGTTCTTAATGACTGATTGTTTCCTCAGAGATGATGCCTTAGTGGGGTGGTGAGATTTTAAAAGTTTTTTATGCCCCCCACAAAGTGGGGTGCATATAGCGTTGCACTTGTCCGTCCGTCCGTCAGTCCGTCAGTCCGTCAGTCCGTCAGTCTGTCAGTCCGTCAGTCCGTCCGTCCGTCCGTACGTCCCGAAATCTTGTGAACGCAACTCCTCTTAAACCGGATGGCAGATTTTGCTTAAACTTCCAGGGATGAACAACCTTAATGTGTAGATGGTAGTAAAGGAAGGAATTTTCGCGGCGACCAAATTTAACAGAATTATGGCCCTTTGTTGATTTTTTCACTATATATCTTGTGAACGCAACTCCTCTTAAACCGGATGGCAGATTTTGCTTAAACTTCCAGGGATGAACAACCTTAATGTGTAGATGGTAGTAAAGAAAGGAATTTTTGCTGCGACCAAATTTAACAGAATTATGGCCCTTTGTTGATTTTTTCACTATATACTATGTAGAAATTTTGTGAACGCAACTCCTCTTAAACCGGATGGCAGATTTTGCTTAAACTTCCAGGGATGAACAACCTTAATGTGTAGATGGCAGTAAAGGAAGGAATTTTTGCTGCGGCCAAATTTAACAGAATTATGGCCCTTTGTTGATTTTTTCACTATATACCATATAGAAATTTTGTGAACGCAACTCCTCTTAAACTGGTTGGCAGATTTTGCCTTAACTTCCAGGGATGAACAACCTTAATGTGTAGATGGTAGTAAAGGAAGGAATTTTTGTTGCGACCAAATTTAACAGAATTATGGCCCTTTGTTAAGTTTTTCACTATATACCATATAGAAATATTGTGAACGCAACTCCTCTTAAACCGGATGGCAGATTTTGCTTAAACTTCCAGGGATGAACAGCTTTAATGTGTAGATGGTAGTAAAGGAAGAAATTTTTGTTGCGACCAAATTTAACAGAATTATGGCCCTTTGTTGATTTTTTCACTATATACCATATAAATAATTGAACATATAAATTTTACATTTGTAATTTAATTTAACATGTACATAAGGTTACCTGTAGATCATTTTAGGTATATGTACAGAAATGAAACAGTGGAATGAAAAAGTTCCACATAAAAATCTTACATACAGATATGCTTGCTCTTGTTTATGAGCACATCTGCACAGTGGGGGCATCCGTGTCCTTTGGACACAATTCTAGTTTTTTTCTGAAACAGACAACCCAATACACTTTCCAATTATACTTTTTCAGTTATTTGTTTCATTTGACGGGGGATATAAATTCACTAAATTTACTTGTTCAGTTTAACCTAAATTGGTTTTGTTTATAGTACACTAGCACCTGATAATCATGCTGTCAAAGTTATAGAAAGAGGAGGTCAGTGTTTGTTCATTATAGTGCTCCAGTCATGAGTCAAGATTTTCATTTCTATACTTGTGAACACCATTTGCTATTTTTATAGCTCAGTAACTAGCAGCATGTGTACTGCCTATACTCACCACAGGAGAGTTGTTATATTGACAAACCTCTCTATAATTTTTCTGTAAGTAAATCCAGTGAGAGTGTCACAGATACACAATTTGGTTTTCACAGGAGATCTAAACTAGTGTAAAGTTTTCCATTCTTGTTGTGATTAGCCATCATTTATAGCCCATGTTAGTGAGGGACACAGTCTGATCATGTTTCAGAGCCCATCACTGATTTTTGTTTCACTCTTGTGTAATGTTAACAAAATGTTCTGTTGTATTTACAGAGTTTCATCTGGTCATAAGTCTATAACAGTATCTAGTGAGTCAACTACAGAAGATATTATCAGAACAGCTCTCAAGAAATTTGGCATGGAGGTTTGTTTTCTTTATTTACTTACATTTCTGCCACCAGGATGTCTGGGGAGGGGGGTGGGTACATTAATTGCTCTTGGTCAGGCCTAAAAAAATAGATTGCTTGCAGTTACCTCCCAACACTTCCAAGTTCCATCTATTTGAAATATTTTTTGGACAACTTTTTAGAGGTGGTACTCTGGATGATGATGAATGCCTCATGTCTGTTGTCTATCCATTGTCTGTCCACCACAAGATCTCTGATGATTACTATTATGGGCTTGAATGGACCAGTATGTCCAGAGTTCATGCCCCTGATTTAGCAAATATTACTTATTGGACTTTATTACTGGTTATCAAAATTAAATTGAAAATTGGCTCAAATGATTTAATGATCACTCTTTCTAATATCCACACTTTAAACTTCCTGATTTTTAGCTCACCTAGCACAAAGTGCCAGAGTGAGCTATTAGGATAACTGACCGTACATCATACGTCCGTCCGTCAACCATTTCCTTCAAACAACATCTCCTCTGAAACCACTAGGCCAATGTTGATGAAACTTTACAGGGATGTTCCTTGAATAAAACTATCAAAATTGTTCAAAGAATTCCATTCCATGCAGAACTCTCGCTGCTATGGCAACAAATAGGAAAACTTAATAAAAATTCTTCTCTGAAACCACAAGGCCTACAGCTTAGATATTTAGCATGTAGCATTGACTAGTGGACCTCTACCAAGATTGTTCAAATTATGACCCCTGGGTCAAAATTGACCCTGCTCGGAGGGTCACTTGGTTTTACATAGGCTTATGTAGGAAAAACTTTAAAAATCTTCTTCTCTGAAACCACAATGCCTAGGGCTGAAATATTTAGCATGTAGCATTGCCTAGTGGACCTCTACCAAGTTTGTTCAAATTATGACCCCTGGGTTAAAACTGACCGTGCCCGAAGGGGGTCACTTGATTTTATATAGGTTAACCTTAAAAATCTTCTTTTCTGAAACCACAAGTCCTAGAGCTTAGATATTTAGCATGTAGCATTGCCTTGTGGACCTTCACCAAGATTGTTCAAATCAAGACTGTCCCCGGGTCAAAATTAACCCTTCCCGGGAGGCGGGGTCACTTGATTTTGCATAGGCTTATATAGGGAAAACTATAAAAAAACCACAAGGCCCACAGGCAGAGCTTAGATATTTCGAATGTTAATAAGCATTGTGTAGTGGACTTTCCGAATTATGTTAAAATCATGACCCCTTGTATTATAGCCGATGGTAGTCAGGTTAGTGATATAGGGCCATCTTGGCCCTCTTGTTTTTAGAAATGAGGCCTCTTATGGGGTTATAGCTCTTTTCTTAAATATTCTATATAGAAACTTGAAAATACTTGTTTTCTAAAACTAATAGTGCTGATTTAACTTGAGGCCACATTTGATTCAAGGAATGTAATGAAACTGATCACAATGTCTGTGCACCTTTACCACTCTTTGCATTTTAACCAAACAACACATGAGTGATCAGTACAATGTCTGCATGTTATATCATCAGTCTATTCTATGTGGAGTTGTTGCCCTTGATTGTTCAAATTTTACTGTGTCTGCTATTTCTCCTATATGACCTATGGTTTTCAACCAAAATTCACATGACTGATCAGTCTCAAGCTAAGTTGTGCATCTTGTCGCCATTTTCATATTCAGGCTGAGTAATTGCCCTTGATTTGTGAAATTTTATGATGTCTGTGCTATAACATGCACAGTCAAACTTGTGAACAACGGCCAGTCAAGGGAAACCATGAAAATGGCCGTTGTTCACAGGTGACCTTTGTTCGGAGGTGTGAGCAGTTGATATAGTTTCATTGTTCTAAACATTGTTTATCAAGTTTCATCATCGCTTGTCAGATAAACTGGCTATAACCACTATCCGAATAACAATTTATCCAAATTTCGTGCATATGGTTTAATTCTGCAAACGGTCACACTTGACAAATCAAATACAAAATGATTTTGTATGGAATCAACAATGGCAGAATTTAGTTTATCGGCCTTAAAACGTTTTAATAAACCGGAGACTGTGACGCTGATTACATTTTCAAAACAGGAAACTATCATTTAATTACGTGGATTACACCCCTTGGCCTTTGTTTGATTTCATTGCCGATTGTTAATACAATATCGGTTTAATTACAATAAATCAAACAATTCACTTAACATGAATGCATTAATTAGCCGAAATAAACGATTACTATATGATTGTTATTTAGTTGCACAAACAATGAAAACTGCGATTCCAAATTGTGAAGATGTTCTGCATCAAATAAACAAGCAATTAAAAGAGCCAATTTTTGGCAATTATCGGACAGTTTGAATGGATTTATTTCACATGTATGTTTCAGATGTGAAGGTGACAATTAAATGATAGCACCTCTTTTCATTATCGAAAGCATCTTTGATTATTGCGCCCGTCGTTTGAGGTGCAAACAACTTTAAAGAAACAGAATGCTTTGATTTTGCCGGTTGCAAAAATTTCAGTGGCCGTTGTTCGCATCACAGACCCGATGACGGGATGCTTTTTCACTGCTCGCTGACTGCGGATGGCAGGTGACTGCTATTCCCGGCCTTTTTTAGAGCAAATTTGGACGGGGGAATTCAGACTGGCCGTTGTCCGCAGGTGAACACTAGTGACAGGTGACCGTTAGCACAAGTTTGACTGTATACCACTGTTTCTATTTCAACCAAACCACATGTGAGTGATCAGTACACTCTATATTTGCATATCATCAGCATGTTCCAGTTCAGTGACATTTAGAAGAGTTATTGTCCCTGACTTTCCAAATTTAATGATCTCTAGGCAATTTCTCCAATATGACTGGATGCATATCAGCCAAATTGCACATGATTGATAGGTAGGAGATCTACCAGTATTTCTGCACATTGAAAACATGTCCAGGTTTGGTGAGTTTTAATGATGTCTGGTTATATCTCTTATACCACTGGGTGGCTTTCAGCCAAACTTGAAAATTTGTTGGCTTAAAAAACAACTTCTAATTTTAAAGTTACCTTAACTTTGGCTGTTTGACCTACCTTCGTGGTACTGTACCTCATGTACAATTTTGCAGACATTTTAATTAATACCCTAATGTAGATGATGATTTTATTGTGAAGTTCCATGTTGGGGAAATCGGGGTTTCCAAAAACACAACTTAGTTTATCCAGCTGGTGTGATGCTTGTTGCAGATGTTCAGTATTAACTTAGTGATGATTTATATCTTTCAGGACACAGAACCAGCACGATTCAGTTTGATAGAAGTCTTACTAGATAAGGGTGTGTCTGAACGTACTTTAGAACATACTGATAAACCCTGGGAACTCATCAAAAACAGTAGAAGGGTAAAAACATTTCATTCTCTTGGAATATACTCTTACAAAGTTAATTGAATAGGTATCATGATAATAAATTAAGTTCTGGATTCTTTAGTTGGGTGACCAGCTACATAAATTAATACTGCGTATGGATACGTGGGTGAGTGATACAGGACTATCACAGAAGCCTCATTTTTATCAGTTACCACCATTAACACTTTTCTCCTCATCAAAAGAATAGCTGTTGAAAGTAATAAATGAAATGTTTTCAAACTACTCTTGTTTCTGAATAAAATATCTGTTGTTTGGTTTTTGAAGAAAATGGCTTAGTTATTTTGAGATATGGACTTGTATAGATTGGGCCACGAGTTATAGCAACATCAGTAAACGGCCCTCTCCAATATGATAAATATGAATATAATGGCAAGATGGTTGTGAAGAAGATTTAGTTTAACATAAAAACTAAGCAATGTAAAACAGCAAAGTCAATATTTTTTAAGAAGAAAAAAGAGTACAAGATGAAAAATGATTGTGAATATATAGGAATATAATATAATGTTGCACTGCCTGCCTGCAAAGAGCAGTAAAGGGAAGCTTGGATCATTTTGCCTTTGTTAGTCTGTCTGATAATATTTTGAGTTAGCAGGTTTCGTACAGTTTTTAAACCTTAAATCAGTTTGAATTTCAAAATGCTGAAGTTGTTTTGAGAGTATTTATCACATGTTGTTGACTTTGACTGTGAACTATGATTTGTATACTATCAGTATTACTGTCTTACAACAAATTTTTGCTTTTACAGGAGTCTCTACGGCAAAATCAAATGACTCGGTACTATCTTCAGCAAAAAGAAGACCCTCATGGCCCCAGTATATCTTTATTTGTAGGAAATTTACCCACAGGCTTGTCACAACGACAGTATGAGAAAATATTGATAGACATAATTGGCAAAGGTAAGCAAATACGGCATTGTAATTGGACATAGTTGGCAAAGGTAAGCAAATACCGCATTGTAATTGGACATAGTTGGCAAAGGTAAGCAAATACCGCATTGTAATTGGACATAGTTGGCAAAGGTAAGCAAATACCGCATTGTAATTGGACATAGTTGGCAAAGGTAAGCAAATACCGCATTGTAATTGGACATAGTTGGCACAGGTAAGCAAATACCGCATTGTAATTAGACATAGTTGGAAAAGGTAAGCAAATACCGCATTGTAATTGGACATAGTTGGCAAAGGTAAGCAAATACAGCATTGTAATTGGACATAGTTGGCAAAGGTAAGCAAATACCGCATTGTAATTGGACATAGTTGGCAAAGGTAAGCAAATACCGCATTGTAATTGGACATAGTTGGCAAAGGTAAGCAAATACAGCATTGTAATTGGACATAGTTGGCAAAGGTAAGCAAATAACGACATTGTAATTGGACATAGTTGGCAAAGGTAAGCAAATACGGCATTGTAATTAGACATAGTTGGCAAAGGTAAGCAAATACTGCATTGTAAACAAAAAACAACAACAAAGAAGACAATAAAAATAAATAAAGAGTCAACAAAAACCTAGAAATGTTGTTTTAGTCCAGCTGTCTAAAACAAGAAAAAGTATTATTATGTAATGAAAAATGATCAGACAGAAATTACAAGGTTACATGTATTTGTCTGTAGTGTAAACATACAAGATGTCTTTTCTGAATACAATAGGCATATTTTGAACTTGTTTCGCACACAAATTAGTTTTGTGACCAAGTACTTGTGGTGATTCATAAGAAGGAATGGCTTCCAGAGAGCATGACAGATTGCCATGTGCATAAATTACTATGTGAAACAGTTGCAAGTGAAAAGTGTTTTTCAAAATTTTTTATTTAGAGATAGAAATTATTTCATAAGAAATAACCTTAAAGAGGGTTATTGAGACCTAAATTTGTGAAAGAAGGGCCAAGTTTGGTATAGAGCAGTTTCAGTTAAAATGTTCAGGGAAACAAGAAAAAAATGTTACTAGATATTGATAGCTTGGAAGCCCCTCAAGTGACTGTAAAAAGTAAGTTTAAAGTTAGTTTAAATGCTGTCTCTCACAGCAGTAGGATTGCAGGTGTTTATGAGATTCTAGTCATTGATGTTGGGCAGTCATGGTCATCTTGGGTTTAGATGAACTTTAAAAAAAGAAATTATGTTGAAACATGAGTGCATACTATCTTATACATACTACTGATTATATTTATATGTGACATGTGTTGTTATTTACCTGTCCGTTTACACAGACATTGAGTGGTCACAATTTATTATAAAGCTCGCCTGTGTTTCATGTAACATGTGCTGTGAGATTCTATTTTTATTTTCAGCCAACAGATGGGTGCGTGCTTTTGATGTGATATACTATGAGTATGGTGCTCTTGTGTTAGATTATTCCCAGGCTGACAAGGCAACACGTGTGTTCAATATTCTCAAAGATGCTGTGTTTGATGATAAACAGCTATTAGTGCTTCTATTACCTAATATTCAGGTAAGACTTAAACAAATTATCTTGTCGAACTGTTTCAGGTATTTAATCAGAATCGAATCAGATGTAAATTGTCCACTTCTAACTTCAATCTGATTTCCTGTGACTGTTGTCATGCTGAAACACTGATTTCTGGAGACTGTTGTCAGGCTGAAACACTGATTTCCTGAGACTGTTTTCAGGCTGAAACACTGATTTCATGAGACTGTTGTCAGGCTGAAACACTGATTTCCTGACACTGTTGTCATGCTGAAACACTGATTTCCTGACACTGTTGTCATGCTGAAACACTGATTTCCTGACACTGTTGTCAGGCTGAAACACTGATTTCCGGAAACTGTTGTCAGGCTGAAACACTGATTTCCGGAGACTGTTGTCAGGCTGAAACACTGATTTCCTGAGACTGTTGTCATACTGAAACACTGATTTCCTGAGACTGTTGTCATGCTGAAACACTGATTTCCGGAGACTGTTGTCATACTGAAACACTGATTTCCGGAGACTGTTGTCATACTGAAACACTGATTTCCGGAGACTGTTGTCAGGCTGAAACACTGATTTCCTGAGACTGTTGTCAGACTGAAACACTGATTTCCTGAGACCGTTGTCAGGCTGAAACACTAATTTCCGGAGACTGTTGTCAGGCTGAAACACTGATTTCTGGAGACTGTTGTCATACTGAACCACTGATTTCCGGAGACTGTTGTCATACTGAACCACTGATTTCCGGAGACTGTTGTCATACTGAAACACTGATTTCCGGAGACTGTTGTCAGGCTGAAACACTGATTTCCTGAGACTGTTGTCAGACTGAAACACTGATTTCCTGAGACCGTTGTCAGGCTGAAACACTAATTTCCGGAGGATGTTGTCAGGCTGAAACACTGATTTCTGGAGACTGTTGTCATACTGAAACACTGATTTCCGGAGACTGTTGTCAGGCTGAAACACTAATTTCCGGAGACTGTTGTCAGGCTGAAACACTGATTTCCGGAGACTGTTGTAGGGCTGAAAAAACTGATTTCCGGGGACAGTTGTCAGGCAGTCCAAACTTTGGTGATCACACTGTTATTTCTACACACGAGGGCTGATTCAACATCAACATCAAATTCGCTGAACCTTTCCTAAATTTGACTTTCCATCATTATGAGATTACCTGACATTCAAATTATTATTATCAGGATACACTTACCCTTCAGATTGCTCTGCCTTAAAAGGTTGCTACTGCTGACAACCTGCACATTTGAAATGGTTACCAGTTTTGACTTCCATGCTTCATTGTCATCAAACTTGTACCTTTTTAGAGTGAGCTATTAGGATCACTCACCGTCTGGGGTCCATCGTCCATCCGTCCACCATTTCCTTCAAACAACATCTCCTCTGAAACCACTGGGCCAATATTGATGAAACTTTGCAGCGATGTTCCTTGCATGAAGCTCTATCAAAACTGTTCAAAGAATTCTATTCTATGCAGCTATGGCAGCGAATAGGAAAAACTTAAAAAATCTTCTTCTCTGAAACCAGAAGTTTAACAGTTTTGACTTAGATATTTAGCATGTGGCATGGTGTAGTGGACCTCTACCAAGATTATTAAAATTATGACCCCTGGGTTAGAATTGATCCCACCCGGGGGTCACTTGGTTTTACATAGGCTTACATAGGGAAACAACAAGGCTGACAGGCAGAGAATGGATATTTGGAATGTTACTTAGCATTGTGAAGTGGACCTCTGGGAATTATGTTAGAATCATGACCCTTTGTATTATAGCCAATGGTAGTCAGGTGAGCAATATAGGGCCATCATGGCCCTCTTGTTTACATTTTTCATGTGCAGTTTTGTTCTGAGAACTGTATCACAGCATAACTAAGGCACCAAAGTGAGCAAAAGGAACATGAAAGACATAGAGGCCTTGATAGATTTTCACCAGTATTGTTTTACAGCATTTTTCACAGTGTGGAATAATTGTGGTCCACTTAAGAAAAATGTTGGTTCAGCCAAAATGGAACAGCAGCACAATACCGTTAACATACTCTAGTGTTGATTATGTAACAACCATGTAGACCAATCTTTTCACAATAAATGAAAGGCAATTATGAATGTATCAATATGAATTCTACTTGCAGCCACACATGATTCCAGAGAATACAAACCCTCTATTAGTGTTTGTTAACGTGAAGAGTGGAGGCTGTCAGGGTCTAAACCTGATAACATCATTCAGAAAACTTCTCAATCCTCATCAAGTCTTCAATCTGGAAAATGGTGGTCCTCTTCCAGGGTAAGTAATGCCTTATTTACCTGTCTCTGTTATTGTTGATACGTTAATTATGTATGAAGGAAAATTCTGTAGCAACATCTGTGTTTAAACTCGGGTCCAGCTTTCTGATATTTTTGTTGCATGGCCGCCTCTTGGAGGACACATAACAGGATTATGTGTGATAAGTTTTTTCCATCTACTGGAATAATCATTATCTTATTAATGCTAATCATGGTTACAATTTTTAAACCCCCACAAAAAATATGTTGGAGGTGCATGTATATAGGTGTTAGTTTGTGGCCTTTGCTGTCTGCTGCATATCTCCTAAACACCAGGAATGGTTTTAATGAAACTTGGATGAAATCTTCATCTAATGAAAAGAATGTGCAGGACCAATGTCCAACCCTGCCAAGGCCAGATCAATGTCATAGCAGTCATTTGTTGTTATTGCCTACTCCATACCTCCTTGAAAGGTTTTCACAAATCTTGGGTCAGATGTTCATTTTTATATTGAAAAGATGTGCTGAACCCATGTACTAACCCAGCCAGCATAAGGTCAAGGTCACATGTAGGTGCTTCATATGTCCAACACCCCTTGAAGGATTTTTCTTAGAATGTTTGTTTCAGTGAGACGATAATTATGTAGAACCCATGCTCCATCTTCTCTGTGTTAGGGTCACACTAAGGGTTGAAAGATTGTAAGATTATCACTTTTAAAGAATTTTCAAGAATTTCTTGTTACAGTAAACTCTGTAAATAACTACCCCAGCTATATCAAAATTTTGGATATACTGAACAAATTTTCTGGGCCCAATTGTTTTTTTTCCATCTTTATTTAATGTGAAGATGTTATATAAAAATAACAAACTTCGGATATTAGGACCAAATTTAAATGGTCCCGATTAGTTCATTGTAAACAGAGTCATCTCATTAATAATGTGCATCACCTATTTTTTTTGTTGGCTCAATGTCAAGGTCACACTTAGGGTCCCAATGTTGCCGTGTCAGCATTCCTTTATGTGATGTGGATATAGCTGTCTTCCAGACTGTTGTGTGTATGGCCAACAGAGGACATAGCTAATTTCTCCTCTATATCTTAATAGAAACTTTTGGAAACTCTTTTTCATGAACATCTCATCAGCTCTGAATTCAAATGAAAATGTAACATCCTAGTAGGGTTTGAGGTGTCAGTGAGTTGCAGCTGAACTGGCATAAGAAACGAAGGGCCATCATTGCACTCTTAGTTTTCTGTGCGTTGTATAAGTAAGAAGTAGTATTCAGTGTTTTATACATGTATTTATATTGCTTGTTTTATTTTTCAGTTTATATGTGTTCCGAAATGTTCCCTTCTACAAGATATTAGCCTGTGGTGGGGATGGTACCGTTGGCTGGGTACTATCTTGTCTCGATAATGTGGGACAAGATGCCATTTGTCAATCACCGCCTCTATCCATACTTCCTTTAGGCACTGGTATGTAATTGGTAACTTAATTTTCATTCTCCATAACAGTAGTAGCACTGTCTGTCTGGTACTTTGTCATGCATGGCTGGATTTTGAAATGATTTGGCACAAACAGTCAAAACATTGAGACAATCTTTTGTATGTACAACCCAGCTTCCTAAAGGTCAAGGTCTCACTTTGTGCTCAAACACAGGGCTCTGTAGCAGTATGTTATATTTTGGCTGTAACTTGTATTGATCAGTTTTCAAATGACATTCCAGTGGTGCCCATAACACATGGGTGTGACATGCACAAATCACAGGCAGCTATGTTAAAACAGGGTTGTTTCGCATCACCGATATTATTTTTAATATTCATTGATGAACTAGTTAAATATATTGAAGAAAGTGGTGTAAGAGGGATACAGCTATTCCCTGACTTAACCGTAATACTGTCACTTTTGTTTGCAGACGATCTGGCACTTACTGCAGATACAGTTATAAGTCTCCAAAAACTTTTAAAATCATTGCATAAATTTTGTAGTGAAAAGGGGGTAAAGATTAATACACAAAAATCGAAAATTATAGTATTTAAAAAAGGAGGTATACTATCTAAACATGAGAAATGGACTTATAAAGGTGAAGCTATTGGAACAGTTAATAGTTTTTGTTATGTTGGAGTAACTTTAACACAGCAACTATCTTATATTAGTATGGCAAGGGAACAAGCATTGAAGGCTAAAAGAGTACTAATCTCAGTACTGGGAAAATTATACGATTATGGACAGATACGATGTAAAACAAGAAAAGTCATTTTTTTCAAATTTGTACAACGTCTAAAAGATCAATATATTCAAGAATGGGTCGGGACAATAAGAGATAGCTCTAAACTAAGTTCTTACATTCATTATACACCCTTTCAATTAATCGATAATCTACCGACCAAGAGTTGCGTCCCTTACCGGCTGTGACGTCATACGATGATAAATTGCACAAATGAAACCATCGCTGACACTTACATCGTAATAGTTCGTAAATATCAATCAGGTTAAACAAGTTTTTACGGCGTTATTGGTAATTATTTTGTCATTTTATACATCATTTCTACGCAATTATCATAATCATAATATTTTTAGATATGTTAACTGTGAAAAAAGTCGGCGATTATGTAGAAATATTTTAGAAAAAAACTGGTGTATTTTCGAACAAGGTCTATTTGAAAGACCTTGTTTCGAATAAAGTTTACGGATGCTGTAATTGTTCTGCTTTGAAATAAACAAAAATGAATAACGTGATTTACATGAATTAAAGTAATTAATGCATGATTTAGTGAGAATTATTGTCAAGAAACATTTTAAAAAAAGTATGAGCTATGGGGCAGGAATACTCTATAGACGGTTCCTGCTAAGGGGATAATGTCCGTTTACCGTAAAAAGTTGCCATATGTCTGGACTAATTATGTTACTAAGGCCTATTGTTTTAACAATCAATGACATATTTAGAAATATTAATTTTCAACAATGTAAAGTTATGAAATGAAAACTAAAATGTAAGGTACAACATAAATGTGCAACATAAATACTTGTAACTTGAAAGTTGCATCATACAGCAAACTGTTTTCGTGTTAAAATGTGAACTATTAGTGATAATAACATTGTCAATTTTAATAAGATGTGTGTTACAGTTAATTGGTGCCCTACTGCAGTGTACATGTCATCAAACATCAGGTGGCCACGAAATGCCCTTGGGCATAATCATGTACAATACACAGAGTGCCATAAAACCCCTATGAAAGGTCCAGTGATCGCATAAACAGCTAACCAATTAGTGACAAATTTGGTGACCAGTTATTGATATGTAGCATTCAATTTATGGTTAACTGAGATGAAATCACAGTAGATGTCAATTAACATTACTGGTCACTGGTAGACTAGCTTCTGTTTATCATATTCAGCTACTGTATAACTTCCTTACATTATGTACAGATAATGTAGGAAAGGGATGTTAGTTATACATAAATTTTAAGACCTTCATAAGATGTTATTATTATATTTTATCAGTTATCTTTTAGGTATGTAATTCCCAGTCAAATTAGATTATAAAAAAATCAACACTTAGTTATTATATCAAAATTATTTTCTTATATGACAGAAACATAAACTATTTTTTTTACTTTTAGATTACTGAAAAATAACTGTGATTTCAAAGTTAGATTGAGCAATGTTTTAAATACTCAATCAATTACTCTTACAACAAACCAATTATCACTAAGATTAGATGTTTTAGCTTATTTTACAGTTAGAAGAAGTGTTCAGTTGCACTTATAATTTACAAAGAAATAAATAGAAGGATTCTTTATACATCAAAAATGCATTCATGCCACACCACAGGAAGGTGCTTAATTACTTGAGCATATTAACTTTCTCAGTATAACTTTAAAATCACAGTTAACTGCATTTATCTAAAATATTTTTCATATCCTTCAATAAAAGTAAAATGTCATTATTATATAAAACAGTTTATATAAACAACAGGAAATAAGTTATAAATCAATTATCTGTACAAATCAATAAAATTTATGGTTCTACTATTGTACTACATATCAAGTCTACTGACACGCTGCTGGACCTAATCAGAGAGGATTAAAACTGATAAGGGGCAATAAAACGATTAAGATATTTGACCACCTGCGGTTTGGGGGGGGTCACTTATGAAGGACATTTTAATTGTCTTTAAGTCTCATTTCTGCATATATATAATACAATTTACAACTGACACTTACATTTACAATTTACAGAACCACTCTTTTAAGAGAGACTATATGTACATGTATTACACATTAAAAACACAAATGTCTTAAAATTTAACATTAATTATACGAGATATTTAGAGATTGGCATCGATTTGGACTATGAATTTATAGCCTAAAATATAAGAAATATAATCTAAGAAGCGCTTCTGTCACACCTTGATATTACTAGATCTGTCTCATTTTACAAATCAAGAGTGACAAATTATTAGTTTAGTTCAATCATCTTTTATTTTTCAACAAAAACATATGTTAATACAATGACATATATACACAACGAAACAAAATGCAATTTGTCGGGCCACAAGTTCTTTCAACTTAGCAAACGGCCCTTCCCAGAATGAAAATATTAAACAAATTAATTATAAATATAAAATACATAGTACTTGTTTTCTTAACTAAATATTTTGTGTCCGAGATCCCAACGCCGTGGATGACTGTTCCCAGTTTGGGAACTCTAAATATTATCAAACAAAAAAAGAATATTTAAAGAGGCTGCACAGTTGCCACCTACACGTAGGAAATTTGGTTTGACAATTGGGAACCTGCAATGATCTGAACAAAAGAGAGAAAAATGTCTTTGCCTTAGAATAGTAAAGTAATTGTTTGAATAATGTACATGTATGTAGCAAAATATATCAATTGATGGCCGAGTGTTAAACTCAAGACTGTGCCCTGGTGCGCATCACTGCTGATGATGTAAAAACTGAAAATGATTTCTTCATACCAGTCATTTTATCACTTATAAAACGTGATGTTAGCAAAGACAAACTTTTCTGTAGCAGTTCCTTTATTGTAGATTTCTTAATAAATAAAGTAAACACTTTTAGGTGAGTCAATTGTAGTACCAACTGGTTTTGCTACACATCTACAACTGCATATCACCAGTCGCTAAAAAAAACTTGAAGTATAAAAAAGCTTCCGGTTAAATCGCGCAAACATTTGATTCACTTGTCTTCGTCATTCCACTATGATTTCATTTAAGTTATCTCTACACGGTATATGTCTACAGTTTCAAGCTGTAAAAGCTACAAAAATACCTAGATTTAGCGTTCCTTCGATGAAATAATATATGCAGTGGTCAACAATCACGCTTGCGCCATTATCTCGTTTTAAAGGCGCATCCCCGCATGACGTCATCAAAGGGCAGATAATTCAAATTAACGAATAATTGAAACGGTGTATAAGCTCGAATTCAAACATGAAGCATATCTAAATTATATAAAAGTACGTAGATTTAGGTATGCTCTAGCAACACTAAGGTCTTCATCGCATACTCTTGAAATAGAGGAAGGTATAACACAACAAAAGAAAATAGAATCTGTAAACTATGTAACTATGCAATAGAGATAGAATGCCATTTTGTTTTAGTCTGTCCAGCTCTTTCGTATATTAGAGAAAAATATACCTCGAAAATATTTTGAAAGTACTAAGGTACATAAATTTAGAATTCTAATGAGCTGTAATTCTGAAAAGGTAATTATAGGCCTAGCAATGTATACGTACCAGGGTTCTAGACAACTTTTGGGGACAGGTACCCATACCCTCTGGAAAGGGAATTTTTCGTCGTTTTAAGACTAATAGGGGAATTTTAGCCATATAAATAATACTACTTTTCACACTTATTATACCCCCAAAACGAAGTTTAGGGGGGTATATAGGAGTCACCCGGTGGTTGGTCGGTCGGTCGGTCGGGCGGTCTGTTGCATTTTCCTTGTCCGGAGCATAACTTGAAAACTTCTGGTTGGAATTCAATACAACTTCATACAATGGTCAAGCACAGTAAGAGGGAGTGCAGTGCACAGGAACCATAACTCCATCTTGACTAATTACAGTGTTATTGCCCTTTGTTACTTTTCCCTGTCTGGAGCATTTTTCGAAAACTACAAGTTGGAATTCAATACAACTTCATACAATGGTCAAGCACAATGAGAGGAACTGCTAAGAACAATATCTCTTTTTAGTTTGTTTGCAAGGTATTATGTTACTACGAACTTCTTCAGTTTATAAAGCAATCCTTTTGGGGGTATTAATCACATTTAGTGATAGCTATAGTTAATACTGTTTTCAATGATTTCCAACGTCAGAGGATTTTTGAGGCTCTAGCGAGCTTGTAGTGGGATGGATCCCCGGGTTTTCTAAATTTTGTTTTGCTTGCAAACTTTCCTGTTTGAGTAAGATGTCTATTTTTTTAGCTCACCTGGCACAAAGTGCCAGAGTGAGCTATTAGGATCGCATTCCGTCCGGCGTCCGTCATACGTCTGTCCGTCCGTCCACCATTTCCTTCAAACGACATCTCCTCTGAAACCACTGGGCCAATGTTAATGAAACTTTGCAGGGATGTTCCTTGCATGAAGCTCTACCAAAGTTGTTCAAAGAATTCCATTCCATGCAGAACTCTGGTTGCTATGGCAACAAATAGGAAAAACTTTAAAAATCTTCTTCTCTGAAACCACAAGGCCTAGAGCTTAGATATTTGGCATGTAGCATTGTCTAGTGGACCTCTACCAAGATTGTTCAAATTATGACCCCTGGGTCAAAATTGACCCCGCGCAGGTAGTCACTTAGTATTGCATTAGGCTTTATATAGGAAAAACTTAAAAAATCTTCTTCTTTGAAACGACAAGGCCTTGAGCTTAGATATTTGGTATGTAGCATTTTCTAGTGGACCTCTACCAAGATTGTTCAAATTATGACACCCGGGTCAAAATTGACCCCGCATGGATGGTCACTTAGTTTTGCATAGGCTTTATATAGGAAAAACTTTAAAAATCTTCTTTGAAACGACAAGGCCTTGAGCTGAGATATTTGGCATGTAGCATTGTCTAGTGGACCTCTACTAAGATTGTTCAAATTATGACCCCTGAATCAAAATTGACCCCGCATGGGGAGTCACTTAGTTTTACATAGGCTTATATAGGGAAAACTTTAAAAAACCTTCTTCTCTGAAACCACAAGGCCTAGAGCTTAGATATTTGGCATGTAGCATTTGCTAGTGGACCTCTAGCAAAATTGTTCAAATCATGACCCTTGGGTCAAATTGACCCTGCCCAGAAGGGGGGGTCACTTGGTTTTGCATAGGCTTATATTGGGAAAACTTAAAAAAACAAGAAGGCCGACAGGCAGAGAATAGATATTTGGAATGTTACTTAGCATTGTGTAGTGGACCTCTACGAATTATGTTAGAATCATGAACCCTTGTATTATAGCCAATGGTAGTCAGGTGAGCGATATAGGGCCATCATGGCCCTCTTGTTTACAATTATCTGCTGTTTTCGATGTTATTTTTTGCCGGTAATGTATTTGATTATGGTATGACTACACTAAATCTTTTTCCATGGACTTACTGTATAGCATTTATCTATCTATCTTCCTGTACTGTCGAACCCTTCACAGGGACTTAGACAATTTTGTGCGCGTCAAGCCACAAAGACTGTTAGTAGAAATAAAAATAAAAGAATTAAAAAAAGAAACAGGTCAAAATAGGAGGAAAGGGGGAATAATTACGTTAATGATTAAAAGATAAAAACAGGGGTGGAGGCAGGTTATGGTAGACCATGATCAATGCAGCTTACAGCAGCATTAAACTGATCAAGGGTAGGAAGGGAGGGAATATCAGGTGGGAGACTATTCCATAGGACTATGGTCCTAGGGAAGAAGGAGTACTTATAGTAGTCAGTGGTTGCGGTGATTAACCTGTAGGACAAGGGATGATAATGGCGGGATTTCCTAGTTAGAGGGATGAGATTTCCTTGGATGGGGATTGCAACCAGGTCGTTAGAAATTTTATACATAAAAAAAAATCAGTATTTTCAGACAGCCACAGAACACTGTAAAATTAATCAGAAAATTAATAAACTATCCTCGAGTGCACAGTAATGACGCACCTAAGACATTAATAAACTATTTTGTGTTATGTTCAACCATTGTACTTTCAGTTATAATTCTAGAAAACTTTAGTGCTACTAATCATTTTAAACCAATCAGAGACCACAGATATCTAATAGGTCTGCAAATTCCCTACATAAATTGGCTGGTTCCAAGTCCCACTGACTTAGTGAAGTCATACCTAATTATGTGACATTTTTCACCTGCTGAGGGCAATATCCGAAAAATCTGAATGAATCCATACCGACTTGTTACGAGAAAATTTATTGGACAGTCAATCAAGGGAAAAGGCTCGTGAATGTTTTATTGGATTCATACTCAAAACTATTCGTTCTTATGTCTGGCCGACGAGTAACTTCGTGATTTTCCTTCCGATTTTATTTTTGTTTTCGAGGGGATTTTTTTTCTTAGAAAGGGGAAAAAAACATATTATTTTAGGAGGGGAATGGGGCCGATATTCGGCCCCAACATCGGCCAAACGAGTGCCCTGCGTACTATGCATTTCAAAAACGTAAAGCAATTCTAGATATACAACAGAATATATAACAGATGAATGAACTATAATCTTGCCATGTGAACCATATTGATATAATATTATAAGTAAGATCTGTGTACTTCAGCCAGTATTAGTTACATATTGTTGGTATTTAACCAGTATTATTATTTACACATTGTTGTCAATAACAGTTACCAGTCTAAGAAATTGATACAAAATTATAACATATATTTTGTAATGGGCTGGTGGCCAATATCAAATAAACCATTTGTCATTGTCATTGGTCAAGGTCACACTTTGGGCTTCAAAACTCTAACTTTAGAGAAGACACATTGATCTTGTGCAAAGAATTAATGCATCAACTCACACACTTGGAGATGGGACTTATACAAAGTAGTTGCTACATCTGCCTGTGTGTTTGAATGGCTGTATGTCCTTATTTCACATACATCTTCATATTTAGATTGTAATGTTGATGTGTGTGGCTGCATTTGTGTGGTGGGCAAGACCCAGATCCCTACATGGAAAGTCGTGTCACCAAACATCTCCCATATTTCCTTCTGTCCACATAAGTAATCAATGTGGACACATAGCATTTATATACAACATATACCTGATTTGTACACCATGTGGGGCATATTAAAATGGTAAACAATTGAAAATGACACCTGTGTTGAGTTGATAATATCCTTCCTTATGGCCGAATCTCTGAATACACAGAAAACATTTTGACACTTGAATATTACATGTAGCATCCGGTTTTCAGGAAAAATCTTTAAGTAGTCGGAGTTTTATACAATGAATTTGATAGAAGAAATTACGGGACTTCGAAAATCGTCCAGTTTTCTGAGGGTTGCAGTTTTGTGAGGGTGCGATTTTCAAAGAGTTTACTGTATCAGTAGTGTAGTCTCTATATGAAAAGTTACAAGAATTCTTGCTTGATGTGTTGTGAATGCTCCTATTTCAGGTAATGATTTAGCGAGAGTGTTGCGTTGGGGACCAGGGTATACGGGTGGTGAGGATCCTCTCAATTATTTGAGAGATGTCATAGATGCAGAAGATATCAAATTAGACAGGTAAAATCTTATCATGAGGTTGTCAGCATATGTTTGCATCTTTTTTTGTAAACCTGGCTCTAATGTTCTTTAAAGTGTATATTTCACCCACTTCAGTTCAAGATAAAGGTCATATTGAAGGTTAAGGTTAGCAGCTTGTCTTGGTTTTTACAAACAAGAAACTTTCACTGTTTACAGGTGGACAGTGATATTTCATCCTAATGAGAAGGAGCAGGATGGGACTAAGGTGGCCATAGCAAACGATACAAACTCTGCAAATACTAATGAGGACACAACCACCATCTTTGTTATGAATAATTACTTTGGTATCGGTATAGATGCAGACATATCACTTGATTTTCATCAAGCCAGAGAAGAAAAACCAGATAAATTTAATAGTCGGTAGGTGAAAACTATTGTTACTTAATTTTTTATTGTACAGTTGCGATTAGGCAGGAATGTATTTTGCCAGTATGTGAGAAACAGTCATGTTAAGCTTTTACATTGTTTATCGAAGTGTACACAGTAACCAAGGGTATGCAGAAACTGTTTATGGAAAAGTGTATTCATATATTTTGTGTTTCAGTTTACATAATAAAAAAGTGTATGTGCAAATGAGTTTACGAAAGATGGTGAACAAACACCCTGGTAAAGAACTTCATAGGTGTATACGTCTGGAAGTGGATGGAAAAATAGTTGATCTACCTCCATGTGAGGGAATTATAATTCTAAATATTTTAAGGTAAGTATCATAAGACCATTTATTTGCTATATACAAATATTCAGTTCTCCTAAAATTTTCCATCTAAGCTATCATTAACAATGATTCAAGTTCATTAAGTATGGACCAAAACATTTTACCCTGTAAATTCTGAGGTGGGGGGTGGGAGGTGACTATAATACTGATCAGGTCTAACCATGGGTTTTGGATTTTACAGTATGATTCTTGTGGCACAAAGCTATTACAAATTTTTGGGGTACGGATAGAACTGGGTATGCATCATCTAAGTATATGAAGTGAACTTTTGAAAGGCATAGTTATAATATGCAAATGAAATGTCTACTGGAATCACATTGTTGGAATGTTGGACTTACCCAATGTACAACTTCTTCCACACAATAATCTTCAAAATCCATATTTTGTTTGTCAGCCAGCTTGGTGTGAAATAAGAATATGAAGTTAAGTTGAGCACATACTGTAATTTGTGGTTTCATTTCTAATGTCAAGGTCACAAGTGTTTGTAAATTTAAAACTTTGTCCGTACTTCCTCTCAGAAATCCATAAAGTTAACAGGTCAATGTTACAGGGTCTTATGAACAGAAAATGATGTCTGCTATATACCTGAAGAGCTAAATGGCCATTGTCTTCATTGTTTATGTAAGTTTTGTAGGCAACAGAAGGTTAAGAAAAATGTTGATACAGTTCCTATGTGTAATCACAAAGTGGACATTTGAGAGTTAATCAGTGGAACATCAGGGACTGTTTTATCCTTATACCTTTATTTATATCTTTTTTTAGTGTGTGTGGCAACTCTGTTACAACACCAAACATTTCTGTTTAATCCTGAAATTGTACTTTTATTTCAGCTGGGGCTCAGGGGCAAATCCTTGGGGCCCAGAGAAAGAGGACCAATTTCAGAAGCCCACCCATTATGATGGCAACCTTGAGGTGGTGGGAATAACAGGAGTTGTGCATATGGCACAGATCCATAGTGGCCTACGCACTGGCATCAGGGTCGCTCAGGGTGGGCATGTAAGTATTATGCAGGTTCGACACCTGTTTCAGATATATGTGGACAAGACTAGGGGTGTCACATTTACACGTGTACACAGAAGTGTTTCGATTAGTGATAGACGTGTACATGTTTACCAAATTCCCTAAACGTGACACCCCTAGACAAGACATATTATTTGTGCCATAAGTGGCAATGTCTAATTTTCAAAATGTCAAAGTAGTTTCCCAAACTTGATTGTGTCACATTTGCCACTTAGTGAACAGTTTGATTGTGTCACACTTGCCACTTAGTGAACAATTTGATTGCATTTTTGTTTGCTTTATATTTTAAAAGTGCTTGAATTTTTCTTCAAGTTAAATCTTTGCAAACCTTTGATAATAAACTGTCCAGTGTATAAAACAGAGTTGTGTTTTCAGTTGCGGATCACATTACTACAAGATTTACCTGTGCAAGTTGATGGTGAGCCGTGGACACAGCCTGCAGGTCAAGTTGTAGTACTACGCTCAGCTTTAAAGGTATAAACTTGTCTAAGCAATTGTACTTTAGACCACACAGAGTGTGTTGCAAAAAGTTTTAATTGCAAATAACAAATATATTTCTGGTGTTTCAATGAAACTTGGTACCTATAATCATCATGAAGAATTAATGCGTGTAACATTTTTGTACTCCCCATCATTTTGGGGAAATGAGTGTTGAGTAGAAATTTGCCTATATTGAAATTTGTTCTTGCGTGTAACTCAAAAATAATTGAACCTTAGAGAAAACAAAATAACAGCATTATTTACAAATACTGTAATGCAGTAACAGAACTGTCCCAATTAAAGACTTGCAAGTAAAAGAACTATGAAGAAACATACTGATGTGAATAACATAATGAGTACAAGTGCACTAGGAACTTAGATAACCACTTATAAAACTTGAAAAATACACTGATTAATTTGATATTATACCTGTTTTTCATTGACTATCATAGTTTCATATCCCGATTGGTTACATTTGTAGTTCCTATAGAATCTGTACTTACCATGTAATGAGAATAACTTCAAAAGCTTCAAAACTTGCTTGATGTTGGACTAAAATGAAGTGTCAATAATCAATAGAGAATTTAATTTTTGTGTTTATCTCAGTGTCTGATATTTGTGCTGTGATGGTTATTTTGCTTTTTCATCATCTTTATGATAAAGTTTATGTTTTCGTTACCAGGCAACAATGTTAAAGAAGAGTAAGAATAAGATCCGAAGACGCAATACAGAGCCCAGCATATTTTTCCCAGAAAATGAAGGCTTAAAAGCGCAGTCACCCAGTGATGAAAACAGTACTGGCCCACTTTAACATAGTACGTATTCTGTAGGTTGGATAAAATTACTGTAATGATTAACAAACGTTTAAAATGTGTAAAAAAAACCCACTTCAATCAAATCACTTTTTATTAGCTTCATAGCAACAAATGATCCAGAATGAGAATGTTCCTTTTATGCGGCTCATCTAAAATAGCTGAAGAGATGTAGACTTACTTAGAAAAATGCTTTAGTAAAGCCTGTTTTTGATGTTTTTGTCTTCTTTATTTCAGATCTGATCAACTATTTATTTTATGTGTTATCATTATACACATGTAAATACTGGTTTTCTGAACTTGTGATGGCAAAGTGGAACAGCATACATGTAATAAAAGTGTGATGTTAGCTGGGTACAGCACATGTGTGATTGTGATCATTCTGTATGTGGATTATATGTGCTCATTTTACTCTCTTCCTTTCTGTTTTAAAATGGGGTGAGGGGTGGGGGGAAGGCAGAAAAAATTCAAGAGCCCAATTTCATTTTTGTGTTGCAGTATGGAAATTCTTAGCGCAGAAATAATGGACAAATGTGATTTCACTCTTTAAACAGTGGAAAAGGTGTGTTGTCAAAGATGAAAAAATGTGAACGAAATAACGTGTTTGGAAAGAAAGAAGTGGAAGATTAATTATTAATAGATTGTTTATGTATGATATCACTTCTTTTAACTCCCGACAAACAAAGTTTGAAGGAGTTGATAAAGGAGTCATTATATGGTTTGTGGGGCAGCACAAGGTTTTTCAGAATGTCAGACCTTTTACAATGGAACATGGTACAAATGGTCACCTTAAAGAGTTATAGTGAAATGATCATTATATGCAGTAATTGGTGTGACGTAGTCTTTTTTGCCCTTAATTCAGTACTTATTGAATTATATGTGTGTATAGTATATATAAGTAATAATGATCTTCGTGGCACAAACTTCTCACATAGTTTTCAAGCAGTTGAATTGAAATTTGCCTAATTTCATGTGCATGGTGTGTAGTTGTGACGTGACATGAAGAAATGACGTTTGAAGGACAATGTTGATGACTCAAGCTTAAACCATCATCTGTATTTCTTTCTATCAACAGTTACCTTGTTAACATGATAGAAGTCCAAAGTTTAATGGATCTCTCTGAATCTTTGTCAAAATACATGTACTTTTTTTTGATGAAAGCTATGGGAGGGAGTTTGGGCGTTTACTAACATTGACTGGGACACTTTGCTGGACTGCTTTATAATTTGAATTATATACACTTTTATATTTAGCCAGCCATAAAATATATTTAAAACTACACCAACAAGTTTTATGATTGATAAGAAATCAACTTGAGCTCAAAATGGGGTCACAAGATGAATACAAACATTCAATAAAATGACAGTGTTAATTCTAGAAGTATTTTGTATCATTAAATCTTTGAAACATTATCAGGATGTTCACTCTGAATAAATCTGAGTTAGGACTGGGTTGTAGATTTGGCCAAAAAGAAGCACCTCTTGTCCTTAACAAACCCTCATGAGACTTTACCAGTGACTTTGATCAGAACTGCATAGAGATTGAAGTTTCGTCAAGCTAGAGAAAATCCTTGTTAACTTTCTAGCAGCTCCTATAGTCATGAAACCATTACATTGGTGGTCTTTGTGAATTCCTTCCTTTTGGAAAGAAACATCTATTTTATAAAAAAAAAAAGGTCACCATGTCTGGTCCACTGATGTATTGCAGGCTTTGGGATCCTTAAGAAAAGTTCTTGCCTGGTTGTACTTCAATATCCTCTGTTGACTCTTGTGAGATGTACAGGGCAATAATGGCGCAAGTGTTTCCAGGAAGTCTTTGTTATTGCAGAGAGACATTGTCTGGCACTAATTGGTCACCTAAAGCTATGTTACTCTGAAAACATCACTATCATTTGTAAGTGTGCTCATATAGTTTTTGGAGATGCAGTAGGAAAATTGCAGAGTTGGAGCCCTTATGTTTAGATAATTATGTTTACTTCATGGCAGTCTGTGGTATGAACTATGTTCATAACTTATGACAGAGTTGTAAGAAACTTGTAAGAAAGCCATGGTAACTAGGAACAGTTGATATGGGTGATGCAGATTTTATTGAACATAAACAAGACAGTGCAGCAGAGTTATAGCCAATCAAATTAAGACAACTATGTACATCTTTATTAATGTATACATGTAAGTTTGTGCCTCGGACTACATCAAAACTAATCAGTGAATTGCAATGAAAACTGGCAGACAACACCATACAGAATAGAAAATATGCAATGATTTCTTTAAAGGTTTTGGCAGTATTTTCAAATGTTAAACAGCTTCAACATGGGCAGATATGATGATATTATGGCAAGGTTTTAGTAAACTATCAAAGCTGTATTGCAGGATTATTAGTCACATTAGATGACAGTTTGGGTTTGTAATTGTTTCATGTGAATGTATGATACAAGATGATGTGCAAGTAGCTGTAATGATGATGTGAACATTTTTGTGTGGTATTTGTCCTCTCTCTGTATACCACAATATACCACAGTAACCCATTTCCTCTGTATACCACAATATACCACAGTAACCCATTTCCTCTGTATGCCACAATATACCACAGTAACCCATTTCCAGTCTTGTGTATCCATTATGTAATCAGGTACTACCTGATTCTCATACAGTTCCGTTGCTGAGGTAGAAACTGTGTAAACACTTTACTGATTACTGTACTTTGTATAAGATTTGTTTGCTTAGTATGTGATGAAGTGAATGATCATGGAATAAACAATATGGTGGCAAATTTGTTAGGGCGATGATTAATTTCACAGCTATTTTGCAGAACTTCTTGATATAAAGACACTGTATCGTAGATCGCAATCTATAAAGGTTTCAGCAAATTGTGATGAAAGTATATGGTTTATTTAGAACAAATCTGGATCACTAAAGCCTTAACACTTGATACAAAAGTTTCATGTTCAGTAGTTTATTCAGGAAGATGATCAGGCATTTAAAGAGGCTGCTTTCTAGCAGATTGGCTTTCATTTTGCAGACTTGGAAATATGTAACATATCGAAAATCCTGGTATGGGTGTCAGTTCCAGTGGATATGTTAACATTGTGAAGATGTGTGCAGATTTGAAAGCTTTGCTACAAACGTAAGCTTACTAGAGTATCACTGCTTATATTTGCACATGTTCAGGTTTACAAAAGCAACCTTTATTGGCTTTACATTTTTGTTGGCTTTTTGTTTTGTTTCATTCAAAAAAATGCAGAAGAGATTAAATGTATTGTCTGCAAGCATGTTTTTGGAGACTTTAAAAGCTTTAACATTTAACAAAAGTGAAGATACACAAGTGAACATCCAACAAAGCTGCAGACATGTTATGTGAAGTGATTGTTCCCAGAAAAATAACTGGAATATATATATAAGCATTGTTTTAGTCTTGATATTTTTATTAATTTGAAACTGTGCAATATGTTTGTTAAATATTAGGGCACACTATTTTGTTGTTATTATTTTATAGAGTTATATTCTTTATACTTTGTTGTTACACAAAAGATATTGACAGTGTATGAGACGAAGTAAGGTTAGATCTTTTAGTTGTTTTCTAGGATATTGCCACATAAGCTTTTTTAGTTGTCTGCCACCTTCTCCAGAACTTTAAGTTGTCTGTCACCTTCTCCAGAACCACTTAATTGACCATCTGTTTAGCAGTTGCCTTGTATAGTTCAGGACTTGTTTGTTTGAAGCTTTAACTGGCTGTTGAGCTATCACTGGTTAAATTTTGATTCAAAATATAATTCTTCGTGGAAATCGTAATCACTAGTATGATATTTTTTTATATGCCCAAAAAGAGGTATTATGGAAACACCTGCTGCCGGCAGCGTCCACACACATTGTCCACTCTCTTAAGTTGAGCAGTTTCATATGATTTTCACCAAACTTGCTGAATATGTTTGTGGGTATAATGTCTTAGCCAAGTTCGACGACCAGCCTTATTGCCTAGGCACTTTTGGATTATGGCCCTTGAATTATCGAAAAATGATTAAATTAGCCTTGTCCTCTATAGTTGACGGGCATATTTTGTGAAAGTTTGGCACTCTTGTGATCTACTTGAATAAATACATTTGCTTTAATAATTCTTTCAAAATATAGAAATATAATCATTAAAGTTAATTGACTGTTGATGGCCAGTTAAAGTTTCGAACAACCAGGTCCAGAAATGACACGCAATCATCAAAACAACTTTATAAATTACAGTACTAGATTAGCTTTGATCACATTCAATGTGTAGCATTTTTCATGGAAATGTTGACAACCAAAAGGCACTAGTAGCTCATACAGACTAGAGTTCAAACCCTCCCAGTACTTGTTTTGGGGTTGGGACCATAACTAGCAATTTTGCCAAACTTTTTCTTTAGCTTTCTGCCATTGACCTCTTTAAAAACAACATTAAAAATGGTCGTTGTTTAGTGAACATATTAGGGGCAAAAGTTACAGAAAAAGAAAGAAATATTGCAATGATTTCTCCTGAAAAAAAGAGTGCATTTTGGCAGTAACCTTTTGATTCCATTCAACTGCACATAGGAGCTAATGTTACTAAAAATTGAAACTCTTCAAACATCTCTTAAAACAATAGAAGGAATGTCATCTAAGCATGAAGCTTGTTACATATACAGAAATTTGGAAATAACACTACACTTTTGGTTAACGCAGGCTTACACAGCAAGACCACATGGATTCACGTTTGATAAGCTCTTGTGAGGTTCAGTGGTAGAGTTATGGCCCTTTGAATTCTTTGACATAAAATCATATTTTGAAATATAATTATTGAAAATTGTCCAGGTAAATTAACCAGATACTGACCTTTATGCGGAAATATATCTGTTCTGTGATTATGCATAATAGGTAAATGTCCATTGACGTTACATTTCGACACAATTTGTGAAAGATTGTAATGAGCATGTTAAACCGTTTGCTTTTTGCATATTAATAAAATGAAAGCTGAAGATAACTGTATAAAATAAATTGACCATGTAATTATACTAGGTGAGGTGAAGAGGAACAGGTTAATATGTTCAAGTAATTCTGTGGTTTGTTCAAACTGGCAGTTTTCCCATGGTATTTTCCCTGGTCCATTGGTCTCTGTCACATAGTTGCTATTATCTAAGTTTTAGTTTGTAAGACACTTGTAGTTGTTCACCACACTCTTGTCACCCTACCTGGTGTCTTTATGCACACAATGACTATCAGAGCTGAAATATTGAAGACTACAACTAAATGATAGGATTCTCATAGGTTCTGTCTTCTGATGACAATTTACTGATGAGTGACCAGGCTTGTCTAGCTGTTTGCTTTTACATTTTGACTACCCCTTTTTACGGGCATTTATTATCTAGTCTTTCATTTTCCTCAGAACGGAACAGACAAAAGAAATATGAGATATCTTTCCATACTCTGTTGATTCATTGTGTAACAATGCTTTTAATATAGCAGAATCTCTTCAGTGTTCTGTATTAATGTTACATATCATTTTGAGCCAAAATTTTGGTTTGCTAGTGATTTATTATTTTCAGATAGTACTTTTGCAAGAGAATAAAGGTTTTTTAACTTTTGTATGATTTACCCATTTGAAGTTCCCATAAGCATTTGGCATATGTAAGTTTACCTTAGATTTCTTTTTAATAACATATTTTATGGAATTAATATACCGGGTACATATACTAGTTTATATGCATTACATTTCCAAAACAGCAGTAAACCCTGTTTCCCTTGGTAACATTTCATAACTAAGAGCATCACAAATAGTGACCATGACTGGAATGAAAGGAACAGGCTTATTGATGATGCTACTCAATTTGCTGAAGAATGTTTTTACTGTGTCAATACTTCTGTGTAAACAGCTGATTTGGAACTCTGGAAGAGGAAACCTATGTGATATTTACTTGTAAGAGATAGGATTTATAAGCATCTCATTGAATGATGTCTAAATTTATTCCATAATACATGTACAGTTTGAATTACTCTCAGGGTCTGAATCCCTCATGCTAACAATCTCCAATTTATATATGATGCAGTACATGTGAATATGCAACACTGCAGTCTATGAACACATACAGAACTAGGCATTTACCATGACCAGATCAACATTACCAAGACAGCTCTGATTCAGGGAAATACTCTAGGGACTGTGACCTTTAATTGAACACATGTACTTCTATAAAGTGTAATAGAACACATGTACTTCTATCAAGTGTAATAGAACACATGTACTTCTATCAAGTGTAATAGAACACATGTACTTCTATCAACTGTAATAGAACACCTGTACTTCTATCAAGTGTAATAGAACGCATGTACTTCTTTCAAGTGTAATAGAACGCATGTACTTCTTTCAAGTGTAATAGAACGCATGTACTTCTATCAACTGTAATAGAACACCTGTACCTCTATCAAGTGTAATAGAACGCATGTACTTCTTTCAAGTGTAATAGAACGCATGTACTTCTATCAACTGTAATAGAACACATGTACTTCTATCAAGTGTAATACAACGTCAGTCCTGGCAATATTCCCTGTATTTTTAACTACCCATCACCATGGATAACTTGAACAACAGTAAGTTGATAACTTTAGGGACACCTGCAGTCCTGTAGTAAGTTAGCTGCAGCAACTCAAACTCGTTTATTAAATAAATCTGTTCACACCTTTGCAGGCGCATCTGTATGTTATGATATGTCGTGAGAAATACTTCTATTGTTAATTGTCAATGAATGATTGTTAAATGCCGATCAATTGTCTGTTTAGTGACACGACTGCATGAAATGTTATTCACATATTTTAATTGTCTCCATCTTAAGCCACTTAATATTTTGATTCAATGAGACGAAAGTAAAGATAAAATCAGTCTGCCAGTTTCATGTTTTGTGTAAAGAAATTAAATTAATATTTCATAACTTTTGTAAACAATATCAAATAGAATTTAGAAATATCTTCCTTCTTTTCAATGACTGGAATAAAGTAAACCGGTATCATAGTTATAAAACTCCACTATTGAAACCTAGGATAGGAAATACACTTTTTGAGAGTACATTGTTGGCAGGGCTGCTGTGGGACTGTTGGTCCTGATATGGTAATGACATGGTAATGATGTTTAAAGCACCACTGCTGTTCTACAAAAGTACTTCAGTACTTTGCTGGTTTACCAGATGAAAAAACAATTGCTGAATTCCATAGTTCATTAAAATTGTGAGTGGATTATTAAACACATGTGTGAGATCATCTGTTGTATTAATCTAGATACTTTGAGCTGGGAAATGTTTGTTCCAGGTTCCTGTTGCCATATTTGGGCTCAGATATCATATGTGAAGAGAAACTTTGTTCTAGTGTTTGGCAAGTAAAAGTCACATTGTAATAACACAGAAATATCTAGCATGGATAGAAAAGAGGCAAGGCACAACTCAATTTTTACAAACCACTTTGAAATATTTGTCATAGAGGATGTAGCTTTCGCTAGAATAAAAACAATTCAGGAACATCTGCATACAATAGGCACTTTTATGTACAAGTTGCAAGCCTAGTTTATGTTCAGGTGATGTCCAAAATGGATGGTGAACAAGTTTATGTTCAGGTGCTGTCGAATGGATGGTGAACAAGTTTATGTTCAGGTGCTGTCCAGAATGGATGGTGAACAAGTTTATGTTCAGATGCTGTCCAATAGTGAACATAGCCCAGTAGGATATTTATACAGCACTATGCCAGACATTACACTCCAGCCAATACATTTTGCAACCTAATGCAGACTAGTGCATATTTTTCAGTCTGGTTAACTACCTGTAACAGAAAGCACATTTAAAGAAAGAAAGAATGAAGAGTTTAATGAAACAAGAACACCTTTTTAGAGACAGGAAAATGTCTTCTGTATCAAATTACGTGAATGACTAATACCTAGACTTGGTAACGGTACTGGTAACAGATATCTCCCAGCGCTCAGTGGTTCTGCATGCCATTCAGTGAGTAGTCAACATTTATTCTCCATTTACTATGACTTGATTTATAGTGTTTGTATAATATACATGCATTAATTCTAAATGCTGATACATGCTAGGTTGTTCTATTTTTCGTTGTAATTATTTATATGAAGGACGATTGATATGTCGTCATGGCAAAAAAGGCTTTTTTTTTTCATTGTTACTTTGCCTGTATAGATATGTTTAAAATATTAATTCATTCATTGTAATGTTGTGATTTTTTATGAAACATTTTTGAGAGACAACTCTGCAGAGCAGTGTGTATACATACAATATAGTTATCTCCCTTCCTGCAGGGCAGTATATCATCAATTACCTCCCTTGAACTGTGAGATTTTTGAGATTTTTTTTTGTCTCGCGTAACAGTTGTAATCCTAGCCTGTACACTTTTTTGTGACTCAGAATCTTTCTGCTTTAAGCGTTAACAAATTTTTTGTCAGTGCAAACGTTTGGATTTGGTATATCTTTTAAATTAAATGTGTCTAAGTTGTGAAAAATGTATTATTTTTATATAATCCCATGTTAAACCCGAGCTGACGCCCTGAAAAGGAACAGTCTGCTCTAGCCTAGCTGTTAACTGTAAACAGTGGTTTCTTATGATACTGGTATATATGCAGTAAGAATTGTGACACAAAAAAGTGTAGACAAGCATCAATGCTAGTACAGACTACAGTGTTTTAAAGTTGTGTTATTGTGATGGTATGTACCACGGCTGAGAATCACATGATCAAAATAGTCTCTAAACAAATGTAAATCTATGAAAAATGTCAGAAAATAATGAAAGCTGTTTAGCTGTGAATGTAAAATGTAGCCTATCATATGGCAACATGAAAGTATTCTAGAACTACACAGGTCTCAATCATAGACATCTTCCGATTGTGCTGTACACATCCAAAATAAATTATTTCAGTTTCTTGTAGTGTATAACACAATCAGAAGGTGGGTATCATTGAGACCTGTGTAGTTCTAGAATACTTTTTATACTGCCATATGATAGGTACAGCTAAGCAGCTTTTATATAATTTTCTAACATCTTCCATAGAATTACTTTTGTATTGAGATTATTTTGATCATGTGATTCCCAGCCGTGAGTACTTTGACACTTGCTGTTTGTTACCATACATGTCTTTTACATGTATCTAAACTGTTCTGTAAGTCTGAGAGGAAACCTCGCTTCCTAAATGTCAGTTAAGTTTTGAAGATTTTATGAAACATAATGATTTTAGTAAGTGTAATGAAAGAAAGCTGTTAGATTTATAGTACTAAAACAGGTAGATTTTTAGAAAATGTTTTAGTGTACAAGTTGATTATATAGATACCGTAATTTCTAGAAATGTTAGCAGAAATCAAGTGTGTTTTTAAATCTCAATCGGTAGCAGTGACTAACTAAATTCTATTTATACTAGTGAACTATGTATAAGCAAGATGTGTGAGGGAATGACCAACAATGGCAAGCTGTATGGCACTTTCTCTGTATATTAAGTGACAGAATTTTACGAGACAGTCACCTCATGGTATACATTCAGCTGTAACCAGTCTTTATCAGGTGGCCTGTACATCCTAGAGAATATTTACCAAGAACTACATACTGGTTACTGAATAGTTAGTTCAGGAGGGAGTGGTAAGAATGCTGAACATTTCTTGCTGAACATTTCTTCCTCAGATCTATAGCAGAACTGATGGATGCCTGCCATTTATCTAGAGGAAGGTGCGAAATGTCAGAATGGTTTTCAAGTTATTCGGACCGGTAGCTCGAGTTTATGTAAGGGATGTAGCAGCTAACGCATGCTTTCCACATCTCTGTAACAGTAATTACAGCCTTTGTACTGTGTTGATCAATTGAGTAACGGAAACTGTATCTGGTAGAATGTTGTAAAACTGCACTTGGGACAGTTTCTGTGGATATAGAGACCGACTTGGTTACCACATGCAAAAGAATGTATACAAAACCAGTTTATGATTGTGATCTAATGTATTGGTTAAGTGCCACTACAGCATGCACAATGTTAAAATGATGTGTTAGAATTTCCTGCACTTTCCCAACTCGTGTTTCATACACAAATGAGTAGAATCCTGCTGAAGAATAGCATGTTGAAAATATTTACAAATAATTAACTGAAACAAAACTGTTCAAGTTTCAAATTAAACATTAAAAGTTCATAAAGTATAGATATGATAGTTTATCTCTGCCATATATCACTCAGTTGTCATTTACAAAGGTGATCACTTGTAATCAGATTATAAAAACTTTCTTCATTTCAAAGAAAAAACAAAGTAGTAACGCCTGTAAAGAAAGCAGTAAATTTGATTCGGACGTAGACATGGGAACATGCAGGAAAAGTTAGCACCTCGTTATGGACTTGAATTGCTATCAGTTTCTGTATACTGTAAATTGTGACAACTGTTTCCACTATAACAATGCAGACATGTATTTACAGCAGGTTATGTAATGTAAAACTACCATTTGAGTGTATAGCTCTATGGAGGAGTCTCAGAGAAAAGCTACTTTTTTAAATGCCAATTAACATTTGTTTGAGATGAAGGTGCCAAGGTTTTAGTCTTTGTACACTGACCTTTCCAGAGTTTCACCATGCTGACCTCACAGTTTTACCATGCTGACCTCATAGTTCTGTTATACTGACCTCATAGTTTTACCATGCTCGTTCAGATTTTAAAAACAACTGTTTGCAAATGTTTGGTCTGTGAGTTCAAAGGTCAAGATCACAGTTCATTTACAAATGTTAACCATGGTCTGTGAGCTCAAAGGTCAAGATCACAGTTCCTTTTAAAAATGTTTACCATGGTCGGTGAGCTCAAAGGTCAAGATCACAGTTCATTTTAAAAATGTTTACCATGGTCGGTGAGCTCAAAGGTCAAGATCACAGTTCATTTACAAATGTTTACCATGGTCTGTGAGCTCAAAGGTAAAGATCACAGTTCATTTACAAATGTTTACCATGGTCTGTGAGCTAAACGGTCAAGATCCAGTTCATTTACAAATGTTTACCATGGTCTGTGAGCTCAAAGGTCAAGATCCAGTTCATTTACAAATGTTTACCATGGTCTGTGAGCTCAGTTCTTTACAAAGTTTTACCATGGTCTGTGAGCTCAAAAATTAAGATCACAGTTTCTTTACAAAAGTTTACCATGGTCTGTGAGCTCAAGGCCAAATTTTTTCCAAAATGACAAAATTGCAAGTTTTTCTGGTCTATACAAATGTCAGTGATGTACAATAGTATACTTGAGAAGTCCTTGATGAGCAGGTAGGAATTGTAAATCTAGTTTGACATGTGAATGTGTTTGCAGATAATTTAAGGCATGAGTAATGATTTCATTGATATTTGTGACATGAAAAAGGAATCTCTATTTTTCTGGATTAATTTATATAACACTCTGAAATCTCACTCCATTGAGTTATTCACTCAATTTTCTGTTATTTCTGTTTTGTTCATACTTTGTATTTCAATAGAAACATTGCATTGTAAGAAAACTGCAATTTTTTTCTATGATTAAAGTATAATTTATCATCTTTATTGGTTGTGTTTTTCATTTATCAGCTCCCAAGTGCCCCGAGTTTGGAATGTTCAACTTGAAATTTGTATTTAATTTGTAATACAAAGAATATAATAGGGTTATTAGTATAGTAGCGTGATCCAGCATGCCGGATTTGCTCGAGTCGTGCGTCGGATCATACGAGTGCGTAGCACGAGTTTGATCCGACCTCGACGAGAGCCAATCCGGCTTATGGATCACATTACTATACTAATAACCCTTTTATTATATACCTTTTGACACTTGTCTGCGCGAATAAACTAAATTAAATGATATTCTAAGCATAAAATTGAAGTAAAACCCTTTTTAGCGCGAAATATACGAAGTATGCGACGCCATTTTATTGATGTCATCGTATAAACAAATAGTAACAACCCAGTCAAAGCGACGTTATTATGTGCATTTTAGAGCCAATTGAATGCACTCTTGCAAATTTTGCCGCCGCGCTATTTGTATTCCATGTACATACAATACGGATTTTTTTTCCGTCGGGCCGTATTTGATGGTTGAATATAGGCTGTATTTTTGGCAAAATAATTATAGATATATAATAAACCATTAAATTATGCTTGTTACAGCTACGACTCCAGAAAATCTTCAGTAATCAGCATTTACAGGATTTGCTGCGATATTTTTGGCCAGGTAGGAGATTAATTGAAGCAGCTCATGAAAGCGTTGGGGTTTCCTGGTCCACCTAAGACACATCCTGCATTTGCAGCTTTTATTAATCTTCAAATGAAATTTTGTACTGAGCAGGCATGGGGCAATGGGTAATGGTAATGGGCATTATTATTTTTAGCTCGCCTGGCTATGCCAGGGTGAGCTTTTCTGATCGATGATTGTCCGTCGTCCGTCAACATTTTGATTCAAATGACCTCTCTTCTGAAAACTCTAGGCCAATGTTGATGAAACTATGCAGGAATGTTCCTTGCATGAAGCTCTACCAAAATTGTTCAAAGAATTCCATTCCATGCAGAACTCTGGTTGCTAGGGCAACAAATAGGAAAAACTTTAAAAATCTTCTTCTCTGAAACCACAAGGCCTAGAGCTAAGATATCCATGTGTCTCATGCATTACAAAACCAATATTTCTGCAAAAACAAATAGTCCGAAACCAAAAACGTAGTGAATTTGTTTCGTCAAAATTTACGGATTTTGACATATAGCGCGTTATCCGCGAGGTCAAAGTTTTTTTATAGATTTATATTATGTGCATCAGGTTGTGCTCTTAAAAATAATCGAATAAAAAAGGCACGTGTTCACTTCTTCATAATGAAATTTGTACAAACGGCGTTTTTAGCAGTTTATATAACTAATCCCGATTTGAAACGTGTTAACATTTCCTCTTCAGTGTGACGAACGAAGGAAGGTTCTCCGGGTCCAAAACCGCACTTGGACAGTTAAAACCCTTAGACATAAAATTATGATATGTAGCGTATTTATAGTTGTTTAGTTTTTGAAAGTGTCTCGGGTCCTCGTCCGCACCCAAAGCCCCGGATCTGGAGACTAAGCTATATATCTGTCACTTCAAGCCCTGGACATATTTTTGTATTTTACTTTCTTTAAAAAGTCATCTTTGACAAAGATAACGCACCACTTTAAGAAGATAGAATGACTGTTTGACATAATAACACGTCACTAAGACAAGATAACACAAGATTTCAAGAAGAAAGCATGACTGTTTGACATCATAAGACGTCACTTAGACAAGATAGCACACCACTTTAAGAAGATTGTATGACTGTTTGACATAATAACATTGCACGTTGACAAGAACATAACACTTAAGAAGATGTAACGGTTCATTAACAAGGCATAACTACCATTTGAGAAGATAAAAAACCACTTAAACAAGACAAGACACTCTGTTAACAAGACAACTTGTAATGTATCAAAATAAGACAGCTGCGGCGTTCCATACTTCTGTAATAAATCGCTATCCACCCATTAATTGTACAACAACTTTACTGTATATTTTGATTTTACCGATGATGACTGGAATGTATAACTTAAACGTTCAGGTTAAGTAATAATGCTTGCAAATATTCAGTTTTTTATGCTTTTGAAGTAATTAAATTTGAAATTTATTTTAAATTCAGTATTACGTTAAAACTAAAATAACATAGATAGGTGTGATGCATTAGTTATGGATGGATGGCAGAGATGTAAGTGTGCAGATTGGTGCATTTTTTACCATGCATATCCGGGATGATATTGATAACCGTGGCAAATGTTTCCTTATGCAAATACAAGTGATATTGTATCAATAACATATCCTTGTACGCCAATTTGAATTTTACCTGTTTTCACAAAAAGAAGATTAAATCATTTTAGTCAAATAGTTCTGACATGAACAAGCCTTGAAAGCAGTGTTTATACATCCATGACTGTTCAAAACGATTCAAGCCTTGCTACCAAATATGATTATGTGAGAAATTTAACAGGTTACAAAACAAATTATTTTCCGCAGGTAAATTCATAGTCTGCACTTCTTTTAAGGTCTATTACTAAGACCAATCGAATTTTCTTGTAAAATCTGGAATTGTAACAGGGAAACACAGTGTGAAACTGGCTTCTAAAACTTTGCAATGGTCTTGGAGTATTTCCCTGTTTGAAATACTGCTGCAGAAAAACGAGTGAATGTTTTTGTATTTCCTTAGATTGACCTGGGTGGTCTTTTTGTCCTACTTTCACTTTATTGCATGTCGTAAACAGTCAGAGATATACGAGATTTTGTAACCCTCGTGGAGAGCTGTAGTACGTTTACTGTCACTGCTACCCATTTCAGCTTGGTGGACTAAGGCATGATTCGGGATTCGAACCCTGGACCTATATAACCTAAGAGCTATCAGTTTAGGGTCCTTATCGGGTGTAATAATGTAATCGAATTTGGGAATTGTTGAGCTAGTTTAGAGGACTCATATCGATTTTACCTCTACCATAAGGATCATCCTTATGAGTTAGTTCTTTTTTGTGAACTTTTCATTTAGAAATGGTAGAATAAATCAGACGAACTTACTACTCTCTTTAGAAGTCCTACGAGTCCGTCTGTATGCTACTCCTGAAAAAAGACTGCCTGTCTAAACTAATTGTCAAATGTACCTATGTTATATGATCGTTTTTTGTGTTGAAATATAGCTATTTCGGGATTAACTTTTTATTTGATTATCATAAATGAAATTATTGAATCTGAAATCTGATTACATGAATCGTTTCTTTTACTTATTACTGGTGATGAAATTTTTTTTGTATTCCTGTAAGAATAAAAAAATGGTGAGAAGCAGGTAGCAGAACAGTCGCGTTTCTTTTTGTCAACAATTTCCATATTTTGTTTTTCCGTTACTTGTTCCCTTTGTTAACATATCAACATTTTAAAATAATTTAAACTTCATGGCCATTTATAATTGATTCTAAATTTACTCAGACGTTTATCCTTTAGAATATACAGCTTTTCACCTTACCAAGAACGGAATTTCCGATTAATGTAACAATTTTCCGTATTTCGGCATGAAAAGAATGACGTCATTGTTTGTAAACATTGAAACGTCGCGTTTATATAAATGCATTTGCTGGTGAGATTCGAAGATTTTTAACAAAAAATCAAATTTTTTATTTGATCATTTAAAAGAGCAAAACCTGATGATTATAATTTCAATAAATAAAAATCTTTGACTGCGCGGAAAGGGCGACACAAAAAGGGTACTTGCCTTATTTCTAATAAGTGTTTCAAATCTCATTTTCCATGTTACATTTTACGTTATGTAAACTTGACAAAGTAAATGTCATCTGAAAAGAATAGCATTGTTATAGTTTTAAAAGGATAGATACCAACAATAAGTTTCAGAGTCTTCCGCATCTTATCGTGTGTTAGTTTATTTCATTTATCCACTCTTACATAAAACATATATCTAGAATAGCAAACAATATATGCCAAAACAAGTATCTGCCACAGGCCATAAATTGCAGTTTGCATCGGACCGTAACAATTGATTTTGAAAGCAATAAGTGCATACGTTTTCCATGATCTGAGACCAGTGAAATAGTGTGAAGTATTTGAGATTTCTGTTTTCATTTGTTTTTAATTTCGTGTAAATATACATGCAAATGAACATGAAAAGTAAACACAAAAATGCTTGCGTACAAAAGACAACCTTTTTGATAGCAGTTAACGTACTCCTCTTTCTAAAGTGACTTGTCGCATTAGCCCTTACTAAATTTGCTTGCACCGTAGCCCATTTTCAAAAGAACAAATATTTAGCTTTTTTTGCATTAAAGTCATTTTTTAAATCATTTTTCAGATGCTAATTATCCTCGTGAACTCTCGTTGACTGATAGAAACATTGTTTATGTACATAGTAATGGGCTAGGTTACAAAATGTGTGAACACTTGTCACATTAGCTCCCAAGATTTCTCAAATTTGACCATTTGCCTCATTTTGGGGACCAAACGACTAAACTGGTGAAGGATAGATTATAATCTATGGAAAGAAGACTGTTTTCCGCTTAGAATAAGCTATATTTCAAAATAACAGACCTAAAAATGAAATACTTACAGCCTTTTGAAACTCCGAGTCGGGAGCTTTTTTACTTGGCGCAGTAGCTAAAAATGACGTCGCAAGTCACGTGGGTTATGCACACTGGTAATGGTTATGAGGTAAATCTCAATGTAATGGTAATGCATTACATTGCCAAGTAATTGACCCCATGCCTGGTCCTGAGCAGAACTCGAAAATTACAGATACTTTAAACATGGAACAATATGGCAATGTGAAGTTCTCTCAGCTGAGTTATCTCCCCTTTTAAACCACTGCTCACTTGATTTTACCGTAGATATTTACCATGCTTGATAAAATCATGGCCCCTGGGTCAAAATTAACTTCGTTCGAAATAGTTTTCTATAGAAAATCTTTAAAAATCTCTGAAACCACCACGCCTGGAGTTTGGATATTTGGTATGCAGCATTGCCTAGTTGACCTCTACCAAACCTGTTAAAATTATGACCCCTTGGTTCAAAATTGATCCTTCCAAGGGGGTCACTTGACTTCACATAAGCTTATTATAGGGAAAATGTCAAAAATCTTCTAAAACCACACAGCCTAGAGCTTATACATTTAGAGTGCAGCATTGCTTAGTGAACCTCTACAAATATTTTGAAAATCAGGACCTTTCTGCAACATGGTTGTTCACCTTGTATTATAGCCAATGGTAGCCAGGTTAGCAATATAGTTTGAAGGCATAAGTTGGAGCAGAACTTGGAAACTAATGGTAGGAATTGAATGAAACATGGAACAACGATAGATGGCAATGTAAAGTTGTGCAGTGCAAGAATTACAACAGCTGAGGTATCTCCCCTTTCCAACTTCTTTGAACGTACATGTATAATTTGTCCAAAGCATTTCTCAAAAAACACTCTAGCAGGTCAAGTTGGAACTTGGAAGACATACAGATGGTAATGTAAAATTACTGGTAAAACAATGGGTCCAAGAGTAATAATTCTTGCACTGCACACTTTTACATTACCATCTGTATGTCTTCCAAGTTTCAACTTAACCTGCTAGAGTGGTTTTTGAGTCCGCCTGTAAAATTGTGCAGTGTAAAAACTATTACTCTTGGACCCATTGTTTTATCAGTAATTTTACATTACCAGCTATTCATCCTCACTTTCAACTTCGTCCCTTGAAATAGTTCAATAATTGCTTTTGAAATGAACAGTCACGCTCTGCTGGACTGTTCCGAGTAAGTTTTGTGAAACTCTTTTGAATGTAATCAAGGAAAAGCATGACGTACTGACCCTAAAACTAATAGGGATATCCAATCAGTAAGACCAATCATCCATTAATTGATCATTAGATCTAAGAATACGGGGTGGAAATGGCTTTCCAAGTTTGGGTCACTGTGACCTTGAGTTTTTTGACCCACTCACAAAAAAAACAAGATGGCCCTATATCGCTCACCTGGCTGCCATTGACCATAGAAGATCATCAGCAGGAAGGGTCAATTTTGACCTTGGGCTCATGATTTTCCTCTGTAAGACTATGTCAAATCAAGAAACCCCTGGGCAAGGTCAATTTTGACCCTGGGGTCATGATTTGTACAATCTTGGTAGAGGTTCACCAAATGCCACAATTCTAATGTCTAAGCTCTAGGCTTTCTGGTTTCAGAGAAGATTTTTCAAATTTTTCCAACAAGCCTATATACAAACAAGTGACCCCCAGGTAAGGTCAATTTTAACCAAGGGGGTCATAATTTGAACAATCTTGGTAGAGGTCCACTAGACAATGCCACATGCTAAATATCTAAGCTCTAGGCTTTGTGGTTTCAGAGAAGATTTTTCCTATATAACTTATAAGCCTGTGTAATTACAAGTGACACCTCCCCCCGCCCCCACCCCGTGGGGTAGTTTTGACCCAGGGATCATAATTTGAACATTCTTGGTAGAGGTCCACTAGGTAATGCCACATGACAAATATCTAAGCTCTAGGCCTACCTGATCTTGAGAAGATTTTTTAAGTTTTTCCTTTCTGTTGCCATAGCAACCAGAGTTCTGCATGGAATTGAATTATTTGAACAACTATGAAAGGGCTTCATGCAAGTAACTTCCCTGCCTAGTTATATCATCATTGGCTTATTTGTTTCAGAGATGTCATTTGAAGGAAAATGTTAACAGATGTATGACGGACGTGGGACGGAATACGATCCTAATACAGTTTGACATTCCTAATCCGTACTCTTCTAATCCGGAAAACTGTCTAAACCGAACGTTTCCCACAGTCCTGAATTTTTTTCCTTCTTTATCTTATGCAAAAATACCTTTGCAATCCGAAACCTGTCTACTCCGAAAACCGAACAAGTATTTGTGGCCACTTTCATATAAATAAGTGAAAATTTACCTGTCTTATCCGAATACAGAATTGAACCCATTTTTTTGGCAATATATAATTATTCTGAGGTGTGAAATGTCTTGAAGCAGTGATAATTTTTGTAAAAGTTTTGCACATACATGGTGCAAAGTATGGTTAAACAAATGCGAAAGAAACAATTAGGGAATGACACTGCCCAAAATGAGTTTAAAATACCAGTATTCGTGTTTTTGACACTGTGTTGTTAGAATTAAACAGTAATTGAAACCAGACAAAATGTACTTAAAAGTACTGAAAAATACAATTAGGGAATGACACTGCCCAAGATGAGTTTAAAATATTCATGTTTTAAACACTGTGTTGTTAGAATTAAACAGGAATTGAAAACAGTCAAAATGTACTTAATAGTATATACTGTAATTACAAAATTTTCTCATTTTTTATTCAATTATTCTGATAACTTGGTAGCATATGGAGGTATTAACTTTGGCTCAGACATACATGTAAATATACAGTACTGAATCGCCCTGGTAGAGAACCTTTCTAATCTGAACACCTTTGTAATCTAAACAATTCCTCTGGTCCGAACATGTTCGGATTAGACCGGTTCCACTGTAGCTCACTCTGGCACTTTGTGCCAGGTGAGCTAAAAATAGGTATCATCTACAGGTTACATGCAACCTTCTAAACAAGTTTCTTAAAAGTCAAATTAAAATTGTGACCTGTAGAGTTTAATTATGGAAAACCTGTGGTCACTGTGACCTTGACTTTTGACCCTCTTTCAAAAACAGTATGAATCATCTACTTACTAAGACTAATCATCCTTGAGGTAGAGCTCGGGATATTGAGCATATGATTTTCAAAGTTTGGGTCACTTTGACCTTGAACTTTGACCCACTGACCCGAAAAGCGACAGGAATCATCTTCAGGTTGAAAGCAACCTTCTCAGCAAGTTTGATTAAAGTCAAATGAAAATTGTGACCTGAATAGCGTTTTTAAGTAAAAGTTTACAAAGAGGACAGACCCGCTTCGGCACAACACTGTGGGTTATATAGATTTTAAGATATGGAGTCGGAATGATTCTCAAACTTCGGGTACTGTGACCATGACCTACTGACCCCAAAAACAGCAGGGGTTGTCTACTCAGTGAGACCAATCATCTTATGATGTTTCAAGACGGAGTGATACAGATCAGAAGATATCAATCTATTGAGCTGGAAAGATTTTCCAAGTTCTGGTCACTGTGACCTTGACCTTTAACCCACTGACCCCAAAAACATTAGGGATCATCTTCATGTGGCAATAACCTTCTGACAAAGTATGATAGAAGTTGAATGAAAATTGTGACCTGTTGTGTTCTCAAGGAAATGCTAAAGGAAGTTGCTTTGACCTACTGACCCAAAAAATCTTATGAGCAAGTTTCATGAAAGTCAATTAAAAATTTTGACCTGTAGAGTGTTATCAAGGAAAAGTTTTTTTACAGGCAGACAACAGACAAACCACAATGGCATAAGCTCTGCTCGACTTAGACCAGTAGAGCCAAGAATGGGACAATGTTCTACTATTTAAGTTGTTTTTGACCATATGAACCATTTTTAAACTATAAATAGAACAATTTCAAAATTCCTTATCAAATTTGAAGGAGATTGAGCTATACCCTTCAAGCTTTATCACAACTCTATGTTTACAGACAACAAACAAAGAGTGATCATAATAATAGGCCCACCCTGGCACTTTGTGGTCAGATGAACTATTATAGGCCCACCCTGGCACTTTGTGGTCAGATGAACTATTATAGGCCCACCCTGGCACTTTGTGGTCAGATGAACTATTATAGGCCCATCCTGGCACTTTGTGGTCAGATGAACTATTATAGGCCCACCCTGGCACTTTGTGGTCAGATGAACTATTAAGTCAACTACAGCAGCTGCATAAAAACTATACTTTATTAATCATTATCATCAACATCATCACTGTTGTCTTCACTATCACTGACTGTCATTTCTGTATCAATCAAATCTTGATCAGTCTTTTTAGGACGAACTGAAATCAAAAAGAAGAAAAAGAGATTAAAAGCAAGACCAAAATTAATGTAATGAAAAGGAATCTGGATGTCACAAGATCAACTTATTAAGAGGGATTGCTTTCTGAGAGGTCCTGGCAAGAGATGGTTACCTGTTACTCTACAAGCAACAACTGATCCTACCTCTGATGTTTGTAATTCAGTCATTCAATTTCTATAAAGTACGGTACCCTTTTGAACAATTCAAGATCTTTTCTTAGTGTCCATCTTAGAAATTAAGCAGTCTGAAAGATACTGACCTTACCACATTTAGTAATTGCAGCCCGTATATAAAGCAGTTCCTATACTAAGGGCACTGGAACAATGTCTGTTTTCATTCTTGCAACATATTTGTGTTTAAACACAAATTTTAAGTCCAATTTCATAGAAACAAAATTAAATTTACACCAACCTATACTAACTGTTATCAACATTATAAATGAAACTCACTTAACCTTTACTTGCTCATTTACCGAGGTGTTAAAAACACGAACCATCTAAGAACTCTTCACAAGTGCATTGCTTGTCCAATAATTGAGACTGACACCTTTTATTGTTCAAACAAAATGATGTAATCAACAATGACAGAGAAATGAAGGCACCGTCGGACAGGTTCGACGTCGGGACAGGTTCAACAGATCTTGGTTTGAGGTTTTGAAAGTGGAACAATATGATTTATAAAGAGATTTTGATAGGACTACTGTCCTAGTGTCAGTAAATGAAGTTTTACTGTAGCTTGGACACATGGTGACTTCAACAGCTCAGTATGAGAACTTTGATCTCGGGTGGACTAAATATATTACCTTACCTGTATTACATAGTATTAAAATGGGGAGGTAAGTTTATAAATGTCTAGGCCAAAGACTTCTTCATTATAAAGTAGTATTCCATTTATGACAAACCTTTAACTTTTGTTGGTGACAAAGTCTGTGATTTTGAGTCAATTGTGAGGAAAGTTCCATCACTGGACCACACACTCTCTATGGTCACACAAAAATCTGCCATCTCATGACCAAACAATTTCTGAAATGAAAAATATCATAATTTATCCCCCTGCCATCACCTGGTATTTCATTTCTTCTAAACTGACAACTAGACAGCCGTTTTTAAGTCTCAATTAAATCCTAAGTGACTTTCGTGATATGTCCATGACAGCAATTTTATACAGAACTTAAACCAACATTTTTCAGTCAAACAAGAGAGCCAAGATGGCCCTATATCGCTCACCTGCGACGAATGACAATATGTGACCAAACTACAACTCTAAACTTTATATCATAAACACAAACGTTCTATTTAACCTTGACAAGGCAAACCTTTTTACCAATTTGCATGATGATTTAGTTGTAAATGTCACCTGTATGGCATACACAAGGTTTTTAACCAGGTGACCTAGTTTTTAACCTCAGATTATCCATATTCATACTTGACTCAAATTTCATCAAGACAATCATACTGACTAAGTTTCATGAAGATCCAATAAAAAATGCAACCTCTATCGTATACACATGGTTTTTCTACAATTTTAGCCCATGACCTAGTTTTTTTACCCTAGATGACCCATGTTCAAACTCGACCTAAATTTCATCAAGGCAATCATACTGACCAAGTTTCATGAAGGTCCAATGAAAAATACAACCTCTATAGCATACACAAGGTTTTTCTACGATTTGGCCCCTTGACCTCTCTTTTGACCCTAGATGACCCATGTTCAAACTGGACATACATTTCATCAAGGCAATCATACTGACCAAGTTTCATGAAGGCCCAATGAAAAATGCAACCTCTATTGCATACACAAGGTTTTTCTATGATTTGACCCTGTGACCTAGTTTTTGACCCCAGATGACCCATATTCGAACTCAGCCTTGATTTCATCAAGGTTGTCATTCTGACCAAGTTTTATGAAGATCCAGTGACAAATGCAGCCTCTATTGCATACACAAGGTTAAGTGGACAGAGGACAGACATCAGACGATCACAATATCTCACCTTAGCACTTCGTGTTCAGGTGAGCTAAAAAGGGGTGTAAGTTGAATTAAATTCAGTCAAGAGATATATTACTTCATTGTCTGAAGCCCCTGAAGATTTCATTCAAGTTTCAAATCAATTTCATTTGGAGGCAACTGAGAAATGTCTAAGATATAGATTTCCTTGCAAAACTTAAAACAAAAGTGGAAGGGTGACAGCATCAGCCCTCCTTATTCCTCGACTAATTAAGCTAAAAACAATGTGCTCACCAGTATTTTGGCCTGTTCTGGAGTAAGAGACTGTTGTAATTCACACACTTTATATTCCGTGTTCAGAGTTATCACTCCTTTTTTCAATGAAGTGGGTAGACCAAGCTGCCGTAACTGAGGCTCCATTGAATGTGAAAATTCTGGTAATGGACCTTCTTCTAATATTACTGTCTGTGAGGCTGGAGTTCCTGCCCTTGCATAATCACTTATCTGCAAGCTGTCAAAATACCTGAAACAAGAGAGAGAGTGCCAACTGTCTGAAAACATGGCCATCAGTGGATAACTCTAAACTGCTCCAATTTTGGCAATTAAAGGGCAATAACTAGATTAGCCAGGCACTTTGGCCAGTTATCAAATTTGGCCAAGGCATTAGGCCAATTATTATTCACAGCAAGGCTAGTGAAGATTGGAGAGGAATCATAAAGTCAGAGACCTGACAGCTCTAATTATGTCTAATTATGGCATTGAAAGGTCATTAACTTTGAAGTGACAATTCTTTACAACTGAATATGAAGGACAGTCACCTTCAAGTGCAGAACTTTATTGCGAAAACATGTATAATTACTAATACACATAATTTGCATCATGTACATACCTTGTAACTTCCTCCCTGGTTTTATTTGTAAACAAGAGCCCTGTTTGTCCCTTTAAATGTTGACTTATTTCATGTAAATTGTCCCTGTATTCATCTGTCTGTGTTCTTCCTAATGCAACAGACATTACTTTGTTCTTTCCAAAGAAAAATCTAAAAAAGAACAATATCTAACATCAGAAATGCAATGGGCCTCAACAGCTCAGTGGTTAGTTAGGGCGTCTGCCTCCAGAATGGAAGGTCCAAGATTTGAATACTGACTGGAGTATGCAGAGTATTCTTGGGTAAAGACACTAACGCCACACCTGCTTCGGTCCCCCCATCTGTAAATGGGTAGCAGCGACAAAAAACCATCTGCCTCTATCAAGCAAGCATGGTAACACCTTGATACAGCATTCGAGTGATTAAATATGTTACAGAAGCTTTCAAAACTAAAATTTGCATAAACTACATGTACATGTATCAGCTATTTGATGAGCTAACAATTATATTAGCAGTGGTTACCTAGTTACTACTGACAGGAAATTTCAATCTAATGGACTGACTGGGCTGTCCTGAGTCAGTTTTGTGAAAATCTTTTGGAATGTTATGAAGAACAAGAGAGCCAAAATGGCCCTTTATCACTCACTTGGTTACAATTGGCTATAATACAACATCATCAATAGCATAAAGGGTCAATTTTGACCTAGGGGTTCTGATGTTAACAATATCCGTAGAGGTCCAATACATAATGCTATATTCCAAATATCTAAGCCCTGGACCTAGTGGTTCTAGACAAGATTTTTTTTTTTTTATGTGTCAGTATATTAGCCTACTGTCATGACTGTATTGGGCTTTACGGGTCGCACCGATTATAGCCTCTTTAGAGGATGGTGGACCCAATAAGCACGATTACAAACAAACAAAGTATTGGGCTTTAAATTTGCTGGGGCGGGTTCTGGTTTTTTTCAAAATGAACTTGATCACTGTTTCTTGAATTTGCACATTTTTGAAAAAACGCGAAAAATAATTTTCGCAGAAATATGTAGCTTAAAAATTGTATTTGTTTGAAATATGGGATTTCCCTAAAGTTTTTATCTAAATATCTTACATTTTATACTAGTACACTGTTGATAACGCCAGAAGGATCTGCTCAAAAGGTAATTTAGTGACCAATAAAGAAAGGTCATGCCCAGTGGCTAGTTTACTCTTTTGTTGAACTCTTTTCAGGAAGTCATTCAAGCTAGCTGGATTTTAAACACTTGTTGAGTGTAAAACTGTCAAAATCCTTTGTAACTGCAGACTTGTATTGTGAGCACTTTGATGTTAAGAGTAACTTCCCTTCTTTCCAAGTAACAAGAAAAGATTTTTTTCACAAAGATATTTAACTAATTGTGTGGATGTACATCATGGTTTTTGATTTTGCGGATTTGAAAGTCTGTGAATATACGGTAAATGTAGCGAAAATAAAAACTCTGCCCTTAAAACCACCTTAACAGTATGTTTGATCTAGTGACCCCACCTCACCCCACCTCACCCCACCCCCAGGCAGATATGAACAATGTTGATAGAGGTCAACTAGGCAATGATACAGGCTAAATATTTAAGCATATAGGCCTTGCAGTTTCAGAGAAGTTTTTTCCTGTATAAGCTGATGCAAAGGCAAGTGACCCCTCCTCCCCGCACCCAAAACTTTGTGCCCTCTTGTTCTTGATAAGATCATCCTTTCCATAGCAATGGCAACAAGACTTCTGCATGGTATGAAATTCTTTAAACAACATTGGTTTCATGCAAGGAATATTCCTGCCAAATCATCAACATTGGTCCAGCGGTTTCAGAGGAGATGTCATTTGAAGCCAATTGTTGACAAGGCACAACAGCTAAGAACAATGGACACGTGAGCTAAAAAATCACGAGACTGTGATCAAAATGTGTGTGTACAAGTAGTAAGCTTTCATAGCTACAAGAGTACCTGCTGTGCTTCCAATCCAGGCGCAAGTCTTTCAGATGTGTATTCCTCATGTTGTGTACTGAGAACAGGAAAATTCTTGCGTATCTGTCCACACATTCTCGTACCTGCAGTAATGTGAAATCAATTAATAAACAGTTCTACCTTGACTGTGCACCCTTCTATTAAATGATATTATACATTTCTAGTAATGACACTATAGACATCAAGTGGCTATGTTGGCATATGACAGTATTACCACACTACCACCTGAATTAAACAAGAGGGCAAAGTGGCCCTTAATAACTATGGCTGCCATTGGCTATAATACATGGTCATCAATAACAGAAAGGGTAAATTTTAACCTGGGGGTTCTGATTTTAAACATTCTTCATAGAGGTCCACTACATAATTCTATATTCCAAACATCTAAGCTCTGGGCCTTGTGGTTCTAGAGAAAAAGATATTTGAAGTTTTCCCTCTATAAGCATTTGTTTAATCAAGTGACATGCCTGATAGGGTCAATTTTGACATGGGGGTCATGAGCTGAACAATCTTGGTAGAAGTCAACAAGGCAACGCTACTTGTCAAATATTTAAGCTAAAGGTCTTGTGGTTTCAGAGAAAAAGATTTTTAAAGTTTTCGCTCTATAAGCCTTTGTTGAATTCAAGTAACCCCCAGGCAGACTGTGGCTTCAGAAATAAAGATGTTTAAAGTTTTTCCTATAAGCCCAAGTGATTCCTGGGCGAGGTCAATTTTGAGCCGTGGGTCATAATTTGAACAATCTTAGTAGAGGTCTACTAGGCAATGCCACATGCTAAATATCTAAACTCCAGTTTCAGAAGAATATTTTCAAAGTTTTTCCTTTATAAGCCTAAGACTTATTGACTAGATGGGTGTTCAGTAGAACACTTGTGTCACCCTTATACACTTTTGTCAGAATAACCAATCATTTCATGACAAAATCCAAGTACAAAAAGGGGCATAACTCTCAAAAATTACCTTGACCTACAAATTTTGGCATCATGACCCTTTTGTCATACATGTATGCAATACAATTTGAAAGTTTGAAGAAATATTAAGAAATGGTAAAATTACAACTAATATCAAAGTACAACAAGAGCTGTCTGCAAGACAGCATGCTCGACTAAACTAAGTACTTGCAAATAAAACAAAACTTTTGTCAGTAAACAGCAAAACAAAATTCCGTTGACTCTCTAAGCATAAACTAAACAAGAGCTGTCCATAAGACAGCACGCTCGACTATTGTGGGTGTTTGATAATAAAACAAAACTTTTATCAGTATAATAGCAAAACAAAATTCTGCTAACTATTAAGTATAAACTAGGAAAGTTGAATCATAAAAAAAGTCAAAATCTATAACTATAGATTTAATTTTTGGTAAATCAATTGTTTGATACAAAATTTACCCTGAACACTATTGCAAGGTTTAATATAACTACCATAAGTGGTTACTGTGATATGTGCATGATAGTACCTTGCATGCAAAACTTTACCAAATTTTCAAAGTCAAACAAGGGCCATAATTTCCACTAAATTTAAACAAGAGTTATCTGTCTTGACTGTGTGACACCTCTTAAGACATTAAAAAAGTTTCAAGTCAATATCATAAGTGGTTACTGAGGTATGTGCATGATAGTACCTAGCAGGCAAAACTTTAACCAAATTTTCAAAGTCAAACAAGGGCCATAATTAGTACTAAATTTATACAAGAGTTATCTGACTTGACTGTGTGACACCCCTAGAGACATTAAAAAAGTTTCAAGTCAATATCATAAGTGGTTACTGAGATATGTGCATTATAGTACCTAGCAGGCAAAACTTTAACCAAATATTCAAAGTCAAACAAGGGCCATAATTTGTACTAAATTTATACAAGAGTTATTTGCCTTGATTGTACGACACCCCTAAAGACATGAACAAAGTTGTAAGTCAATATCATAAGTGGTTACTGAGATATAAGCATGATAGTACCTAGCAGGCAAAACTTTAACCAAATTTTCAAAGTCAAACAAGGGCCATAATTTGTACTAAATTTTTTCAAGAGTTATCTGCCTTGATTGTATGACACCCCTAAAGACATGAACAAAGTTTCAAGTCAATATCATAAGTGGTTACTGAGATATGTGCATGATAGTACTTAGCAGGCAAAACTTTAACCAAAGAAGCAACGCCGACGCCGACGCACAAGTGACTGTAATAGCTCTCCATATTCTCCGAATAGTCGAGCTAAAAACTGCAATCAAAAAGAAGTCAAAAGTAATCTATAGTAATTAAACTGTTTGATACCCCAGGACAATATTGCTAAGTTTCAAATAACTCCTCTAAGTGGTAACTGAAGAATATGCATGGTAGTACCTTGCACATACAACTTAAACCAAAGTTTCTGATTTTAACAAGGGCCATAATTTGTAATAGATTCAGTTAGGAGTTATCTAACTTAATTGTATGATACTCCTGAACACTATTGGTTAGTTTCAAATCAATCCCGTAAGTGGTTATTGAAGTATGGGCATGTCAGTACCTTGCATGCAAAAACTTAACCAATTTTTCTATGGGCCATAATTTGAATTAAATTCAAACAAGAATTATCAAACTTGACAGTCTGACACCCCATAAGACCTTAATGAAGTTCCAAATCAATCCCATAAGTGGTTACGGAAATATGTGTATTATAGAACCTTCTATGCTAAACTTTAACAAAACTTATTAAGTTCAACAATGCAACATGGGCTATAATCTATAATAAATTCAGTCAGGAGTTACCTAACCTAATTATTTGATACCCCTAAAACTATATTGAAGTTTTATATCAATCCCATGAGTGGTTACTGAGATATGTGCATGATAGTAACTTGCATGCAAGTTTTCTAAGTTCAACAAGGGCCATAATTTGTAATAAATTCATACAAAAATCATCTAACTTGACAGTCTAACACCTCCTTAAGACTTTAATGAAGTTTCAAATCAATCCCGTAAGTGGTTACTGAAATATGTGTATTATAGTACCTTACATGCAAAATTTCTATATCAAACAAGGGCCATAATTTGTAATAAATTCAATCAAGAGTTATCTTACTTGACTGTCTGACATGGCTGAAGACATGAATGAAGTTTCAAATAAATATCATAAGTGGTTACTGAGATATGTCCATGATAGAACCTTGCATGCAAAACTTAAACCAAAGCTGCATCGCCGACGTACAAGTGACTCTAATAGCTCTACATATTCTTCGAATAGTCAAGCTAAAAAGGGGCATAACTCTGTCAAATTCGACCTTGACCTATAAAATTTGGCAGCATCACAACCCTTTTGTCATAAGCAATACAACTGTAAAGTTTGATAAAGAAATCTTAAGAAATGGGCAGTTATAGTCAACGTTAAGTTTTTGTGACTGAGAGACTGACAGACCAACGGACAAAGCCATCCCTATGTATCGCTTTTTCTCCAAAAGTTTCTCCAAATAGGTGACACAAAAATGAAGTGACCACCCTAGGCAGGGTCCATTTTGACCCGGGGTTCATAATTTGAACAATCTTGGTAGAGGTCCACTAGGCAATGTCACATATCAAATAGCTCTCTGCCTTCCTGTTCTTGAGAATAAAATTCTTAAAGTTTTTCCTTTCCATTGCCATGGCAACCAGAGTTTTGCATGGAATAGAATCATTTGAACAACTATGATAAGGCTTCATGCAAGAAACATCCCTGCTGAGTTTCATCAACATTGGCCTATTGGTTTCAGAGGAGTTGTCGTTTGAGGGAAAATGTGGATGTATAACGTACGTGTACGTCAGACAGTGAGTCATCCTTATAATAAAAATTCTCATCAAAAATTTGTGGACATGTAGCACTGGACACTGTTGCATCATAATCCCAGTTAGCTGAGGTGTTTGGTATTAATACAGAACATCTTACCTCCTCTATCAGTTTTTGTTTCAGTTCAAGACCTTTCTTCCTTGTCTGAGTCAGGGAAACTGAAAATGTAATAAATAAAACTATCAAGATTTTACTTACAGAAGCTTTGATGAAAAACATGCAAAAGAAACTGACATACTCTTTATTTCATAGAGGCATACCCTAAAACTTGATGCAGTTTGAAACTAGAACTATCACTAAAGGTGATGAATACCCCCACCCCCACCTCCTCCAACATTATATTGTTTTAAACTTGGAAATTTGTTATAGGCAAAATTGTTTGAAAAAACATTTATGTTAGGAAATAACACTGATTTTTGTCGGCGTAGCTGAATCAGCTGGCTTTTGGCCTGCTTTTAGACCAATCAAATGTTACGAATGGAATCAAATTTGTGTACTACCCTCTTGATCACATGATCGCTTCATTGATAAATTTGTCCGGCCTATACATCTAAATCAAGTATGGCGGTGAAAGATGTGTAAAACACTTAAATATTCTTTGAAATTATAAGTCTTTTATAACACGATTATCGGAAAAAAGGAATTCTGTTTTGATCAGGGATCAGGAAATTTTGAAATCTCAATTGGTCCACACAAGCCGAGGGTACATCATCAACCCCCCCCCCCAAAAAAGTTACAAAAACGTAAAAAAAAAAAAAAAAAAATGAAAGAAAAAATTAAAATCTGTACAACAGCTTAGTTAATAAACAATTTGTCAGGTTCAATAATAAGGTAGATGTTTATTAACTAAGCTGTTATATATATATCATTTTACGTGTAAACGGATACCCAAGTTACTAAATTAGCGCTGCTAATCGGAACGCTTCCGTGTACACGTGTACATGTGTAAACATGACACCCCTAATAATAAGTAGATAATGTTAATCGGACTGGCAACCCGAGAGACATAAAAAAAATATTCAAAACGAAACCATACAACAAAAATTTAATAGCCTATACTTAACACATGGATTATTACAAAACTTTGTGGGGGAGACATTGAATGTACTATAACTTATATTAGTCAAATGATTGAAAATATATGTATTATATATGGTCGCTGAATTTGTATTCATGTATCGGGCGATCTGGACGTCTACATAGCTAAATGATTACGTATCTAAAACGGCAGACATAGGTATGTAACATTTGTTACTTCAAAGAATATTGTTTTGAATGCAGCATGTATGATGATTTACTGAAACTGATGTAAACAACGTGTAAACGGATCCGTTTCGTTTAGTGATAGACGTGTACACGTTTACCAAATTCCCTAAACATGACACCCCTAGTTATTATTCTCCCGATTATCATGAGCCGGTTTGCCATTTCGGTCATTTGATTTTTTGAACATCGCAAATATGTTGCGTTGTGCCATTTCAACAATAAATCGAAAGGCATTGAATGCCGGAACATGATACATTATATAGCAAGCACAATTTGAGTAATAAAAATTAACTCTTGGGTTAACTCAATGCTTTTTAAAACAAGAGGGCCATGATGGCCCTGTATCGCTCACCTGTCTACCATTGGCAAAAATAAAAGGTTATTAATAGCAGAAAGGATCAATTTTTACCTTTGGCTCATGATATCCTCTTAATAAGCCTATGTAAAATCAAAAGACCCCCCCCCCCACAGGCAGGGTTAATTTTGACCCTGAGGTCATGATTTGAACAATCTTGGTAGAGAGTCAATTATTACCACATGCTGAATATCTAAGCTCTAGGCCTCATTATTTTGCTGTCTGATCATGATCTGCACTGTTGGCTATTCATTTTTTTGCTGTCTGATCATGATCTGCACTGTAAGCTATTCATTGTATGTTGGGTGGTCATGATCTGCACTGTCAGCTTTTTATTTTTTGCTGTCTGATCATGATCTGCACTGTTTGCTATGCATTATTTAGCTGTCTGGTCATGATCTGCCCTTTCATTGTTTAGCTGTCTGATCATGATCTGCACTTTCATTATTTTGCTGTCTGATCATGATCTGCATTGTAAGCTATTCATTATTTTGCTGTCTGACCATGATCTGCACTGTAAGCAATTCATTATTTTGTTGTCTGATCATGATCTGCACTGTAAGCTATTCATTATTTGCAAATATTGATTTAATTTTATATATGAACTTTCTTGTGATGTGAATGTAAAAATTACTACCAAAATCTTTAACATGGAAGTTCAACTAGGGGTCAAGAACATGTATTGCATCATCGCTATTTAAAACTTTATTTAAGTGCCAATTTTAGGCCAGAGTTTTTATATTGCTTGGTTTATGGGAAGTTTTCTTAAATATTGAGTATGAAGGACTTTTCCTACTGTATTGAACAGAGCACATATTGAACATCAGTCTACTGCACCTGTCAATAATTGTCATTTTCGAACAAAATAAACACTTTAAAATAATTACTTTCAATTATATATCCCTACTGTTCTGACACTTCATTAACTAGTATATGGAGTCGGAACAGCGGAAATAATAAAAATAAAATGTCAGTTCATAATGTCATTGTTATTCTACCTTTTCAAAAAATAGTACAAGCAGTCGCATAAACCAAGAGATATAAAAACTCTGGTCTTACCATAGAGAGATCCAAGATGTGTACTGATTACAAGACAAATGTCATTTATCAATCTTTTGGTGTTAAAATACTGCAATAAAATTAGCAAATGAGGTGTTCAATAAACAACACATTATTAAAACCAGAAACCATCAAAACAACCTTTCTGACAAATTCCAATGGCTGAAAATGTAACATTTAGAGTGTAAACAAGGTTTTTCCATATTTGGGCTCTGTGACCTAGTTTTTGACCCCAGATGACCCATATTCGAACTTGAGCTAGAAATCATCTTAACAACCTTTCTGACAAATTTCCAGGATATTTGGGCTGAAAATGTTACCTCTAGAGTGTTAACAAGGTTTTTCCATATTTGGGCTGTGTGACCTTGTTTTTGACCCCAGGTGACCCATATTAAAACTTAAGCTAGAAATCAACCAAACAACCTTTCTGACAAATTGCCAGGATATTTGGACTGAAACAGTAGCCTCTAGAGCCTTAACAAGATTTTTCTATTTTTGGGTCATGTGACCTAGTTTTTCATCCGAGATGACCCATATTCGAACTCGTCCGAGTAATTACTGGGGCAAACATCCTGACCAAGTTTCGTGACAATTGAGGAAAAGATGTGACCACTAGAGTGTTAACGAACTAAATGTGGACGGACGACGGACGACGGACATTCATCGATCCTAATAGCTCACCCTGAGCCAGCTCAGGTGAGCTAAAAAACAAAAACAAAAAAAACATAACGCTGCAAACAGTAGCAGCGATTCTGAAGGAAAAACAGCGGCGGCGATGTCTGATTCAATCTTTGTGATTCAATGGATCTTAATCCAACAGACTGCTTTTACAGGTGTGTTTTACCAATATTTTAATTAATAAATATTTTCACGCAAAGTCACTCCAAAATACTCAGAGAAACACGAGGTCCCACGATCGAAATTTTCACTCCAAACAGCCGCGAAGTGACTCCATTGAATGGAGTCATTTTTGTTTTTCTCCGCATTACACGAAGTCACGTTATTTTCACTCACTCAACACTGCGTTTATTGCATAATCCTCCAGGCCTGTACTGTATCATGCCTTCTGTGTAAACTTGCATGTTAGGCCATTATTTTTTTATTACTTGTTACTCGAAGTTTGAAATTAAAAAGCTCCGTACGGAGGAGGGAAAAAAAAAAAAAAAAAAGACTTTTTTATACATGACAAACTTTGTTTCATCGTGGACCTGCTTTCTCTTCTAAAATCCGACATAAGAACACCCCCGTCCCCAAGCAAAATGCCCTTGAAAATTTGTTGACTTTTATTACATTATTCTTTTGTTTTTTTCTTTTGAGGAGATTTTTTGTCAAAAATGGAGGAAATATACATCAGCTAGGAAGGGAATGGGACTGAATTTCGGTCCCAAATCGGTCTGAAAAAATTCACTAGACGAATGCAGCTTCTTGACGTTAACACTTGTATAAACTAACCTCTAATTTCGCGATTTTAAAATTTTGAAAAAAAAAAAAAAAAAAAAAATTTTGATTTTTTTTTTTTTTTGAAAATACGAAAAAATAGGGGCGGCGGGTTCGAGTAACGACAAATCAAAAAACACTGGCCTTAAGGTTTAAACATTCAGATTTTCATAAAGTGGTGAGATTTTTCATAAAATTTTAGGTTTTCATTTAAAGCAGGTATCGGCCGAAAAGTCGCTCTCACATGTCTCACTTCGCCTATTCTGCAGATCAAAGTCGCTGTCGAAATTCTGATGACATATTTTGACCTTTGACCTAATTAACTGTCTAGGGAGTAGTCAGCATAGAAAATAATATACTAACTTGAATAAACAACACAAATCAATAATCATTCTGCCCTAAATACATGATATTTGTTGTCCCTTTCATTTATTGCCTCAGACGTCTGCCATATTTGACACGTTTCCGTGTATTCAAAATATCATTTACCAAAGAAAACAACCACGAAATAAAAATCTGTACCGATTTTCAGATAATCAAAATTTCGGACGTTGTCAATTATGAAAGGGATTTAATTAAAAATGATTATACATTTAACAAAATTTTAATGTTTTTAATATGAATACTGAAACATTGACTTTATTGTTAACAAAATTACAACCACAAAATTTGGCATCTGCACTGATTTCCTAGTAGACGAAATTTCGGACATATTTAATATAAAGAACATTTAATTAAAATGAATAAATGCTAAAACAACAATAAACAAGAGCTGTACCGCACAAGTGACGAATGCCCACAAAAGAGGTGTCTCACAGTCTTTGTCCTCTCCATGTGCTCAATAATTGTGGTATGTAATTTTAAAATCCATGCGACACATCGGCTTGATGTGCTAGACATTTGTGCCAAGTTATTCTTAAATCAATGAATGCATGACAAAGTTATAGTCCGGACACGAATGTGTGCATATATGCAGGATTCCATTACTTTCAAACTCTAATTGTGACCTTGACCTTTGAGGTAGGGACGTGGGTCTTGCACTTGACACGTCATCTTGATGTGCTAGACATTTGTGCCAAGATGTTTTATAATGCTTCAATGCATGACAAAGTTAGTCCGGACACGAATGTGTGCATATAAAGAGGATTCCATTACCTTCAAACTTCACGTGTAACCTTGACCTTTGAGGTAAGGACATGGGTCTTGCATGTGACACATCATCTTGATGTGCTAGACATTTGTGCCAAGTTATTTTAAAATCCTTCAATGCATGACAAAGTTACAGTCCGGACACAAATTTGTAAGTGGGGACGCACAGACGGACAGACAGTGCGATTTTAATATGCCACCCTTCAGGAGCATAAAAATCTTTGGTAAATTTCAGAAAAATCATGGTAGAAATGGGATTAAAAGCACAATCTAGAAGACTCATTTTACAACAATCCATGATGAGAGTTAATCTGTAAAATTAATGCAGATGTGTCTCACTTCTCTCTGTTCCTGAAAACTTCTCCCTATTTTTCCCACACTGGGCTGAAAAAATGTTGGAGCCACTTTTTTTCGGAGTGATAGGGAGGGGTATCCACTCCTGTGGCGTGGCGCGGCGAAAATTTTTCACTTCCCAAAGGCAAATGGTGATATTCTAGCTATACTTAGGGGCTTTTGAAAGACAGTGTGTATATCTTTGAAGCAAGTTTTGTATTTTAAAACGTAGTCCTGTGTTGTTTAATTTGCTAAAACCAATACAGGATTACATTTCAATTCCAATCCTTACTTTTAAAGACATACAAACTATTCTTTTTTTAAAGATGTTGCCTGGTTAATGAAAGCTTGTTTACCTTGAAAGCAAGAAGTGTATTTTAAAATGTTGTCCTATGTTGGTAAGTTTCCTTCTATTGAAATTAACATTAAATTGCCCAAGTTTGCCTCACTGAAACCATTTCTCAGTGAAGTCTTAATAATGTTTTGTAACCTGATGTAAACAGATTTGATAAGACGGCACCAACAATATTTGCAAAATCACCAAACCGTTCATTATTTCGTTTATTTATCGAATGATTCTCTGAAATTAAAGGCATCAAACATCTAATCAGCCGTAATTACAACCTGGGATCACTTTTGCGGGCGACGTGGGCGAAATAGTCGCCTATCACAGGCCATTTCGCCGTGATCGCATAGAAAAACGCTCTATTTTTCGTAAACACCTACGCCTACTCACTACTGTTTGTTACATCTGCTTTCATTGGTCAATAAAAAACTTATAGCCAATCAAAAGCAGCAAGACAACACAGCGATTTAAAGGTTGACATGTGCGTTTTGACATGTATAAAGTTTATTGTCAATTAATAGTTGAGTAAACATCGATTATTAAACGGATAATTTGGTTGCTAATTGATTGCAAATTGCATTTCTCGCATATCAAGATAGTTATTGAATGCAGACTGGGTATTCAAATTGATTTTTGCAATCTTGAATCAAGGTAGAATTATTGGCACCGAGAAGTTACGATTTAGAACAAAACAAATACGGCAACGTTGGGCGGTCGAAACCACCCCTGTCAATACTCCAAAAGTGGTCAATACTGGTCGATTGGTGGACAGTTGAATGTTTTCTGATAATTTTTAGTTATTTTAATGCAAAAAATGAACTAAGACTTCATATTGATGATAAAGATGACAGTCAGCTTAATCCACTAGTCAATACCTCCTAAGTGGCCATTCAATATAAGTTAATATTGGCTGTTACGTCTATTGTGGCAAATACAAGTCAACTGGTCATTCGTGGTGGTCAATTGAATATTTTCTTGAAGTGCCTAGGTAAAATATCCAATTTAGAAGTCAAGTAAATAAAATATAGGAATTCAAATAAATAATTAAGGTATTGCTCTGTTAAATGCTTCTGTTCCATACCCCAGTAGTGAGGTAAATATGGGCTGTTTGGTCAGTACTGGTCAATTGATACATAACACTCTTTGAACTGAGTGCTGTTTCTTGACGATGTTACTTAAACTGTATACATACTGTTGACATTGTCTTACTGGAATTACCTTAGTGTGAAGTGTGGCAGGTTAATTGCTACCAGGGCAGCTTAGGTGTGAACAACACCTCTGCAAAGGGGTCCAACTGTTTTGACAGCAAATATACCATTCTTGCTGACACTTAATCAGTCTCAAGGATTCAATGAAAAACATTATTCTCAACAAAATATTAAATGGTCAATTTAATTATTTTATGTTTAAACTAACATGAAAAAGCTATAAAGTTACTATGAAAGTTTAGATAGTAACCTAAGGAAGATTTAAGTGATAATAGACATAATTTTTCAATTGACCAGTATTGACTGGTAATGACCAGTATTGACCGGTTTTAACCAGTATTGACCACCAGCCCGGTCAATACTCATATCGACGGGGGGGGGCCAATGGAAAGGGGTCATTTTCGCCACTCGCGTTTTTTCTTCGCCACTTTGATCGAAGTTTCGCCAAATGGTTTGAGCGGCGAACAACAGCGTGGGCCCTGAGAAGTCACTTCTCCCTAAAATCTGGGTCTAGGCTGACCCCTGTAAAGTGATATTAAATTCTTCATTTTAGAGCGGAAAATTGTTTTTTGAAGTAGATAAATTGTGTATTATGCACCGGAATGCACCTAATAATGATACTACACATTCTGCTTATTATGGAGCACATTAAAATCAGGCATAAAGGTGTGAGAGTTTTAAATATCAGATCTGTGAAAGGGGTCACACTGAAATGCTAGTCAAAATATTTAAGTGACGTTTTGAGCAAATTCTGAGATATTTTCGCGTTGGGTCAGAATCTCGCTATAACGTCAAAACTAGAAACCTACCTTTCTGTGGTGAAACAGAGATTTAGGTAGAAACATCGAAAGACAATATATTTTAACTAAGAACCTGTAATATAACATAAAAATGAATGTATTTACTGTTCAATATCGTCAGTCGCTCAAGTTTAAAGAAAGTTATCAGCTAAAGTTTCCTTTCACAGTTTCGTTTGTTTACTCCCTCCGCCATATTTATATGCTACCACGGTAGTGAAATGTGTACGCTGAAAATGGCTATATCCCGTACGTTCTGTACGTAAAATAGTCAGACTGTTTGCTAGTTTTATAAATGATGGTGACTGCGGACAAATCGAACTTTTTTTTCCTGATGATAAAGAAAACAAATTAGAAAATTAACTACATTCTGCAAGTTTATTTTCCTATCTTACTTATATTTTGTGAATCAACATAAGGCCTTAAAATATGTCTGTTTCGCCTTAAAATATGTCTGTTTCCTGTACCAGTAATATGTTGAAAAACGATGGGTTGGTAGGTTGGGGTTCTGTTTTATATTGTTTTTTAAATGCGAACTTGTAATTTGATGAGCCGCATGCATGCCGTGGATCAACCGAAATACCCAAAAATAAAATCAGAAATAATTTACAATCTAATAGATGTATTTACATGAATTGTTTGATTGAAGAAATTTTGCAAGTATCAAATTATCAGGTTGTAATTTGTGTTTTCCTCCGTAAATTTGAAATATTTAGTTTGTATATTAAAGCCAAGATTCCGCCGAAAATATTCCCGCCAATATGACATGACCACATGCTTTCAATAGAACACGGTCGTGAACAAATGAATGCAGTTCAAGCACATGGCAGGCATATACAAGTATGGCAAGTGCTGTTAAAATTATAAAGATAAATAATTTGCTGTCCTTGCGGAGTTTTGATATTTAAATTTTAAATACTGACGAACAGCCTACAGTACACATTTACGTCACGTAAGCTTGTCCGCAGTTAGCCGTTCGCGGTAGTGTAAGCTATTTATTGGTATTTATTACGTGACTTTAGCGGAGATGTGTAAACTTAGGTAGTGCATGTGTTTATAATTCGTCAAAACTCTTATTTTGATGTATTGTGAGATACAAATGGAATAAATTGATGTGGAAATGGATATTCTTTAAAGGTATCGTCAACAAGTTACTGAAATATTAATTCTATTAAGACTTTTGACGGTTTAAAGCCGCCACCGAAAATTTGGGAGGAACGCTCACCATAGAAAGCCGGGTTTCTATGTTGTACGTAGAGGAGAGATATTGCCCTACCAAACAATAACACAGTATCTCGACGCGCGTACAATTAGTTGGATTAACTGAAATGCCAAATAAATTAGGCTACCAATTCGACACACGGGTCGTACCGTTCATACACCTCGACCAAGGTTGGTGGACACAACACGCACAAATACAAATACAATTCGACACCTTTAATGTGAAAGACGAGAATATAACAAACCCTGAGAATACGAGAAACAGGGATATACAAAAAAACGACCGATAACTGTTGCACTTGCTCTAGTTGTTTTGAAAAATGCTTATTGAATAACTTCTGAAGCTAAGACACAAATAAAACACATTAAAAATCTTAAAACCTATATCTCACCTCGCTTATCTCGTTTCGATTTCGGCATTATACTTGGTTTTCTCAGTTGCTTAAATTTGCAGACATGCGGCCTGCGAACAGGAAGTTAATAAATTTTACGACTCCAATTTCTCACGGTGCGTACTCCGCCGGACGCCGGTATCCCGACCCGGTATCCCCCGCCCCAGTATCGAAATCCCGATATCCAAAATTAAAAATGGCATTCTTATTATTTTTACTGAAACTGAACATTATGACCATGCGTTAGGTGTAACGGAGTAGAAGACTGTCAGGTCAGAGCACAACTCAAGAATTTTAAGGGGAGTCACTGCTGAAATTCAAAATAACAAGAATTTTTATTGACCCTGTTTTTTATCTATCTATCTATCTTCCATACAGTCAAACCCCTGCTGGGGACCTAGACTTGACGCGCGTCAACTGACAAGAATGTTAGTAAAAGAGCTGAAATAAAGAATATAAAAGTAATGGAAATGAGTATATTGTTAAAAACAGGTTAAAAATAGAGAAGGTATTTTAGGGAGACGTATGTTCAATCCGGCTTACAGCCAGACTGAACTCGGGGCCAGACAAGTTTATGATATCAGGTGGTAAAGCATTCCAGTGGACTATTGTTCTTGGGAAAAATGAATATTTATAGTAATCAGTTTTAGTTTGGACTTGTTGGAATGCATGGGGATGGGATGTTCTAGATGATCTTGTAAGAGGGATGATATATTTTGGGAAAGGGATAGCCACCTGGTCATGCAAGATGTTGTGAAACATGACCAGGCGTTGGTCAATACGCCGAAGGTCAAGGCGCCTCCATTGAAGGGAAGTCAACATGTCAGTGACACTTGACATGCGGCCAAAGTCATGTTTGACCCACCTAGCAGCCCTTCTCTGGACGGACTCTATCTGGTCAATGAGAGTTCCTGTGTAGGGGGACCAGACCGTGGAGCTGTACTCAAGCTGGGGCCTGACAAGTGTCTTATGGAGACTAACATATTGCTAGTTAATTTCTGGAAAAATAATGATGGGTCAATGACATATTAATCTTTAGTGATACACTATCAGATAAGGTCCTTAATGCAGGATAAGCTAGAATTTTCGTATTGTAAACGTTGATGTATGTGGTGTATGTTTCAGAATGGGTATCCATTTTTCATCTCTTCTAATGTAGTATGTCATACTTCAGGATGAAAAATTAGCGATAGTGGTATTTCTATAGATAGTACGCTCCTTTTTATTACCCCACCCACTTTACTAAAATTCATTTTTTCAATTTTTTATTAATGAATATTTCATGACAGGGTCCGTATATTACAGGGTTATGAAACGGCCGATTACGGGAAATAAGATGTCCCGGGTCACGTGACCTATTGGCCGTCACTTCCGCTTCCTCGTATTAGCGAAAAAATCTAACGTGAATTCGTAGGAACAAAATCTTTATAATATTGTATTAATTGTACGAGTTTTTTCATCGTTGTGATACTGAAATATGAGGTAAGTGTCGTTTTTAAAATTTTCATCTTTATTTATTGTTTTTTTGTGACCGAATGGTCATAATAAGCTGTTAAAAATGGAGCATTTTTGTGGAGAATTTGAAGCGGGTGACGCCATTGTTGAAAATCATTGAAGATGGGTATGTTCTGTAAATGTAAACTTGTTGCGGTTTGATTACTTTCCTAATTTATCAGATGTTTTGGATAGTTTAAAGTTTGATTTGATGTGTTTAAAAAAAATAATGGAGTTTATTTTTGGAAAAAACCTTTTCTGAGCGATTGAAATTGGTGTTGTTTACAAAATGTCCAAAATGAGGCTTACTTAGGTGACGATGATCTTTTTACACGTGAAATTTGTTTGCACACATTCTCATTGATCGTAACGATATATTCAAAATGTTGATTGCTTTCAAAAGTATAGAAGTTGACTTGATGTGCAAACTTACACATTCAGCGTGAGACTGCATAGTTATTTTAATATCAATGTTTTAAAATAGCATAAAATAGCATATTGACAAATTTTTCAAAATGGCGGTATATTTAGGTGACGATGATACCTTTTGTTTGCACATATTCACGAAGAACGTCTGCGATCTTTTTAAATAAAACAACTGCTTTGAAAAGGAAATAAGTCAAAATTTCGAGTTATCATAACCATTTAGTATGAATTTGCATAAATACTGGAGTATCAGCGGTTAAATACTTGCATTTTTTATGTATTTTTACTTTCACTTTCCATATAAAATGTACTATAAGCAATTTTGTCAGTCCCACATTTAACAGTTTTCTTCCATGTTACATGCATGTACATTGTATATAAATACGTATTTGTGAACATTTCATATCTATACATTATCGCAACTCTCTTTCTAAAATCAATTACTTTTTTCCATATCCTGGTTTTGATGATTTCATGAGGAGTGTTTTCATTGACAAACGCGAAGATGCTTATGAACAGATGGAAGAATTGATGGACAGTGATGGTTGCATGGCAAATGAATTTTTTGTGATCTTGGACAAACCTCACAAGTACTCCGAGAACGATGACTTGGATGAATTTGTTTTGAATGAAAGAGTTAGACAATTAAGTATTCTAAAGCAAGAACATGATTGATAGGAAACATTAAATTCTTTGTACATTGTTGATTCTCTATTACTACATGTATTAGTGTATACACGTGTATTTGATTTTAATGAGACATAAAAGATTCATGAAAAGATAATAAATTATCTTAAACCTACTACGTCTATATTTTCATTTTATCATATTTTGGTTGTAAAAGAAACACAGTTGTCCTTGTGTGCACACTGGTTATTCAGCCTTTGAAACCGGTGCAGATCATGATCAGTCTGCAGGTATTTAGTTGATAGAGTCTTATGGAGCACCCTTTGAATATGCAATATTATTGTCAAAATTGAAGGGAGAAGCCCAAGCAAGGTTAGGATAAGAATTTAAGGTTATGTTAACAGAGGTAAAATTAGTTTGATTATGACTCAGATTTTAAGCACCATACACAAAGACAAAGATATTTGCCCTCATGTGTCCCCGTATTCCAGAAATTGAGGCATAGCCTTTAACACATTTATCACAAGCATAAACACTCTTTTTTTGTCCTTTTTCAGAGGCTGAATATTCTCTGATTTTTTTCTTTTGTCGACTGAAAGTCATCATCACTGAAAGTTCACTTTCATCATGGGTATAATCCCCAAGCAACAAATCAAGATCTAAGTCCTCATCCCAGTTAAAAAAGTCGCTCTTACTATATGCCATTCTAAACTTGCAATGTCCGTAGACAGAAATGAAAGAAAAAACTAGAGAAACTTGTTATAGCTCCTTTGATATCCACAGTTTGGAAACGTGGCATTAATTAATTAAATAATTGTTCTGTTTACCCTTTAGATCTCTTAAAACTAGTGTTATTACACAAATACCGACCAAACAGATAATTATATATTATTAACGGGTTTGTTTATAGCGCAATTAATGTTTTAGAGGTCAGAAAACAACATTTGTTTTATTCACAAGACCCTAGATCATAAATAGGAAAGAAATTAATAAATAAAAAACAAATTAAATAAAATACAACGGAAAAGTTTTCACACGTATTTCGGAGAAGCTTGGACGGGAGGGGGTAACCGGCAAAGAAGAAAAGAAATTATAAAGAGATTTACATGTCCCTTTCAATATATTAAAAATAATATATTAAAAAGTATTCATTTTATTAACCCTTTAACTTTGAAAATATAATGGAAAAGAAGAGGAAAAGTGTTATAAAAACAAAGCATTTTGTTCGCACATATATTTTTTTTCAGTATAAAAATACAGTTTTCATCGCGTCAGTTTGCGTCTAACTCGTTTTTTCATAGTGAATTTTATATATTATGATTTTGATATTTATATTGCTAGAATCAGAATTTTATTGCCGAAAATTATGTGAAAATCATATCAAAATCGAAGAAAAAATGTCTTTACAGTAACGACATTAGTATCAGTAGGGTACAATATTTCACGCATAAACACGCTTCCGCTCGATAAAGCCGTCGCATTCATAAATACAGGTAAACCGGCTCGGAAAAAATCGATAGCACGACATCATATTATAGCTAATTCACCATTATAAGTGGAGTTTCATAACCCTGTAATATACGGACCCTGTTCATGATAAAGGAATAACAAGGTTTTTTCAGATATTTTGCCTACAGTTTGATTAAAACCTTTGTTTTAGAATGCAAAAATAAAAAATGGGGTCAATGTGCATATAAGAAAGAAATTCAATAAAAACTGACAAAAATTATTTTTTTAGATTTCGACGAGCTGAGCTTTGAGATATGACAGCATAGGTCTGTAACAAAGAACTGTAAAATGAACTAATTATTAATGATTTTTTATATCCTAACAATTCTTCTTGTAAAACAGTTTGAATTAAGTAAACGGCTTAAACGGTTTTTGAGAAATGACTATTTTTGTACCCCTACCCCCATTTTGACATATGACACAATTTGTCAATTTAGTCACAAAATAGGAGGTCAAAATATTTATTCTCAAAAATGCTCAATTTTTTTACACTAAAATATTCCTATTGTGCCTTAGTTTACAACTACATAATTGTTTTTTTCCAGTTAACTCATCATTTTTTAAATATAACAGATGTAAATTTCCGGAAGTGCAAAAATCCAAAACCTCACCAGTGACCCCCCTTAATAAATTATTTGCTACAGAACCGTCTTTTGCTGCATATGACATATGTATATACATTTAATTATCAGGTAAATACGATTCTGACAAACTTAAATTCTTAAAATAAATAAACATCCAAAAAGATTTTTTTTTCAAAAATAAATGGAGCATGTTACTGAGTAATTACCTAAGTATTTTTGTGAAACCGGGGCCAGATACTTCCTGACAGTTAGTGGTAATGGTGTAAAACCTAAAATCCCAGTTACAGGAGTAAAACTATGATTCGTTTTGCATTTAAAAATGTCTCGGTGTTTGCAATAATAAAAACACGGCCGTACCTATTATAACAAGAGCCATCTTAGACATGGACATCTCCCCGCCGAGTGCTCTTTCAATTACCAATACATTTGAGGTGAAAGGAATGGATACGGTAAAGGTTCTAATTTAATAAGATATTTTTTCTCTTTTGAGACCCCGTATGAGTGACCCTGTTTTTTGCATATATTAAGATTTAAAAATACTCATATAGAAGCAGAATACTATCTGATACTACTAAGATTACAATTTTTAACAGCAATATAAAGTATATATAAGTGTAGAATTTTTTAAGATCTCTTACTAACAGAGGTTTCCCTTCATTACTATTCCCTAGACTTTGACTGATTTGATAAAATAATGAATAAATACATATACCAGAGGTATTTATCTAATGAAGGCAAGATTGATTATTTAACTTACTTATTTTTAAGAAACAAAACAAAACAGACTAAATGTATAAATGTCAACTAAGTATTTTTTATGAAAAAGATACTCTAAAGAGAATTTGCATTGTTTGAATAAAGCCTTGCAAGATGGAAGTGTAAAAATTCGAAAGGCAAAATGCAAGACTTTGTTAGGCAGCAAATTGCTTGAAGCATTTATCAAGGGAAACAACATTTGTGCAGAAATGATTTTTTTCTGGATTTTGTGACTAAATTGACAAAGTTTGCCATATGCCAAAATGGGAGTAGGGGTACAAAAATAGTCATTTCTCAAAAAGTGTTTAAGATATTTACTTAATTTAAACTTTGTTACAAGAAGAATTGTTAATAACAAGTTCCTGTTTCAGTTCTTTGTTACAGACCTATGCCGTCATATCTCAAAGCTCGTCGTAATCTAAAAAAACACATTATTTGTAATAATAATAATAATAATATCTTTATTTACTGAAGGTTAACACATTAAGACATGCGAAACATTAACTTATTTTCAATGTGGCCTTCAAAAAAGAAAAGAAAAAAGAAACAATCCTGAAATAAAAATGGCATTATGAAACAAAACATAAATGACATAAATGAACCCGACAAACACTCATCTTTTAATTAATGATGGATGCATTTATGCAGTGGAAAAATTCCTAATCAGTCACACATGTTTCAGTTAAACAGTTAAACACAATAGTAAAAAGTTTTTAAACATCAGCATTCATTATATATCCGGCCGCAAAATTACAGTAATATCAGTTTAATTTGGATTTTGAAGTTGTAATAGAAATTTCTTATAGTTCCGTTTAAAAGATATGACTGTTGTACAGTTTCTTATTTCAGTGGGTATCTTTTTCCACACTTCATTGCTGCTGTAGCTAAATGTATCTTTTAAATAATTTGTACGTGGTTTCAATTGAATGAGTTCATTTCGTTCTGAAGAACGGAGTCTGTAAGTACTATTACTTGAAAATGTTATTAATTCTGACATATAAATCGGTAAGAGCTGCTTTTTACATTTAAAAATAAAAATTTGTCAGTTTTTATTGAATTTCTTTCTTACATCCACATTGACCCCCATTTTTTATTTTATCATTCTAAAGCAACGGTTTTAATCAAGCTGAAAGCTAAATGTCAAAAACAAAATTGTTATTCCTTTATCATAAAAAAACACATTTATCAAAAATGAAAAAAATGAACTGTTTGGGTAATAATAAGGAGCGTAATATTTATCCAGATGATGATGAAAATACCACTTTCCCTAATTTTTCGTCCTAACGTATGACATATTACATTAGAAAAGAATGAAATTTGATATCTATTCTGAAAAATACACCACATACATAAAACTTACAATACCAACATTCTAGCTAATTATGCATTTATAATATTATTAATATTGCGAAAAAGTTAAGTCATCGACCCATCATTATTTTTCCAGAAATGTACTAGCAATATGTTAGCCTCTATAGAAATAGGGTCAATAAAATTTCTTGTTATTTTGATGTTCAGCAGTGACCCCTTTAAGGCAAGACTTAACAAAAACTGGGGGGGCCTCCAACAAGTTTCTGCCAAAGTGTTATAACTGACAATTCAGTACTTTTAAGTTTGTATCTAGTTTTTAAGTAGGAAGGGATACAGAATTGAAGTGGATATTCAGAATTCAGTGGGAAGGTAACCGTATAATGTACAATTTCGTGTACTGTGACAGTTGTGTGATGTAGTGTACTATAAATTGAACAAGACGAATTTCGATGCAAACCACGCATGTTTTTGAAGCATGGCTTAAACCCCCGGAGATGGCGCTGAAACTTCCGCTAAGTTCGCTTCGCTACCTCACTTGACAATTGTTAATGTCAACTTTGCACCAAACGATGCATCAAATAATCATAAAAATCTTCATTCATGCGAAACTTATAATGATAATGGCTGATTTTAGATCTGTTTTTTTTTTAATCTAGACGGTAAAAGTTATCAGTTTTGCCATTATACTAAGAATATTATAAAAACAAAACTTATCAGAGTGGAATGGATGCCCCATCAATAAAATTTGCATTTTCTTTGAAATTAAAACCCCTCTACCTTTTTTATCATTTTTTTAACTTTGTAAACATATCTGCATCACTATCATTTCAGCAATCTTATTAGTGAAAGTGTCGAAAATGTATTTCTACAGTGTATATTGAATACTTTATTACCCAAATGATGTTGAATTGTTATATAATGGTAACTGAATATTGACAAATTATTCTTTCTGGTATACCGTTCAGTTAGTTATTTACAAGATGAAAGCTGGGATTATTCAATTCCACATATCTTTTTAATTAGGCGGTATTTGAATATGAATCATTGAAAGGATATAGTTAATGAAAATAACAATTGAAAAATTGACCGTTATGGGCTGGAAACCTTAATTTTGCCTTTTAACATATCAAACTTGTTATCAGATGTACTCCTGATAAGTATTTGCTTAAGGTATAGGTTAAGCTTGGTCTCCTTGAATTCCTTTGGGGCCATGCCTCGGCATTAACCATCACCAATTTCCAAAATATTTACCTGTCAGTTTTGTTTGTGGGCCCGCTGTGATACTTTGTATCACAGGTTTTCTTGTTCATACATAAAACAGTTTATATTTGCAATAATATTGTTGACTGCTCTCTTTTTGGGTCGATTGTTAAAAACGAACCAAAGTTAACGGAGTATATCGGCCCCTTACGGCCGAACGCACAACATACAAACAAGTAGTTCCATATAAACAGTTGTTAGGCATTATAGCGATTTCTGTTTTCAAAATTATATAGTAATAAATCTAAATATTTAAAAACATTTCAGAATAGAATAATATTATTTCGTTGTCATTCTTTAAATGTGCAATTAATCATAAATACTATTAATGCGCGAACGAACGACTTGGACATACAAATTTATAATAACTCGTTTTTTACCTATATAACGCTGTAGTCGGCGGACATAGAGCAGTTGGTAGAGATGCTGGAAATTGAAATGCGCTGACTTACTGCGGCGGACGCGAGTTCGAAACCCATCTAATACAGTTTATTTTTTTACATTTTTGTTGTTTTACTTATAATTTTAAGACTTTAAACCATTTTCAATGTTTTACAGCAAATAATCATAGAAAACTTCATTCATGTCAAACTTATAAGGATAATGTTAATAAGACATACTGTATACATATTATTCGATAACAGTAAAGTTCAGTCAGTAGTCGTGTCAGGTTTTGCTTGTACAACCAGAATTGGTTTCCTTGGGTTTTTTTTCGGGCCATGCCTCAACATCAATCATCACCAATTTCTAGAATATTTACATGTAAGTTTTTTTTTGTTGGCCCGCTGTGATACTTTGTATCACTGTTTTTCTTGTTCAGTTATTAATTTACTCTGTGTCTTCTTTGATCTTGCTCATTGTTCAGTGTTTGGCTACACTTTAGGATAGGAATTTATTTTGTATTATTGACACAATACACTCAACCCTATGGGCAAATCCCATAACTTTTGAATGACATTAAAAGTTGTGCAAACTTTGAATTTTCAGTTCAGGTTTGTGAAATTCCACTTCTCAGTTACCATTCACAGCTATGATACTTTATAGGGTAGTTGAACATACATGTAGTCACTGAATGTTATTCCTATTACGAAGGGAGACAATCTTAATTGTACAAATACTAGTTTTAAATTAAATCCTGTAAATTCAACTGAGCTTTTAATTATGTACTCTAATGTGGATACAATGACAAAAGAAAAAAGAACGGAACTTATGGTAAATATAAAAGAAACTAAGCCAGATATTGTTGCTTTGACGGAAATTTTTCCGAAAAGTTCACAATTTGACCATTCTTTTAACAATGTTCAGTTTGATGAATATGACAGTATAATATCAGGCATAGAGGGCAGGGGCATTGTCGTGTTGGTAAAGAAAGATCTCAAAGCATCCCAAATCCAATTAACAACTACATTTAATGAATCAGTATGGTGTACTATAGACCTGATAAGAGGTGATAAATTGTTAGTGGGCTGTGTATACAGAAGTCCGAATAGTGACACCATTAACTCCAACAACATAAGATTGCTTATAAATGAAGCTGTAATGAAAGGTCACTCACATTTGTTAATCACGGGAGATTTCAGTTATAAAGAAATCAACTGGCTGAACGAAACTACGTGTGTGGGTGAAGATCATCAGGCCACACTGTTTCTAGAATGCATAAGGGACACCTTTCTTTACCAGCATGTCAAATGCCCAACGAGATATAGAGATGGTAATACCCCATCAGTGCTAGACCTAATATTGACAAACGAAGAGAACATGTCTGGACTGCAATATTGCCAAGGTATAGGTAAGAGCGACCATGTCGTTCTAAATTTTACTTTTAAATGCTATATTGAGATGCCAAAAAACACAATAAAAAGGAGGAATTTCTCAAAAGCCAATTTTCCTGCAATAAAGAGAGACATTGAACATATATCAATTACGAAATTGGAAGCACTATCTGTTCAAGATGCCTGGTGTGGCCTTGCCGAAACCATTATCGAATCAATAGAAAAAAATGTACCAAGATATGTCAACGGCAGCAGCGGGCCTCAGAACAGATATGTTGACCAAACTGCTCTAAAAAGTATTAGACTAAAAAAAAAAGAAATGGTTCAAATATCAACAGAACAAAACCTGCCAAAATTACAACGAATATAAAGAGAGCAGGAATAAAGTCAATTATGAAATGAGGAGGGCAAAAAAAGATCATGAACGGCAAATAGCAGTAAGTTTAAAGAACAATCCAAAATTATTCTGGAAATATGTGCGGAAAAACACAAAAACAACAACAAGCGTAGGAAATTTAGAAAACCCGGAAGGAAAATTGGAAACTAATGATCAAATAAAAGCTTCATTGTCAAATAATCACTTCATTACTGTTTTCACTGATGAAAACATTGACAACATACCAGATTTTAAAAGAAACATAAATGAAACTCTTAGCACCATAACTATAAGTAAGGACATAATCAGGAAAGCGATTATGACAGTTGATCCTAATAAAGCTCAGGGGCCCGATGATATACACCCAAACATTCTAAAAGAGTGTGCTGAGCAACTAATACCATTATTAGAGATAGTATATAAAAAATCTATAAAAGAAGGGAAGTTACCAGAGGAATGGAAAACAGCTAATGTAAGTGCAATACATAAGGCTGGCAACTGTCAAAAAGTAGAAAACTACAGACCAATCAGCATTACATCCATTTTCTGTAGACTGCTAGAAAAAATTATCAAAAAAGAAATTGTCAAACATTTAGAGGACCACAATATACTATCGGTACACCAACATGGTTTTCGGCAAGGCTACTCATGCATTACACAACTCCTAGAAATCATAGAAGACTGGTCGGAGTCAACCGAAAAAGGTCAGGATATGGATGTCATATACCTAGACTTTCGAGCTGCATTCGACAAAGTCCCACACAAAAGATTACTAAAAAAGATCTGGGGTTATGGTATCAGAGGGAATGTATACAATTGGTTAAAGCACTTCCTTGAGAATCGTCTGCAGCGAGTTGTCATAAACGGCCACTCAAGTGAATGGAAGGGGGTTAAAAGCGGGGTGCCTCAAGGTAGCGTGTTAGGACCGGTCCTTTTCCTAATTTTCATAAATGACCTGCCAGAAATAATGTCATGCAAAACAAAACTATTTGCAGATGATACAAAAATCTACAATAATATTACAGATTGTAATAGTGAGAACATGCTTCAAGAAAACATAACAAATGCGTGTGATTGGGCAAAGCACTGGCAACTAACATTTAACATAAAAAAATACAAACATATGCACATAGGTAAACACACACAGCCAGATACCTTTTACATGAAAGATAACACAGACTTTATTCATGAAATACAACAGGTGTCATCTGAGAAAGATTTAGGCATTATTTTCGATTGTAAATATGAAATTCAGTGAACATATTCAATCCAAAATTAAAATAGCCAACAGAAACCTTGGGATAATTTGTAAAACTTTCACACATATGGATAAAGACATGTTCCTCCAACTATACAAGGCCCTAGTGAGGCCCCATCTAGAATATGGCTCTGTAATATGGTCACCAAAACTAAAAAAAGACATAAAATCTGTTGAAAATGTACAGCGCAGAGCCACCAGAATAGTGGGTAACCTCAGACATTACTCATATCAAGACAGGTTAAAAATACTAGGACTACCTTCCCTTGAATATCGGAGAGAAAGAGCAGACATGGTGCAAGTATATAAAATCATGAATGATTTAGATAAAATTGATAAAAATAAGATATTCAAATTTTCTAACACTAACACAAGAGGTAATTCACAAAAACTATATAAAAAGACAGTAAGAACGAATCTGAAGCAGGGTACCTTTAGTCACAGAGTGGTGGATCCCTGGAACAAGCTCCCAAACAGTATAGTTACGGCACCCACCCTTAATGCATTCAAGGCAAGACTTAACAAAATTTGGGGGGTCCCAAACAAATTTAGGCCAACCTGTTACACATAAGGACATGGAAGTGTTGTTTTTCCTGTTTCCTACATCTCGGTTTTTAGAAAGTTTTTGTTTTTTTTTAAAGTAAAGTTCAGAACTGAAGTGGTTATCAACAGTGAAACTGTGAACACTATACCAAAACTCAGTGAACTGTGTAAATAGTGTAAATCTGAAAATATTTGTGCAGAATATACATGGAATATTTGGAGTAAATTCAAATTCGGGAAAACAACATCAAAAAGGGCCAAAGAAACCGCCGGTTTAATGTGCTATAAAAAGCACATACAGGCCTTGGACTATATGAACTATATGAACTATATGAATGCAAAAGGTAAGCACATGGGTTCCTATCAAAAGTAAAGTTTACACATATGGTTAAAGGTCAAACTCTGTGGACATTTGTGTCTCCAGTTTGTTGATAACTTTACTCATGCAGCCCTGATATTTACACATGTATGTGTACAGTCTGTGTTGTTCAGAGATAATCGACCCTCCAGCACTTTCAGTCCTTTGATTGATTATGCAACCTCATAGACCAATATACGGAAATAATAATAAAAAAGGCCAGAAAAACCATTGGGTTTAAACAGCATGAACCATATAGGGGGGTCGGCCCATAACAGTACTCTGTATTTGGGCCTCTACAACAAAAAATCGAAAGTCGTATTTACCAAACTGCGAAAATCGATGTTAGCTTCAGAAATCATTGCAATCTGACTAAAGTTCACGATCTTCTGAAATGAAGCATTTTTGAGGAGATGATTTTAATCAGATTGGAAATCATTGCTGGCTAGTGTGGAAATATAAAAATGCTCACAGTGAAATAGAATTGGTAAAGGCAGTCGGATTTGTTTATTTTGCATATTCATAAACTTCTGAATAGCAGTTTTAAAGCGAAGTAGAGATTGTCATGGTATATAAAGAATAATAGAAAAAATAGGCATGGTCGCGTTTTCCGTGAAAGCCGTACAATGATGGCCGGATAATACACATAAGGAGAAGTAACTCGTGTGCTCGCTGTTTCTGGTGTTAAAGTAGTTCCTCAAAAATATTTCTATTTAAATACTGGAATATGAAAACAACATCTTTGAAAGTCTGAAAACTGATCATTTCATAGCTTTTATGGGCGATTTTCTAGCGGTAAGTCTACCGACTTGGTGATCGTCATTTGCGGATGAATATCATTTGGCAGTACTTAGTTCGGTGTGTGTATCGCCATCTTGGAAAGAAAGCCGAAAGTGTGAATATCTCAACTCCCTCGAAATGTCTGAAACGGCTGATAAAGAAACCTTAACCTTAAGGGCGAAGCTTAGCGAGCAGGCTGAACGATATGATGATATGGCAACTTATATGAAACAACTTGTTGAAGATGGTAATACTGAACTATCAAACGAAGACAGAAATTTACTGTCTGTCGCTTACAAAAATGTTGTCGGTGCACGTCGCTCATCATGGAGAGTGATTTCCAGTATTGAATCTAAAAGTAGTGAAGGTGATAAGAAAACTGCAATGGCAAAAGAATACAGAGAAAAAATTGAAACGGAATTAACGGACATCTGTAACGTAGTTTTGGTAAGTGAAGGTTACCAGGTTACTGCCAGTAATATGGCACACTGGCTGCAAAGAATTACAGCTGTTTAGCCTAATTCGTTTGACTCGTCGGTTCAATGTTGGGCAGGCAAAACCTCCCCGCTTTTAACTTGGGGTTTCACCGGTTAAAACAGTCCTTGTCATTGCTCCAAAAGTGGTCAATACCTCGGGTACATGACTCATTACTCCCCCATAAACTGCCATACATATAGTATGCCATATATACTGGTATGAGGGTGTAATGAGTCATGTACTTGTGGTCGACTGGTACTCACTTTTATGTTATGTGATTTTAGGTAATTTTAATGCAAAAAATGAACTTATACTTTAAAATGATAAGATAAAGATGATTGGTCATTTGAATCCACTGATCAGTACCTCAAAGCCCAAAGTGACTGGCCAATGTTAGTTAGTATTACAGTACACGCAAGGTGTTTTTCCAAATGTCACCCGGTCACTATGACAAAAATTCATTCTAGGTGATATGGTCACTCTAAATGGTCACTGTGATGACATACGATGGGCTTAAATATGCGGTCGCGGCGTTTAACGGTGGCCAGTCACGTGATTCGCAGTGACCAACTCGACTGAAATAAAGCATTTGACTACTACTTTATTATATATTTATTGAAGTACAAAGTGTAAAATACAACAATTTCTAGAAATACTTTTTAATTTTTATCCACGGTAGACTGATGTCGTGCGTCTCTTTATTATTAGCACACATCGCAGTATTTCGCAGTAGGTGTGAAAAGTATTGCCTGTGATAAAGGATGACAAATTTATCTCAAACAATTGTTTGCAAACCCAAGCTATTTGACACAATTACTTCTAAAAGATAATGTCAAATTTGAGCCATTATGCATAGTTGTGTTTTGACTGAGGAGATTTTGAGTGTTTCTCCTGCTCTAATAGTTGACAGACAGTGCATCGAAAGTGGGTTAATATTTCATTATTATTATGATAAGTATTATCCCAAGTTCGTTAATTTGTAAATGAAAAAAAAAGATATATTCAAAAAGTTCCGGATGTTGTATTTTCAAAACAAAACTACCGTTGGCTATATTTTGTTTCCCTCAAGGTTCATTTGTGAGACCCATCTTTGTTGCGAAATTATGCGAATTCTGCTTTCTCTTATTATAAATATTTAATTTTATTATTTTGTACGGATCACAAGAACAACCGGAATATTACTGGAATACACATAAATAAATAAATGTATACTTATAAGTGTAGAATATCAAAACGAGTTGCTTGTTTGCAGCATACTTTTTGTTTGTCATTTACGATCGCCTCTAATTTTTCAGTAACTGCCGAAGCTGATTATTTCCCAGTAACAAATTCCTTTTTTTTTTCATTTTGCCTTATAAAGTAATTGGTACTGCAAAGTTTTTTTAATCAGAGATAAAGTCGCAGGTGTCATGAGATCAAAAAACGCAGGCGCGATGCCCCTTTTGTTTGATCTTAATGAGCACGTGGCATTAAACAGACAGTTTGAGACATTGACATAAGATATTTAGATTGATATTTTGGATTATTAAATCATCAGTTTGGATAAAGTTAATTTGTTTTTGTGTTAGGGTGTTGATAGTGGCATCGTAATTGTAACGTTTTGGGCGTGGGGAAGATTTGAAAAACATCAAAATACAAATATATTTCTATTTTTTTATTTTAAGTTAATCTGCAAAACACCGTGTCCAGTCAGTCACCGCGATTCGCGGTGACAAATATTCACCATGATTGGACACTAATTAGGGTGACGGGTGACTCTAGGGGCCATTTGGGTGACCAAATTCGCATGGACACGATGACTGGATATCGCTGTGATAGGTGACAATCAGGGATTATTCTAGGTCAAATTTTCGGCGAGATATTTCTCCCATTTGTCAAATATTGGTGAGATATTTTTAATTTCAGTGAGATTATTTTAGTTGGAAAGCAAAAACACAGGACGCAATAAATGATTATTCATTGACTAGAACAAAAACACATGGAACAGTTCACTGATCTGATACAGATAGACTGACTATGTCATAATTGTGATCTATGTTCACCTGAGTGTACTTCAAAATCCCCTTGGTCATAATCCCCTTGGTCCAAAAATGGCATAGTAGTCATAATCCCCTCAATTAATTTTACAAGTGGAAAAGCATATATTGAATAAAAAAAATACTGAATGTTTTATTTGTCTCTAGTTTAACTTTACTATAGCAAATGATTGAAAAAAAAAAAAAAATTATTGAAATTAAAATGTAAAATCCATCAAGGGGATTATGACTACTATGCCATTTTTGGACCAAGGGGATTATGACCAAGGGGATTTTGAGTGTCTCCCTGTTCACCTCTAACATTTGATCTTTTTCCTTATCATTTTTGAGCCAAGAATACAGTAAAGGCCTGGAGGATTATGCAAAAAACGCGAAGTGTGGAGTGAGTGAAAACAGGAACGTAGAATACTACGTTCCTGGTGAAAATAACGTGACTTCGCGTAAATCAGAGAAAAAACGAAAATGGCTCCATTCAATGGAGTCACTTCGTGGCCGTTTGGAGTGAAAATTTCAATCGCTGGACTTAGCGTTTCTCCGATAATGTTGGAGTGACTTTGCGTTAAAATATTTATTAATTAAAATACTGGTAAAACACACCTGTAAAAGAAACCTGTTAAATTAAGAACTGTTGAATCACAAAGATCGAATCAGACATCGCCGCTGACGTTTTTCGTTGAGAATAGCCGCTACTGTTTGCAGCGTTATGTTGTTTTGTTTTTTTTTGTTGTTTCAAAAAGCATCGAGTTCTTTTTTTGTCAGAACCTAAAATATTTATCACCTTTATATTGATTTAAAATATTTATTTTCGTTAAAAATCCGCTGTAATTGGTCCCTTAGCATTGTCACTCGCGATTGGTGTGAAAAATATGGCCTGTCGTACTAATTCAGTCAATTTTGAAATTGTTTGCAAATCCAAGATGTGTGACACCTCTGAGTTGTGAACGCAAAAAGTATTTATCAATTAACTTTTCCAATTGTTCTGAATTTAAATCAAAATGTTCTGTTTTAAAGAAAATCACGGCAATCCAGCGTGTCCGGTTTTTTTTGTCATTAATTGTTTCAACTGTCAAAGCCAACGTTTTTCCAGTAACGATTTTCTACTATTATAATTTATTCTAGTGAATAACCTTTGCCGAAATATTTATTTTTACTTCAACCTCTTTTATTCATAAAGAGATAAAGCTGCAGGTGTTACAAACGAGATCAAAGAACAAACGCCGACGCACATTGTAGATGCGATTTTTGTTTGATCTTAGCGACGCACTTGACAAAAGTAATTCTAGACAATAGTCTGATAATTTGGATTATAGAAATAATAGTTTGGAACAGATAATGTTATGAGTAAGTTTTATTTTTGGTGATAAAATATATTGAACACGCTATACAAATGTACGTCGGTCGGCAAATATCTTTGAATGTAATATTTAGACGCGCTCTGGTTGGATAATTGATACCCGCGCAAGTTATCGGCGTGTCAAAGGTCAGAAAAGCACCGAAAATTAAAATAATTAGCTAAAAGTCAACTGAGAGCGAGCGCGATTTTTTCTCTCAATTGATGATTTTCAATGCGATTTCGGCAATTTTTATGCGAAAAATCGCGGAACTCACATCCTAGAATTATCCCTGGACAATTGGAAAAAACACCTTGCGTGTACTGTAAAAGAGGTTGCAGTAAAGGGGGTGTAGTTTTTTTCTTGAATACTCTGTTTAGAAATTTTTGTTCTCTGAAACCAATAGTACTGATTTAATTAAACTGATTAGAATTGAGTTCTGTATCACTGTGAGATGTTGAAAAAAGAATTACCCCTCAGAGATGAGGCTCCAGTGGGATGGTGAAATTTTAAAGATGCCTCTGTTTTCTGAAAACGCTCGTCAGAATATTATTTTGTTTGACACAAATCATCAACTTATTCTCTAACAACGGAACATTTTATAGAAATTATGACCTTGAGGGGATGTTGTGCTTTTCTTTAATATATAATTATTCTATATAGAAACTTCAGAATTCTTGTTGTCTGAAAGTAGTAGTAGTACTGATTTAATTTAATTACAAAAATTAAGTTTTCTTTATGACTGTAACTTGATGGAATAAAAATATCACCTCTGAGATGAGGTCCAGTGGTGAAATTTTAAAAATTCCTTTTTCTGAAACAGACAGACCAATACAATTATAAATTCACTGAATTTGCTTGTTTTAGTCTTTTACACAGGAAAACTTACAAAAACCTTCTCTGAAACCATAATGTCTAGAGCTTATGTGTAACAGTGTCTAGTGGACCTTTACAAAATGTAATTGTCTTCTCCTCCAAAAATACAAGGCTTAGAGCTTAGATATTTTGTATTTAACATTGTCTAGTGGTCCTCTACCAAGTTCATGTCCCTGGGGTCAAAATTGACAACGCCCACTAGTGGGAGTGTCTTTTGTCTTTAGAGTTTTAGGAGAAAGCTCGCTTCCAATGATTTCCTATAGCAACCAGTGACTAATTAAGCAACAACTGACTTCCAAAGCAACCAGTGACTTCCCCTAGCAATCATGGACTTCTGCATGGAACAAGTGACTTCCTTAGCAACCAGTGACTTTTTACTAGCAACCAGGAACTTCCTTTGCCACTATTGACTCCTTTTATCAACAATTGACTTCCTTAGATAAGTGCACTGGTACTCAGGTGAGCTATAATAGGGCCATGCTGGTCATCTTGTTCAAATCATGACCCAGCCTGTGGTGTCGCTTGATTTTTTCATAGGCTTGCATCTACACTTGGAGCCACTTCTAACCCGACACTTATACAATTCACTATAACTGGATTATTTGTATGTGGAATTCGTTTAAATTTAGAATATAATTAATTTAACATATAATACATACTTCTGCCAAATTTAATTCTAATTGATTAACAAATACATATAAAACTTAACAAATAAAAAACATCGCTTTAAAATCCGAATTCACAAAATGGCATAACGTGAAATCCCAGCAATGAGAAAAGTCACCGATTTATAATAAAATCCGCACATCAGAGTAAAGAAATGAAATACAATGTAATTGTATTTTGCAGATAAATTTCCACCTTTGTTACGATTTATAGTGAACAGGTTGATACTGCAAATGATTGCAAATATAATTACTGCTAAAAAAATATAATACATTTATATATATACGTGACTGTCTGAGTGATTAGCCGGCAAGCAACATGTCAATTGCTCGACCACTCTCTTGGTTATTCATTCGAAAGGACTGATTTTTAAAATCAAAATTCTGTTTTTATGTTTTGAATTGCGTTATAATATAATAAAATGAAAATGAAATTCGATATTTTTCGCTAGCCTACATTTCCTCGTGCAAAATGGTGAAATCGTACTTGTCACATGTGCAAAAGTAACCGATCGTCACAGTTGAAAGGTTTTATCATTTTTATACAGCTAATGTTGCCAAACAACATTTGAAATAAATGGCTTGAACCGTATTCAAGAAAATCGAATTTGAAAAGTGTTTGGTAAGAAGTGGCTCCAAGTGTATATAGGAAAAACTTTTAAAAGTTTTTTAAAACTCCAAGGTCATGGTCACAGTGACCTCCAATAGCATTTCCTTGATAACACTCTACAGGTCAGTTTTCTTTCAACTTTCATCAAACTTGCTCAGAAAATTACCTGTAACATACAGATGATCCCTCATCTTTTTGGGGTTAAAGGTCAAGGTAAAAGTTACAGGAAGCATTCTTAGCAAGTTTGATGAACATTAAATGAAAGCTGGTATTGATAAAGTGTTAACAAGAAAAATCTAACGGATGTATCTGTGACAATTAACATTGATCAACTGACCCCACAAAAAATAAGGATCATCTACATGTTGCAGGTAACCTTCTGAGAAAGCTTAATGAAAATTGTGACCTGTTGAGTGTTAAGGAAAATTTGACCATAACAGTTTGACTGTATCGTTGCACTCCCAGTTATACATGTCATCATTTCAGTGGCCCTCAGATTGTAACTGAACTCCTTTTTTACATACAGACTTTACTTGATGACTATCTGATAAAACAGTCTGCGAAGTCTGAGGAGAGCAAAGTTTTCTATCTTAAGATGAAGGGAGATTATCACAGATACCTTGCTGAGGTCCATCAGGACACAAAGAAAACAGGTAAGTAATTTCAGCTTTGTATGTCTACAAGAGGAAAAGCATTCCCAATAACTCCTTTTGGAAATTTTACAGACTATTGCCACAATTTATCTTAGAATCTTAGGTTTTGTGTGTTTTATTGAAGTCCTGTTTCTTAGTTTCTGTTCTAAGATATTGGCTTCAACCTTTAAATTCTTAATTCATTATCAATATCTTTACCAAAGAAATCAAAGTGTATTTTAGTAGATTCATGTCCCAGTTTAAGAAGATCAAGTCCAACCTTGCCTTTCATTACCAAAGCAATGCAAAATATATATAATCTAGAGTGCTGTCTTGCCTTTCACTAACAAAGCTGTTCAAACCCTAATTGAAACTCAGATCCAGGTTCACCTCCCAAAACAATTCAAACCAATGAGCCTCACACTGGATCAAGATCAAACATATGAGTGAAATTAGGTCGCTCATAATATACCTTAACCCTTGAAAGAATTTAAAAACATTAGACAGATGTTCACATCGGCAAGATAAAGCAAAAAACCATGAGCAGTCACACTCACTCAATTTCACAACTTACGGTCAAATGTTTAATTCCTCAAATTTGTGTCTGCTCCATATTTCTTTAACCCCTTAAAAGGTTTTGATGAAACTCTGTCAAATGTTCACCATTTCAAGATGATGAGCAGAACCCATGATCTGGTCATCTTTGGTCAAAGTCACAACTTTAATGTCAAAGGTTTGAGTCTTAAATTTCCTGTCCGCTCCATATAACAATTATCTCCACAACTCTTTGAGGGATTTTAATGAAACTGTGGCCAACTGTGTACCAATAAATTCCTCAAATTAATGTGCACAACCCATGATCTGGCCATGTTGTCTCAAGGTCAAGGTCATTACTAAAGGCAAAAGGAGAAAACTACTAGTTCCTGATATTTGTAAAGTGTTGGAGTAATCACAGTGTCTCGCTATGACCTAGAGAACTAGTTGTAGCATTGTCTCTGCAGGCTATAAGAAAAACTGTAAAATTAGCTTAGATATTTAGCATGTAGTAGTGCTTACTGAACTTCTTCCAAGGTTGTTCAAATCAGACACAATGGTCAAAATTGACCCGGCACAGTGGGTCATTTGATTTTACATCTGTTTATATCTAAGGTAAAGGAAAACTCAAAACTCTTCTCTAAAGACCCACAAAGACTTCTACCAAAATTTCAAAATTTTCGCTTAAACTACAAAGCCTCGCACTTAGATATTTGGCGTGCAGCATTGCCTAGTTGAGCTCTACCAAACGGTTCTTGGATAGTTCGACTTTTTCTACATTACTGATTGTGTAAAGGGGGCGATTCGTGTTTTACAAACAGGTATTTTTATTTCAGAAGCTCTTGAAAAATCGCAAGATGCATATAAGAATGCGATGGAAATTGCTAAAGAGAGTATGCAGGCAACACATCCAATACGTCTAGGCTTGGCTTTAAACTTCTCCGTTTTTTACTATGAAATTAAAAGTGATCCAGCACAAGCTTGCAGCTTGGCCAAACAGGTAAATCTTTGTCTTGTTTTCATGTTCATAACCCAACAGAACGAAAAGGGTGATTTTTCAGTTTTTTATACCAGGTTGCCCTTTATCATGTAGTCATACTAATAATCCGTAAACAGGCAACAATGTATCAAGTTTTTAGCTCATCTGGCTTGCCAGGGTGAGCTTTTCTAATGGATGACTGTCGGTCGTACGTCAACATTCTAATTAAACGACATCTCTGAAACCACTGGGCCAATGTTGATGAAACTATGCAGGGATGTTCCTTGCATATAGCTGTACCAAAATTGTTTAAAGAATTCAATTCCATGCAGAACTCTGGTTGCTATGGCAAAAAATAGGAAAAACTTAAAAAATCTTCTGAAACTACAAGGCCTAGAGCTTAGATATTTAGTATGTAGCATTGTCTAGTGGACCTCTATCAAGATTGTCCAAATTATGACCCCGGATCAAAATTGACCCCGTCTGGGGGGTCACTTAGTTTTACATAGGCTTACATGTATATTGGAAAAAACTTTAAAAATCTAGAGCTGAGATATTTGGCGTGTAGCATTCCCTAGTTTACCTCTACCAAGTTTGTTAAAATCATTAGCCCTAGGTTGAACTGACCCCGCCCGGGGGTCTCTTGATTTTACATAGGAAAAACTAAGTCTTTTTCTCTGAAACCACAAGGCCTAGAATTTAGATATGTAGCATGTAGCATTGCCTTGTGGACCTTTACCAAGATAGTTCAAATCATGACCCCCAGGTAAAAATTAACCCTTCCCTGGAGGAGGGGGGTTACTTGATTTCATTGTGTAGTGGACCTCTATATGAATTATGTTAAAATTATGACAATTATTAGCAATTCATATACAGGAGAACGATAAAGGGCCATCTTGGACTTCTTTTTTGCACTTCTGGGCAGAGTCAAGCAGAGCTTATGCCATGGTGATTTGTCTGTCTGTCCTTAAACTTTTCCTCAGTAAAGCTCAACAGGTTGCAATTTTTATTAGCTCATCTGGCTACGCCAGGGTGAGCTTTTCTAATTGATGATTGTCCGTCGTCTGTCGTCCGTCAACATTTTGATTCAAATGACATCTCCTCTGAAACCACTGGGCCAATGTTGATAAAACTATGCAGGAATGTTCCTTGCATGAAGCTCTACCAAAATTGTTCAAAGAATTCCATTCCATGCAGAACTCTGGTTGCTATGGCAACAAATAGGAAAAACTTTAAAAATCTTCTTCTCTGAAACCACAAGGCCTAGAGTCTAGTGGACCTCTACCAAGATTATTCAAATTATGACCCGCGGGTCAAACTTGACCCTGCACGGGTGGTCACTTAGTTTTGCATAGGCTTTATATTGGAAAAACTTAAAAAATCTTCTCTGAAACCACAAGGCCTAGAGCTTAGATATTTGGCATGTAGCATTGTCTAGTGGACCTCTACCAAGATTGTTCAAATTATGACCCCGGGTCAAAATTGACCCTGCCTTGGTGGTCATTTAGTTTTGCATAGGCTTTATATAGGAAAAACTTTAAAAATCTTCTTCTCTGAAACCACAAGGCCTAGAGCTCAGATATTTGGCATGTAGCAGTGGCTAGTGGACCTCTACCAAGATTTTTCAAATTATGACCCCCGGGTCAAAATTGACCCCGTGCTGGTGGTCACTTAGCTTTGCATAGGCTTTATATAGGAAAAACTTTTAAAATCTTCTCTGAAACCACAAGGCCTAGAGCTTAGATATTTGGCATGTAGCATTGCCTAGTAGACCTCTTCAAAGTTCAAATTATGCCCCTGGGGTCAAAATTGACCTTGCCCGGGGAGGGGGTCACTTAGTTTTACAAAGGCTTTATATAGGAAAACCTATTTATAAAACATTTCTAGTGAACTTCCACCAGGCAAGTGGAGCTTAGATATTAAGTGGCGATGTAGGGCCATCTTGGCCTTCTTGTTTGACTTTGATCAGACTTGCAAATTAGGATCCCTGGCACTTGTAGATGTTTCCTGTTTTGGGGTCAGTAGGTCAAGGTCACAGTGATAGCTGATTGCAATTCCTTAATAACGCTCTACAGGTCACAATTTTTATTTAACTTAAATCAAAATTGCACAGAAGGTTCCCTGCAACATGTAGATGATCCCTTTAGTTTTTTGGGTCAGTGGGTCAAAGGTCAAGGTCACGGTAACCCTCATTAAATTTTCCTTGATAATGGTCTATAGGCTCAAAGTTTTCAATCAACTTTAAAAATCAAACTTGCTCAGAAGGTTCTCTGTAACATGTAGGTATTCCATATTGATTTTTGGGTCAGTGGGTCAAAGGACAAGTATCACTGTTTCCTCTGTTCATGAAATAGGTGACTGTCTAGATCAAATCTACATGTAGGGTAAGTTTGAATAAGGGTTATCTCTGGTTAAGATCAAGGTCACCAGGTCAAATCATAGAAATTTAGTTCAAGTTTGAATATGGGTCATCTCATGATCTGAGGTCAAAAGCTAAGTCAAATTATCGTAAAACATTTTGTATGCAATAGATCATTTTTGCCCAGTAGAGTGCATATTCAAAAATCACTGTTCGAATTATGCCCCCCAGTCACAAATTCTTGCCCGGGGTGTAACGTCATGCATTGTAGGATTTTAAAAGACGTATACAGGATACACATGTCTAGTATATAAAGACATTATCGCTCAAGAGCCACATCTCTACCAGCAAGGTGAAGGTCACACTTGGAGTATGAAGGTTATAGGGGAATCCATCTATATATGCACCTTCGTGTCCAGACTGTAACTTTGTCATGCATTGAAGGACTTTCAAATAACTAGGATCCCATTTCCAGCACATCAAGACGTTTCCTATTTTGGGCCCACGTCCCTAGCTCAAAAGTCAAGGTCACAGTTATAGCTTGAAGGTAATGGAATTCCTCTATATATGCATATATGCACACATTCGTGTCCGGACTGTAACTTTGTCATGCATTGAAGGTTTTAAAATAAAAATGGCACAAATGTCTAGCACTTCAAGACAACGTGTCGTTGCCCTTTAGACCCACGTCCCTAGCTCAAAGGTCAAGGTCACACTAGAGTTTGAAGGTAATGGAATCCTGTATATATGCATATATGCATACATGCGTGTACTGGTCAAAGTTTTCATGCCTTGAAGGATTTTAAAATAATTTGGCACAAATGTTCTCTGTAACATCTAGGTATGTCCATATTGACCTACTCCTAGCACAAAGGTCAAGGTCACACTTCACAGTTTATAGTAATGAATCCTGTATATTTATGCATACATTTGTGTCCAGGACTATAACTTTATTATGCTTTGAAGGATTTTAAAATAACTTGGGAAAATGTCTCGCACATCAAGCGGATGTGTTCTGGTTCAAGACCCAAGTCCCTACTTCAAAGGTCAAGGTCACACTTAGTTTTTAAAGTAATGGAATACTGTATGCATGATTACTCTCATGCATGGAAGGATTTTAAAATTACATAGCACATTTTTGAGCCTGGAGAGGACACAGAAGCTAGGGACCTCTTAAGGGCAAATTTGTCACTTGTGAGGGACAGCTCTTGTTCATTCGATCTTCCTAAGACTTGGTCAGAATGTTTGTCTTGATGAAATCTAGGTCAGTTTTGAATATTGGTCATCAAAAACTAGGTCGCAAGGTCAACTCATAAATTGTGTATGCAATGTAGCCTGCTTTTTTCACTGGAACTTCATGAAATTTGGTCAGAATGGCTGTGTTAAAAATATCTAGGTCGAGTTTGAATATTTGTTATCTTTGGTTAAAAAATAAGTCACCACGTCGATTCATAGAAAACCCTTGCTATAGAGATGACAATTACAACACAATATTCATGAAACTTGGTCAGAATATTTTTTTCAGTGATTTCTATGTCAAGTTCAAATCTTGGTCAGTAGGGGTCAAAACTAGGTCACGCAGTCAAATAAAAAAAAAACTTTATAAACAATTACAGATACCACATTCATGAATAATGGTTAGAATGTTTGTCTTGTCTAGGTCTAACAGAATGTTCGTGTTTATGATTCAATATATAGTTTTGGGTTAAATTTTGGTCACATTGGGTAATACATGTAAGTAGGTGTGCATATGTACATTGTAGGGCCATCTTGACCTCCTATTTAATAAAAAAAATCCTGTCGAGTTTTATTTTTATGCCGTCAGAGGGCGCCAGATGTCACAGTGAAAATAAATGCGGGTCCTCACCAGGATGTTGACTCCTAACCCTATGCTAAGAGGGTTGTAACAGCGAATACCCTCCAAGCTGAGCTTACTGGCCCCTTACAAATTTTCTCCCCAACTTTAATTAAGTCCATGTCATGATATTTGGATCAGGAAAACAAACTTAATCCTCGTTCCCAACTTACAAATTTGTGTCCGAACTGTAAATGTCTAGCACATCAAGATGACGTGTTGCGTCCCTACCTCAAAGGTCAAGGTCACACTTGGAGTTTGAAGGTTATGGAATCCTCTATATATGCACACATTCATGTCCGGACTGTAACTTTGTCATGCATTGAAGGATTTTAAAATAACATGGCACAAATGTCTAGCACATCAAGATGGCGTGTTGCGTGCAAGACCCACGTCCCTACCTCAAAGGTCAAGGTCACACTTGGAGTTTGAAGGTTATGGAATCCTCTATATATGCACACATTCGTGTCCAGACTGTAACTTTGTCATGCATTGAAGGATATTGAAATAACTTTGCACAAATATCTAGCACATCAAGACAATTTGTCGCGTGCAAGACCCACATCCCTACCTCAAAGGTCAAGGTCACACTTGGAGTTTGAAGGTAATGGAATCCTGTATATATGCATACATTCGTGTCCGGACTATAACTTTGTCATGCATTGATTGATTTAAAAATAACTGGGCACAAATGTCAAGCACCACAAGCCGATATGTCGCATGGATTTTAAAATTACATACCACAATTGTTGAGCACATGGAGAGGACAAAGACTGTGAGACACCTCTTTCGGGGGCATTCGTCACTTGTTAGGGACAGCTCTTGTTCTTATCAAGTATGTTACTTGAAATATTTGCCGTTATTCACTGGCCGAGAAAGTATGAATACTCTACGCTATATTAGTATGATATTATGGATTACTCTAGCGCGGAATAGAGGGGCGCTTTGCCCTACACTTTTTTAGACCCGCCCTATTGCCCGATTTTCCCCGCCCTTCTGACCATTAAAGCGCCCCGTTGCCCGATATGCAGCTTAGAACACCCCCTAGCTGTCAATTGTCTGTCGTACGGAATTCACCGCCTTTCCAATCATTAAAGCGAGCTGCTTCCAATAATGCTAGTAAAAACACGCCCTACCTGTCAATGATTGGTCCGTCGTCTTGTAATCACCGATACGTGTAATATCACTTACAGACGGTAACTGTTAATTGGGAGATTAAACAACGTGTCAAACATATGACGGCGTCTCTGATCATCACTCTATCTTTGATTGCAATACTGTAACCAGTTACCGCATTTAACTTGAATAGCAAAATTGATCACACGAAGTGCGGACACTAATTACGTAGGCTTAGTTAAAGATGGGGAAATTGTTTTGCTTTGCCGACAAGATCGTTGATGTCACTTTATGAATTGAATATCATAACTGTAATTATTTACATTTTAATTTGATTAACATTAGTTTCAGTTTGGCGGTAACAATAATTATATTATGTTGATTAGGGCTGTAACGAATACACTAAGGGGCCGATGTACACATACGGGGTGTCATACGAATATTTATTCATGAATATGAATACTATACTAAAATCATTGAACAAGTGAACATTATATGGCTTTTGCCAACAATATATTACAGTCTGCTGACTAGATAATAGTACTTTCTTTGTACTCAAAACACTGTAAAATAATACTGTTCAAACGTATAAAAACACTGAGTAAACATGTAACTTAAAGAGCTCTGGGTTCAAATGACTAGAACTGTTTAGTAAAAAATGACTAGACACGACTATAGAGTAATGAGGATCTACGATTTCAACGGTTTCCTCGATGCTAGACATGTTGTTGATGTAACGGTTTTTGGATGTCGTAAAATGGGAATTCCCACTTGTTGAAATCAAATTTTAATTGAATGTGAAATTTAAATGAATTCAATCAGTTTAAAACCCAGAAAGTTATGAAAATCATTTATTCAATTGTAAACCAACATCAAATATCGGCCTGACGACATATTAAATAAATGTCGGGAAAATATCTGCCAACTGTTGTGGGTGGGGTATTCGCGAAGAAACAAAAACAGTGCAAAATGCGCTACGGAAAGGGAGGGCGTTTTCAGTAGATTTAATCTGTTTTAGGTAAATGATTTTAGTTTAAATCATGCAATTTTTATTTTATATTACATACGTTAATTTGCGGTTACACATGTACAATTTGACAAACTTATTCGACTAAATCGAATATTCGAATGTATCGTTACAGCCCTAATGTTGATTGATATGAACTATAAACATACTAAAATTATGAAACCATTCAAGAAAGACTGAAAACGCATTATCTCGTATCTCATTAACCTTTTGAATTTGGTATTATGCAATTAAAAAGTGCCTTACAAAGTGAATTTTTCCATCCAAAAAATGTTATTCATTCTACTTGTCATTTCATTGGTGGTTGAAAAGTTACAAACTTTTGTCAAAAGGGAGCTTGATACGGCTGTCGAAAAACTTTTTTTTTTAAATCTCTGAAACTAAAAGGCCAATAGCTTAGTTGACCTCTACCAAGATTGTTGGGATAACCCCTATTGATTTTGAACTGAGGTGGTCAAAGGTCAAGGTCACAGTGACCTTCAATAGAAAAAAACTTGTCTGATCATTATGTAGAGAATGCATTGGCAGGTAAGTTGGTTATGACCAGTAGATCACCCGGGTCCCTATAAATTTTGAGGTCGAAGGTCAAGGTCACAAAGATCTTTAATACAAAAAACTTGTCTGTAAAAAAACTAGAGTGTGCTTTGCCCGAGTGTCCCCAAACTTTGAAGGTAGGTTGGCCATGACCAGTAGATGAGCCATTATTGATTTTGAGGTCAACAGGTCAAGGTCAGGGTGACCTTTTACACAAAAGTAACAAGAGAAGTCTGAGAACGCTTTGGCCTAGTGTCTTCAAAATTTATACATTGTAGGTTGGTATTTAATATTGTAGAGGCCAAGATCACTGTCTCAAACAAATGACCGTGTCAGTATGAGTGTGTTAGACTGGTTGGTATCTTGTATCAGGACATAGGTTTGGATAGGTTTTGGGGCCACTGGGTTCAAGGTCACTGTAACTAAAATTGAAAAATTGTTTCCAGTAAATTATTTGTTTGGATTGACATACGACACACTTTCTGTTGCAGGCATTTGATGATGCCATAGCAGAATTAGACACATTAAATGAGGATTCCTACAAAGACAGTACTTTGATAATGCAGCTACTTAGAGATAACCTTACGGTATGTATAAGTTACATCATGCAGATTGAAGAACGTGTTTGATATCACAGTTTTGAATGCTGAATATATTCTGATATTACTCTATCAAAGATTGGTATGTCAAAGATTTTTTTGTGTAACTTTAGAGTCTTCATATTTATATTCAAAACGAATGGGTATAATGTGCGGGTATGACCACATTTTAAGTACATAAATAAAACTTAAATGTCGAAACTGTAACTTTGTCGTGCATGTCTGGATTTTGAAATGACTTAGCACAGAATACTGGTGCTCAGCAACTGAATGTGACATGATACACACCAGACCTTGGTCCTTACCATGTAGGTCAAGGTCCTGCTTGGCAGGTACTGCATATTTGCATTATTGGGATTGTATAATGTGTACATTTGTCATGTATGGCTGGATTTTGAAATGGTCACAACTAAAACTGCTAGGTAGAAACAATTTAATGATAGCTTGAAACTGAGGCAGGTGGAGTCTTGGGTGAGTGATAAAAGGTCATATTGGACCTCTTGTTTCAGAAACATTTTAACAATCGTAATTTATTTGTTATGTTTTGTTACAGTTATGGACATCAGATACAGCAGGTGATGATCAACAAGAGGATAACAACTGATTTAGAACAGGCGTGTATGATGTGTTGCTACTAAAACATTAGTGAACACTTGAATTTATTACTAGTATTATTGTTACATTGAAACACTTTATCTTCATGTGAACCTGGAGCTTGAACCTTTAGTTAACAGCGGTTATCTGGCTATATAAAAGATCTGTTGGTATAATCAAAGGTGTCACTGAATGTTTAATTCAAATTTTACTAGCATCTCCTGGAAAAAGGGAATTCTGACATTTATTACATTTTCAAACAACATTTAAATTGAAGAAAAAACACCAATCTTAAAAGATCTTTTGTAAACAAACAGCTTTTGGAAATATCCAGTGCTTCAAGAAGGCAAAACATGTTTTACTTGGAACACTTGTAGAGAATTATCATTGATGCTCAGGATATTTGTTTTTAGCATGTCATTTTTACCGAAAGCTAATTTCAGTAATTGAGAGTGTTATGTTTGAGTTCCCCTTTCCCATGTAAAGTTTGTCAGCAATTTTACTTTTAAAACTAAACTGAAATTTGTATTATTTAATGATGGAATGTAAAAACGTGTTTCAAATCTTTTATTTGCTAAAAAAATATGCCTTGGAAATCAGACAGACATTTAAGGTAAATGTTAGAAATAAAAAGAAAGATCACAGATTTGAATGAGTTTACTGCATTGTGGGTGTCAGTGTTTGAAAATAAAAAGAAGTGATGATTTAAAGATATAACTCATCAGAAAAGGCATCAAGATTGATATCCCTTATGCATTAAAGACCTCATTCATTTAGCAGATAAGTGTAGTTCAGTTTTCTCTGTTACCAGTATGTAACATTTCCCCCCTTTCTTTTTACTTACTTCTGTCATCTGCATAGAACTGTTGAGATCCTTGTAGTATATGATATCTAGTTAGCTTAAATATATTTGTTTGACAGTGTTGATGGATGATGCAGTGAATCCGGTGTTAGGCCAGCCTTACAAAATACGTGTAGTGTTGTTGTAACCAGTATAGATTAACATAATCCATGAGTTATATTTGTGAGGAAGCATGTGCTCTTACTGTACCCTTTTTTTGCCTCAATTTTGTGAATAAATCAAAATAGCTGTTGTAGAAATTTGTATGGTTAATACCAATTTAGGGGAAATGTGAGTGTCAAAATGTGGAAAGTCTTCATTTCCTGACAAAAACAAAAATGGAAACTGTTTTGAAAAAAAGCAGGATGACATTTAATTTTAGTATGGAGAGTGAGTGAGCTGTTGTTGTTGTCTGTCAGGCACAAGACATGTCAGTACTTACTAGACTATATCTCTTGCACTGCGCAACATTTTTGAAATAAATTAGCACAAATGTTCACCACATCAAAACTGCGAAGTACCTTCTCAGCCAGCTTAGTTGAAGGTAATGGTCAAAGGTCATTTTATTGCATCATTTTCTTCGTCTTTAGTTATACAGTTGTTAAGGCCTTAAGGGGTACTGGTAGACATTTTATTATCTGAAAATACCTTTTAGTTTGATCCTAGATGTATTGACAGTCCAGATAACCCATGTGCTTAGTATTGTATTATATGAATAAAGGAACACCTAATATACAGGCAGTATATTCTAACTCAATATGTAGCTTTTAACAGGAAACAAATGACAAGAATATAGTCTTAAAAAGAGTTACACAGAATTGGCTTGTATTGTTGTTTGTACAGTTGGGTATGTGTTACGTATACCGTGTATAAGGGGATGAGTGTTGAAGTAATTTTTGTCCCATTACTGCTAAGTACATTGTACAACTTATGACCTGCAGCTCACGTGGCACATAGTGCTCACAGAGAGCTAATGTTGTCACCCTATGTTTACAGTCAATAGCCATTAACATTTCGTCATAGATAATCCTGCACAAATTGCAGACATCTTGATGCTGTTTCAACCCAGAGAATTTTATCTTATGTCCGACCATATATGCTTTTACATCTTTATCAGTTGGAATCCTTTGATTTTATCGTTGCTTCCCATAGAGATATGTCAGTCATAAGTTCTGGAAACTTTGCTGTCACTAGACCAGTCGTGACTTTGGAACGTGAAGCACGAATGCATAAACGTGAAGCCTAAGTCACCTATTAATCTCACTTGCAAATATTTACGTTTAATTTCCATTAAAGAGAAAAAGTAGTTTCAGGACAAAAGCAGAGAAATGGAAATAAGAAGATAAGATTAATTTGGTATTGATGGGTTAGTCCAATTAGATCTTTATACCTCATACTATCTTTGCACTTTTGAGGACGCCATGGCCCACATTATTTTACATTGGTGAGAGTGAAATTCTATATGATTTACAGATTTCAACATTACATGCTTTAGTTTCACTTGAAAAAGCATCTAAAATATTTCGTCTAAAGTTGTGTGATTATATGAGATTTGTGTCTACATAGGTATACTGCTAAACTGTGAAGCTTGTGAACACTGTAGATGTTCAATTGTATTTTCAGGTGTTGTTTTTGTGTGAAGTAATATCCCACCTACTATAAGGACTACATAAAAAGCTCACTGTTTCATTGTTTTGATTTTTTTTTCAGCTTTGATTTTAGAACAATTTGAAATAATTGTTTACTTTTATGTAAAAGTTAAGAAAATCAAATTGTTATTGAAAAGGAGACATTTGCATAAAAATTGTGTTGAGTGAAAGATTAAAAAGTACAAGAAATTTCATAGTCTTAGTATAGTGGTTGTAGGCCCAGTCAGCAGGGATTTTCATGTTACTAGTTTTGTATTTATGCCTCCGAAGGGTGGGAATATAGTAGTTGCAGCACCTGTCTGTGCCGGTATGCCTCTGCAGTTTTGTGTCTGGGCTGTAACTTCTACATGCATGGACCAATTCCCATATAACTTTACATAATTGTTGCCCATAACACAAGGGTGTGTATGACCTTCAAGGTCAGGCTTGGAGCAGAAAACCTTTAAGGAAAGATGCTTAGTAACCTTTATTTTGTGCAAATAATCTCTACACCCAGTCACAGACTTAATGGTATTCACACTGTCCACCTGTGTGTCAGTATTTGTAATACATTTTAGTGTTCAGATTGTAAGCTTGTCATACATGGCTAAATTTTGAAATAACATTGCACATGGAAATTACATGTTGCAGTGTAGGCTCAGATCTCTACCTATAATGTCAAGGTCACTAAACCTACCTTCGAATTAAGTTCAAAATAATTTTCCCGTTCTACTTTCATACACATTTGTATGATTTAAAAGCTTGATCAGTATGAACAGATACCATTCATATATAACTATGCCAGTTGGGAAGATACATTTTAGGGGCATATTATTGCTATTGTTCATTATTCTAAACCATATTAAAGTTTTAGTTTTAACAAGTTGACAGAATTAACACTTGGGCCCAGTTTACTTTTTCTGTGTGTGTACTGTGTTTTGAATGTTGACAAAAGTGGTTATTGTACATTGTCTAGTAAGGTGGAAAACCCTGGATTTTACATCTCATTTCCGTAGCAGAAAGCCTTCATGACCAGTTCAGTTTGTCCTACCACTTTAGTCATGTAGTATGGGAATAATGAGCTTTATAGATCTAGTTTGGTGTATTAAGTTTTGTAATAGTATGAACATGCAATAAACATTTCTCCATTCGTGTATTATTTGTTTTAGATGTCTTGTTTACATTACAACATTGTCACCAACCCTTTTTTCTGGAGAGGGACAGAAATATCAGTAGGTGATAGTCCTCAAAATGATCAGGCAAAAGGTGAGCCACGTGTTTGCTAACCAGAGTTCCCAGTGGTTAAGAGTTCCCAGTGGTGAGCCACTTGTGTTAGCTCACCAGAGTTCCTAGTGTTTAAGGTGAGTCACATGTGTTAGCTGAGCTCACCAGAGTTCCCAGTGGTCAAGGTGAGTCAATTGTTTAGCTCACCAGGGTTCCTAGTGGTTAAATTGAGCCACTTGTGTTAGTTCACCAGTTACCAGTGTTTAAGGTGAGCCATTTGGGTTCCCATTGGTTAAGATGAGCCACTTATATTACGGTTAGCCATTTACATTACCTGATTTCTATTGTATGTCTTCTGGCCATATTGTAAAATGATGGTATTGGGTCATACTTGTAATGTTGAATTGAAAATCAGGGGTTGCTTTAATAGGGTCAAAAAATAGGTCAAGTCTTGTGAACACTAAAGGCTGCGAAATTTAAATTAGCCTCTACGATAAGTGCTATTTGCAATTATGAAACGGTGATTTTACAATTGGCATATTCAAATTACTGCATCATTTGATCCTGCATACAGTGCATATTCTTTCATATGCCAGTTTCAACAACAGATGGCATTTTTACCGAATGGGTAGATATTTTGCTGGGTCATCTGGGGTATAAAAAAACAAGGTCAAATATTACAAAAAAACTTGTTAAGACTCTACATCCTACCAATTTTGATTGAGCTATCTCTAAGTGTTTGTCTTTATGAGATCAAATTCTACACTGCATCATATGGGGTAAGGCTATTATTTTGATTCTTACATGACTGAACATATAAAAAAAAAAGATTAAATTTCAACAGGCTATAATTCTGTTAAGCGACCACTTGTTAGTGCATCAATTATTACATCAGAATGGCTTACATGTCAAAAGGTAAGTTGTTGCAATTTTACAACAATTCATTTCCTTTTTAGCTCGACTATTCGAAGAATAAGGAGACTTGCACTCGCCCCAGCGTCGGCATCTGCGTTGGTTAAAGTTTTTTAAAAAGTCAAATATCTTGAATACTATCAAAGGTATTGACTTGAAACTCAAACTATATGTTTACCATCAACATCTACACCTGAGGAAACAATCCCCATAACTCTGTTTTGATTTTTGACAGATTTATGCCCCTTTTTTAACTTATAATTTTTTGTTAAAGATTTTTATAAATTCAAATATCTTGAATACTATCAAAGGTATTGACTTGAAACTCAAAGTATGTGTCTACCATGAATATATACACCTGAGGAAACAATCCCCATAACTCTATTTTGATTTTTGACAGATTTATGCCCCTTTTTTTACTTATAATTTTTTGTTAAAGATTTTTATAAATTCAAATATCTTGAATACTATCAAAGGTATTGACTTGAAACTCAAAATATATGTTTACCATCAATATTTACACTAGAGGAAACAATTCCCATAACTCTGTTTTGATTTTTGACAGATTTATGCCCCTTTTTAACTTGGAATTTTTGGTAAAAGATTTTATAAAGTCAAATATTTTGAATTCTTTCAAAGGTATCGAATTGAAACTCAAATTATGTGTCCACCATTAACATCTTCACTTGAGAAAACAATCCCCATAACTCTATTTTGATTTTTGTTAGATTTAACTTAGAATTTTTAGTTAATGATTTTTATAGAGTCAAATATCTTGAATACTATCAAACATATTGACTTGAAACTTAAAAGGTATGTTTACTATCAACATCTTCACCTATGTGTTTGATTTTTGACATATTTATGCCCCTTTTTAACTTAGATGTTTGTCACACTTTTTACCAGACTATTATATGGAAATACTCAAAATGGCTTACTTTTGAAATGTCATAGAATAGTTATGCAGCATGCAGTGGTCATGCTTTTTCAATTTTATACACATCAATTTTGAAATGTTACAAAGTTATTCATGATGAAATATACAAGGTCATGTATTTCTTTGAAATTATCCCCCCCCCCCCCCCCCCCCCCCCCCAGTTGGCTTACAGAATCCAGGGTAAGGCTTTGCACGTAATGACGTACATTTACAAAGGTCTTTGAACAAGTTTCATATCTTTTACCTTAATTCTTATAGACAGTTACCCAATACACCTGTTCTTAGACAAAAAAAACTATTTTACCGACAAGCTTTCGAATAGTCGAGCGTGCTGTCATCAGACAGCTCTTGTTTTTTAACTGACCAGCAAATTGAGTTGTGTTAGAATTCTTCATTATATTCAACCTCCTTTTTAACAAGGTTTTATTATTCCATTTGGGTATGTCGTTGGGGGTTGGCTCCATCAAATAAAAGGCACTGCTGTAAAACTGTTGGTAGCTTGTATGGAGATGCATGGTACCTTGGAACTCTTACTCGAACTAAAAATAGAAAAACAGTGTCCAGCTTCCAGTCAATAATTAGGTGGGAATGAGGTATTGTATTGCCATGAATCTTTGTATGTAGTTGGCTTATATTGACATTGTCTTTACCTAGCCCCTGGGAAATGTTACTAAAGATAGAAAAACAGTTATTAGTCAATAATTCAAAGTTGGAATGAGGTTCTGACATGAAACTTGGTATGCAGACAAAGCTTAGGATTACTTAAGAGTACCAAGGTCAAGATCAAGGTTACCTTTCAATAATCGACTCGACAATGCATGTTGTATAATGTTTGCACACCAATAAATGGCTGGCTGGAGGCACTTGGAATACATTTTTTTAGCTCACCAGGCATTTTGTGCCAGGGTAAGCTTTTAGGATCGGTGGTTTCCATTGTCCATCCGTCAACATTTTGCTTCAAACGAGATGTCCTCTGAAACTACAGGGCAAAGGTCGATGAAACTTGGTAGGGATGTCCCTTACATGACACTCTACCAAAAGCTTAGGTATTTATGTACATCATTGTATAGTGGACTTATACCAAGTTTGTTCAATCTTGCCCCTTAGGTCAGTATTTGCCCAACCCAGGGGGGTCACTTGTTTTATATAGACATATACATTTGTGTAGGAAAACCTTTAAAAATCTCTTGACAAAACCACAAGGTCTAGAGCTAAGATAAATTAGTAGTAACAGTGTGTAACAGACCACTTCAAAGCTTCTTCAAATCATGCCCCCAGGGTCAAAATTGACCAAGTCTGGAGGTCACTTGGTTTAGGATTTTTTTTACAAAATCTCCAAACCACAAGACATAGAGTTTTATATGTATTTGGTATTTAACATGTTCTAGTGGTCTACCAATTTCATACAAATCATGCCTTTTGGGTCAAAATTGACCACGCTGACTGGGGTTGGGTTCCTTACAGGAGAAACCTAGCTTCCAATGAGTACATATAGCAACCAGTGACTTCCTTAGCAATGAGTGACTTACCCTAGCAACCAGTTACTTCCTAAGCGACCATTGACTTTCTTAGCAACAACTTTTTCCCATAGCAACCATTGACTTCCTTAGCAACAAATAAGCCCCTAGCAACCCGTGGCTTCCTCAGCAATTGCTGATTCTCTTTAGCAACCAGTGACTTCCTTAGGTAAGTGCACTGGTACTCAGTGCTGCGCCATATATTATTTCTTTGAAACTGAAGAAGCAAACTGGCTGATGTTGAAAACCAGGTTTATTGGCATTGCCACATTTCTTGTTGGTTCAGTTTAAAATGTTTTCTAATGTTCCCGGTATATCTAGTAAAAAAAGAACATTCAGAAAATGGAGAAGTGTTAAGATTTTTTTTTATTTTTAAGTTAATATAAATAAGTAAACAATTTCAAACAATAAATAATGGTAGTCTGATAACACTGGACACACTTGAAGTTAACGGCTTTATCTCTGGTAGAATTAAAACAGGCACACATGAAAAGGTGGTTGATTTGTTTCCAGAAGGCATGTATCAATATATTTCCAAGACTGGATAACTTTCTTGTCATGTAATATTAATACGCATGCTTTTAATTTCCCTTGTAATGTGTCTGACTAACGGACTACAGCGGTAGAAATGAAATGCTTGGAACGACCTTTCAAATGGTGTCTTCAGTGCTTAAGCATTCTGAAACATTATGATGAGCAATCCAATGCTGTGTTTAATTCGTAAAACAGTAAATCACACAAACATATATTTTCCTATGATACTCTACAGTACCTTAAGTATCGCCTAACAAATTCAATCACCTAAACTGTCTTAAGCGCCGCCCATCATGTCGTTAACGTTGACGCACCGCCCATGTCGTTTTCCTTAAGCACCGCCCATCATGTCTCTTTTCCATTTAAGCGTCGCCCAAGATTTCGTTCACATTGAAGCACCGCCCATCATGTCGTATTTTATTTGAGCACAGCCCATAAAGTCATTTACATTTAATTATCGCCTATCATGTCGTTAACAATGAATCTTTGCATAAAGCATCGCCTAACATGTCTTTCACATTGAAAAACTGGCTAAGCATGGAAGATATATGTCGATTACAGCAAAGATCTTCAATATGAACCTTTAAATCCTCATAACGTATTGCACGGACACTAAACATCCCTCGACAATGATGGACTTTGCTTTTACTACATTTTTTCGCCCACCGTGTCAGTATCATTCAAACGAGAGTTTGTAACGTTGAAATTCCAAGCAGTTTTGAAAATGTCCATAAGCATATGTATACGTTTCTTGCTTGATCGAGTACCACATAGGGCATAGAACATCCAAATCACAGAATAAATAATGACAACAAATACATGCATAAAACAATTCACACAAACTATTCCTTTTTTTCCTTCTCTTCCTGTTCTCGGCGTTGTTTTCTCTCTTCTATTTCTCTGTACAATCTCCGTTTCTCGGCTACTTTGCCTTTGTAATATCCCGACAAAAGAAAAGTGAGTCCAAGAATGAAAAACGCATAAACGTGTAGATTACGAAGGAAGTCCATGTAATGGTCAACAGCATCCTTTTTCTTCAACCATATAAGTTTTGTCTCTATTTCTAAAGTAGCATCAGCTGAAAAATAGAGAGACGCTAACACGGATTAGTTTTAATGAACACTTTTACTAAGACACTCGAACCAACTATTACTGGCCTGTCAATCAAATCCTTCATCTCTGTATTTTAAATGATTTCTTATATTACATTGTACCCAGTACGTATCAAAATACGTACCGAAACAATGTTAAAATAACTTTCAAATCATTTATCGGCAGATATTGTTTACAGGTGCTGCAGATATTGTTTACAGGTGCTGCAGATATTGTTTACAGGTGCTGCATTCAGTGCTGCGTCAACTTCACGAACTTCGGGAGTATTTTAAATTATAATTTAGTATCCTAGACCTACAGTCCTGTACATTTTCAGCGAAATTTCCATTTTTCCAGTTAATTTTTTTTCCATTTTTAAAGCAATTTTGAACATTGTGTTTAGTAGGTCAAGCCTATATAGCTCACTATTTAGAGCATGTTGCCGACCCCAGCATCTCTCATGATGCCGTTATGGTAAAATTTTAGCCAAAATAGGAGAATTTTTCCCAGCATCATGCCCAATCAGTATAAGTCAGGGTTTGACCAATGGTGCACGTGTCTAGCGGTGAAGACAAGTTGCTACTGCGTGTGTTCCTGGCAGTGGCATCCAATGATGTTACCGGTGTTTGTGCAACCCAAAACACCACTAACCAGCAACGTCAAAGGCGGTCCCAGCACTAGGCGGTAAGCACCATATAAGAACACCTAGACATCCATCAAATACGTGGTAAGTGGATCATGCTGACAGTGCATGGACAGTCATGCATGGTTCAAACACCAGTAAATAACAGACTGTCTGTGACATTGTCATTTTAACGGAAATACTTACGAGGAATATTTTTCTTTTTATATCCCTTTGAGCCATATGCTAACTGCGGTGGTATGGTGATCTTTCGAACTTCACTGAAATATGAAAAAGATTCGTATGTTACCGTATTTTCAGAAACTAGGTTAGAAGGTTATCATCACCTCACTCACAAGTCTACAATAGCTCAACCTACTGTCACCGTTTATAATTTTGATTTTAAACAAGAGTGCAAAAATGTCATAAAAGGCATAACTCAATATCTGGCATTTCGTAGGTTTTGTATACCTGTTTCAACTTTAGAGGGGACAAGGCTTACTATAGAGCTGAACATTTTTCGATTATTAAAGGGAAGTTATCCAAAAGTGTCCCGGGCGGCTTTGCTGGTTAACGAACTTAGTTTAGTTTATACTAATTTATTTTAGCTCGATTGTGAAGAAAGCTTTGAGCTTATCGAGTCACTCTCGAGTCCGCTTCCTGGATAAACCAGTACTGGTTTCATATGAGGAGGTCGTGAACTTGGTGGAGCCCGAACCCGCAACCTCCGGAATGAGCGGCAGACACCTAAACCTCTACACCACCGCTCAGCCTATACATTATGCCCACAAATATTTTAACCAAGTTTGGTGAAGATCAGATGATAGCTGTTCGACTTAGAGAGCGGACAATGCTACTTAAGCCAAATTTGGATAATTCAAGGCCATAATAGAAAAGTACCCGTGGCTGCTATCGAACTTGCCCACCAACATGTTCATGAAGTTTGGTGAAGATCATAAGAAAACTGTTTGACTTAAAGTGTTTCTATTATAAGCATCCCTATACGGGCATAGTAAAAGCTACACGAATAAGGAAAAGAATATAACTGCATATATCTAAAACTTTTTCTGCCCTCGGTTAGACAACACGCCAGACACCAAAAAGACCCACTGAAGGTAAGTTCAATTTACATCTTACTTTCTCAAAGTTCGCGTATTATGACGTCATTATTTTTTAACAAGGCGAAGTGAAAACATAAGAGTGTAACTGGGGACGTCCGAACAACGTGCAATAGACATTGAGACTGATATAATGTCGTCCCATTTATTACATATATAACGCTTTATAACATTTCTATCATTTCGAATAAAAAAACAGAAACACGAAACGACGGTTAAAAAAACCAAAAGTCTTCGTTTTTGGTACATGTAATAGTGGTATTTACCTTACAACATGTATAACATTTCTAAAAACAGAAACAAAGAAAGATCTACTACTTTACTCAACCATTCAAAATTACTGAGCTGATACTTGGAACACCGAGTTGTGGCCCCAGGTTACAATAATTAGCCATTAATAATAGCATGCGTGTAAAGAAAGACATGGTAAATTAAAAAAAAATTTATGAGTGTAACATATTGTGTTGCACGTGAGACACCCTTTCTTCATGGAATTGTCCCGGCAAAATCCCTCTACGGGTGAAAAAACTGGAACCAGACAGCAAAAAATGCTTTCATTATGAGTGTGAACCCAAAAGTGTGACTTAGGCCTTCTTGTAGACGTTTAATATAGCCGACTGTCTGGTCGTCTGTCTGTCTGTATGAAACACTAAAAATATTTTGTAACATACCCTACACACATATTTTGTATTCCAATTTCCCAGCCAGGAATAACATGACCATATCCGAGCGCAAATATTGCCGGTGTAACAATGTCCTCCTCTCCAAGTTCCTCCGATTGTTGAAACGAATTATCAAGAACTGTACCGTCCGCTTCTAGCACAACCTGGTCAAAACAAACGTTAATTTGTTGCGTGAATCGATTTGTGTCGCACTTATACAGTAAAACCTGTGAACAAAGACCACTGTTGGAAAACTATAAAAGTGGTCTTTGTTTGCAGGTGGTCTTTATTCAAATGTATTTCTTGTATAGATGAATAGTGCACGTTTATCTCACTGCTGGTCTTTATTCGGAGGTGGTCTTTAACACAGGTTTGATTGTATTACAATCTTTGCATTGTTACTATAAAATTATTGTTTGCATATTAGTATAGGTTCTGGTTATGTATCTGCCAATTTTACTTTAATCCAAGCAGTTTATGGTACACATATTAAAAATAATTACTTCGGCCTATATGACGTCAAGCTGACCTGACCACAGTAATACTCGTAAACGCGGAATCTTTTCATAAAGTTAAGCATCTCTATTCCTTAGAATTCTAAACTTCAATACTTTACCTACCTTATAGTGCAGTGTGACTGTGTCACCCTCTTCGGCTTTTATCAAACGAACTCTTTCTTTTTCTGCCGCAATCTCTTCTCCTCTTTCACCGTAAAAATCGTCTTCATCTATGATACATTCATCTGGGACAAACTGAAATGAAATACCTACATATGTCACGACACCGATAGAACAGAGTACGATAGAACAGAATACGATAGAACAGAATACCACAGAACAGAATACGATGTACACTATTATAAATGATACCGATTTTTTTAAAGAAAGTTTTCTTAATTAAAAGAACTATATACACAGCAATGCCTGGATACTTCTAATTCACAGAAAGTCTCCTATAAGCATGCCAATGACTCTTTTATCAGCTTCTGGTCTGCTCGAGAAGTGTTTAGACAATGTTGATCATTACCCCATATAACAGCTGAAGTCCATCATATTTTATGGAGGAAAGGTGGGTACTGGGTGGGGGAAGGTGACATATATCAATTACTTTAACTGTTACATATTCTGTTAACGTTACTACTAGTTTCAAGTCACGAAACCGTTTAAACATGGATATAATGTATATAACAGTATATAATATGATAGAAGTCTAACATGTGATATGCCCTGTGAGATACAAGCTGCTTACAGACTCCTGAAACAGTGCACAATTGTGTGGAGTTCCCGGTGAGCATGCACGATATAAAGGAATAACTATAACACAGATGCATTCAATATTATGGTGTTAAAAAAAAATAAAAAAAATAACCCACCAGATTTTCAATTTTTAGCTCCGAATCGATCAGGTTTGATTTAATTGTATTTGCACCACTTTTCATATGATCATAGATGGTAGGTTTCTTATCGAACATCTGACACGACACCACTGCAAACAGTCCAAGCCCTAGTATAATATACGACATGCATTTGCGCTCTATGTCCCGCATGTTTGATACCTTGTTTCTTGGAAATGTAATTTTAATCCACTTTTATTTTACGCACGAAAATTCAAAATCATTACATAAATTGCTATCTATGTGTTATATGATACTGTTTAAAAAATACTGATCAAAAGAAAAAGTTAGTTAAGAAAATCATTTAATGAATGACGTGTTATTGGTTAAACACGGAAGTAAAGCTTTAAAGTAAGCCCGGCGGCGGGTTTCTGACATTTCGTCAGGACACAGATTGTTAAGAAATTTGTTACTTGTCTCTGATCAGTCATTTCTTTAAACTGGACACGGAACTAACAATTGAAAAGAAAAGAATGCACCTCTATAATTTATGAAAAAGAACGGTTACAACCAATCTTACGTCGAGACAGTTAATGAAATAAAGGAATGGGAAGAAACATAATACACGGTTAGATATGTCTGGATCGGCTTTTATTAGCACTATAGTACCGCAGGCGACTTGCAAGTTGTTGTCCCATGTATATATGTACATATATGTCGTAGCCAACGAAGACGACAACAGCAAAACAATGATGAAGATAATACCAGGCACGTCCTGTTTTCTCATAAATATTTAATTCAAAATATATCACTAGCTTAGGTTTGGCTGACACTAATTTTAGTTCGAACTGGACAAAAGCAAAATAAAATGATCGAACTTGTTTGCGGTTATTCTGCAATCAGTATTACATGGACTCCACTTCTAGTGAAATATATCCAAAGTGATTTATGATTTTGCACGTTTTAGAAAAAAAGAGAAAAGCGGTCTACCCAATGATACAACAGTTAACGTCTGCTGCATTGACTATGACTTCTTTTGGGACATCTTTTCATGCCTGTGCGAGTGGTCAAGCAGGCGAACTTCGGCCGGCTGGTATATGGGGTTAGCAGGCATGCATGACTTCATAATGATATATATTAGTGTTAGCCCAAACAGTCATTCTAGATCTACATTTGAAACTTGAAACTTTATGGCCGTCCGTTAGTTACATTTCAACTAGCATGTCATTTGGATCATATAGGGATCAAAGTTCAACTGGATTTATTCCGTATTTATTGAGGTGCCAAAGGATTTTGAACTTGCTATAAATACATAAATACATCCTCATGTAGATGCGATGTCAAAGCTAATGTCTCTTTCTGTATTAGTTGAATAAAAGCAAGGGCCGCTTTTACCATGCCACCGAAAGAAGATCAATTAATTTGACCGAAACAGACGATGTCTTCCGCTCTCAGCCCCTCATGGTGTGCGCGTCGCAGAGCATGCGCAGGGTCTCAACGGACACTGGGCCAACCACAACAAACACATTTCAAACTGCGGTTCAACTTCGATTTAGCGGCTGTCGGGGCTCTGGCTAACGACGAGGGGGTGACAAGGCCCATTTGTTTGCTTTCATGGCACCAAGTGGTGACTCCGCCGAAGATGAGAAGACCAACGTACCTACAGAATCCGCGTGTGCCGGCGACGTTTGCCGCGTGGCGGGGGGCCCAACACACTTGGTAACAGCGACTGGATTGAGGCGTCTTAGCATGACTTCCCTTACAGTGTTTGTGCTGGGGAGGGGCGGGGGGAAGGGGCACGAGAGACCTTTACATGGCTTCAGACAAGCCCTTATCAGGGATAGGTCACTCACATCTACGTCGAATTAGCCGCATGAGTTACCTACTTTTGGATTTAATTAGTTTCTTTGCCAGTGGAACTGGTGAGATGAAGAATGAGTGTTCGACAGCGTGTGCTCTGGGAAGCGGCATGAAGCTGGCACCCCCACTCCTGATTAGACTACAGTCACATCGCGCGGAAGGATATCCCGGTGTCGGGTTACACTGTGTCATGGCAGTGGCCCTGTCTTGGCTGAAATATCACGTTCAACTAGTTTTGACTTGGGTTGAATGCCTGACTCCTTGTCGTCTTACAGTACTTGTGAGTAGTGTCGGTACTTAAGTGTTTTTTAAACCCATTGTATGAGTCTACTGTAGACAATGGATGTGTGTGTACCCATTGTTGCCACATGGGACTACTGACAATTTAATTGCTGTGCGGAGAGGACGTGTGATTTGGGCCGTCGTCAAAGCCCGAGTCAGATCATTACCACAGCCGATTTCACTAGGAAAACTGGCTGATAGGCTAATGACTGAAAATTGCAGTCAGGTATATTTCTCCGACATGTGTTTGGCTATAAAATGGCTGGCGACATGCCGGGTATCAGCACGCCTAGTATAGGCATAGTATCCAGGCATGACCTTCATAAACCAATTAACTGAACACAACTGAACCAACGCTTGATGGTGTTACATGATTTATTCACATGTCAAGAAATTGTTCTGTCAGATTCGAATGCAGTCTAGGTAGCACTATATACGTACAGTAGGTCTACTGGTCGTAACAGAAAACAATCGCTAGGCGGCTGTTAGTTTTTTTGTAAGTCTGGATAAGTTATAATACAACATAAAACTTGACTCACGGTTTCAAATTTTCAAGTAAAAGGTAGGTCTACATATAAAATGAGCGATTCCTTGATAAGGCAGTGTCTTATTTCATATTAGATGTGGTTCCACCCTAAATACTGCCAGTGTCAGGAACATTATTTCCAAACGCCACCGATTTAGATCACAGATGAGTAGATCTACTCTTCCTAGCCTAGATTCTGGCCTATAACGAGTCTTTTTCCCGAACGCATATAGATTCTAGTCTACATTTGGCCACACACCACTTAAGCAGGGATTTTATATACATGGTAGGCGCGCTATAATTAATTTGGACCGAGTTGTTATTGATTTATAGACCTCTGAAATTATTTGAAATTATTTGAGTAGCCTTTGTAGGTAGATTTGGCGTTCCATACTATACTGTCTTGCAAATTGACTTTCCATATCCGCTTGATCGCTATCCGTGACAGTTTAAGGGACACAATCACTACGGACTTGTACCGATAAGATGGATGCAGTTTTCAAGATACACGTTGTGATATTCGCTTTTTATGTTTGCTCAACAATTTACGATATAAAAACTGTCAAAATAGGATGGGAGAAATACGGTGGACGATTCAAATTCTTAACATTTTTAAATCTGGTAAATGGATCTGATATATTATTATTAACAGATTAACATATTTTTGTCACCCATCTTCAGTAGATCTAGGAGTATATTTATGTAGATCTTGATTTCTCCAGTAGTGTTAGATGAGGTTACAAATTTATTTATGAATGCATGATCTCCAAAAGTGATATGGAAGTCTTGACATGTATTATGTTAATCACGAGTTCCAAAGTCCGACCCCTGCGCCTCTTAGATGAGCAACGAAAGAATGTTCAATATTTGCCCTTTGAGTATATCACGGAAGTCGACACTACACTACAGTGTATATATACTTCCGTGAGTGTATGAATGACAATAAGCCTCTTTTCCATCAAACGATCTAATCATTACTTGCGTAAGATCTCTACAAGTAGCCTACTGTATCCAATATTTCCTGAGGAAAAACCCGGAAGTATGGTGGACATAACGTGTTTGTTCGTGCATTCGTTGCTGCTTTTGGTGCACGTTTATACTCTCTGGTACAATATTTGTTATGTAGGGGACACGCATCATCCTTACTACGGGCTATTTACATACAGAGGCTTTGCTGGAAAGTTTAAATACCTTACTTTCCTCAATTTTGTAAGTAAATTGCATTGTGTAATGGAATATTATTCCTCGTGTGTTTGATCCCATAATAAACATGTACAGGGGTAAACACTAAATTGTCATGGTTCTTATATACATAAGTTAAAGCTTTTTATATTATTTCTTGCAAAGTATGTCAAGGCTATAGCTACCCACTCACTGCGGGTCACTTGGTTTCACATCTGTTTTTAGAGGGAAAACAAGGCACAGAACTTAGATATTTAGCATATAGCATTGCCTTGTAGACTTCTACTAAATTTTGTTTAAATCATGACCCCCTGGTCTTTAAAACTCTTCTCTGAAACTACAAAGCCATGAACTTAAGATATTTGGTGTGTAGCATTGCCTAGTTGACCCCTACCAAGAGTGTTCAAATCATGACCCTCTGATAAAAAATAACAAGGCATGGGAGTCACTTGATTTCACATAGGCTTATATTGCTTATATGGGGAAAACTTAAAAATCTTCTTGTCTAGAACCACAAGACCCAGGACTTAGATATTTAGAATGAGCATTATGTAGTGACCTCTACAAAGATTTTTAAAACCAAGTCAAAATAGACCCTTAAATTTCTGTGATGTGATTGATGACCATGTATTATATAGCCAATAGTAGTTATATAGGGCAATCTCAGCCCTTCTGTATTAAATTTAAAATTGAAAAACTGTTGTTCATGAAAATAGATATAAAGAGTCCTAGAATATTGTGTTATTATTGTTATTATTTTTTCTTTAATTTCAGTTAATTCAAACATTCTATTTTGGGATAGCCTTGGCTAATGATATATGGGGTTCCAGTGTCAGGCCATCACACAAGAAGGGCAAAAAGACAAGGCTGCAGTCTTTCATGAACACATTCCTGGCATCTCTAGTTTACCCTGTAGGAACTGTAAGTATCAATGGGTCCTGAATGTGTTACAGGTATTGTCATTTGTCAGGTTACCTTGGCAACAGTTTGTTGTCTGTATCTAGGTTATGATTGCCTTTAATGTACGCCCATATATGAAGTATATTGGGGCTCTATTGGAATCATGCTAGCCGTCTGTCCATTGGTCAGTCCATCCATTCCTCTGTAGGCAAATTTTGTCCATGCTATTTCTCTGCAACCATTGGTTGGAATTCAATGAAACTTCACTGATGTGTGAAGTACTAACCGTAGTTTTACATATCCTCAGATGTTCCACTCAGAGGATTTTTTTTTTGCTCACCTGGCTTTGCCAGGGTGAGCTTTTAGGATGGATGATTGTCCGTCAACATTTTGCTTCAAAGACATTTCCTCTAAGACCACTGGGCCAATGTTGATGAAACTTTGCATGAATGTTCCTTGCATGAAGCTCTACCAAAACTGTTCAAAGAATTCCATTCCATGCAGAACTCCGGTTGCTATGACAAAAAATAGGAAAAACTTTAAAAATCTTCTATGAAACAACAAGGCCTAGAGCTTAGATATTTAGCATGTAGCATTGCCTACTGGACCTCTACCAAGATTGTTCAAATTATGAGCCCCAGGTCAAAATTGACCCCGCCCGGTGGTCACTTGGTTTTACATAGGCTTATATAGGAAAAACTTCGAAAAAATCTTATTCTCTGAAACCATAGGGCTTAGATATTTAGCATGTAGCCTTGCCTTGTAGACCTCTTAAAGTTTGTTCAAATTATGCCCCTTTGATCAATATTGGCACCAACCAGGGGGTCACTTGTTTTACAAAGACATATATAGTAAAACCTTTAAAAATCTTCTCCAAAACCACAAGGTTTAGAGCCTAGATATTTAGTTAGTAACAGTGCCTAATGGACCCTTCAAAGTGTGTTCAAATTATGCCCCCAGGGTCAAAATTTACCCTGCCCAGGGGGTCGTTTGGTATAGAAAAAATCTGCTTTTCTAAAACTACAAGGCCTAGAGCTTAGATATTTGGAATGTAACATTGTCTAGTGGTCTTCCAATTGCACGCATCAATTTTGATGGAGTTATTGCCCTAAAATGTTTTCATACATACAGTTTACATAGTCTAAGAGATGTTTGTCTGCACTATATATCAGTAAACACTAAGTCTTGTTGGAATTCAATGTAAATTAATAAAAGTGATTATTACTGAGCTAAGTTGTGCATACTGTTTGCATATTATGCCCTTAATGAATTTTCATTGAGTTAGTGCCCTTTGAATGTTTATGGTGTTCACAGAGATGTTTATCTGTGCTACTTTTCAGTTGCCACTGGCCACAATACAAAGAAAATTCACAGAAATTATTAGTCCCAAGCTTAGTTGTGCAAATCGTCAGCATGTAACACTTAGATAAATTTCATTGAATTATTGCTATTTTGAATTATTCATACATATAGTGTACATTGAGATGTATATGTGGGTACACTATATCTCACCAATCACTGATGTATATGTGGGTACACTGTATCTCACCAGTCACTGATGTATATGTGGTACACGTATCTACATCATGATGTATATGTTGGTACACTGTATCTCACCAGCACTAATGATATGTGGGTACACGTATCCACCAGTCACTAATGTATATGTGGGTACACTGTATCTCACCAGTCACGATGTATATGTGGGTACACTGTATCTCACAAGTCACTGATGTATATGTGGGTACACTGTATCTCACCAGTCACTGATGTATATGTGGGTACACTGTATCTCACCAGTCACTGACTGTATATGTGGGTACACTGTATCTCACCAGTCACTGATGTATATGTGGGTACACTGTATCTCACCAGTCACTGACTGTATATGTGGGTACACTGTATCTCACCAATCATTGACTGTATATGTGGGTACACTGTATCTCACCAATCATTGACTGTACATGTGGGTACACTGTATCTCACCAGTCACTGACTGTATATGTGGGTACACTGTATCTCACCAATCATTGACTGTATATGTGGGTACACTGTATCTCACCAATCATTGACTGTACATGTGCGTACACTGTATCTCACCAGTCACTGATGTATATGTGGGTACACTGTATCTCACCAGTCACTGACTGTATATGTGCGTACACTGTATCTCACCAGTCACTGATGTATATGTGGGTACACTGTATCTCACCAGTCACTGACTGTATATGTGGGTACACTGTATCTCACCAATCATTGACTGTATATGTGGGTACACTGTATCTCACCAATCATTGACTGTACATGTGGGTACACTGTATCTCACCAGTCACTGACTGTATATGTGGGTACACTGTATCTCACCAATCATTGACTGTATATGTGGGTACACTGTATCTCACCAATCATTGACTGTACATGTGGGTACACTGTATCTCACCAATCATTGACTGTACATGTGCGTACACTGTATCTCACCAGTCACTGATGTATATGTGGGTACACTGTATTTCACCAGTCACTGACTGTATATGTGGGTACACTGTATCTCACCAATCACTGACTGTATATGTGGGTACACTGTATATCACCAATCATTGACTGTATATGTGGGTACACTGTATCTCACCAATCATTGACTGTATATGTGGGTACACTGTATCTCACCAATCATTGACTGTATATGTGCGTACACTGTATCTCACCAGTCACTGATGTATATGTGGGTACACTGTATCTCACCAGTCACTGACTGTATATGTGGGTACACTGTATCTCACCAATCATTGACTGTATATGTGCGTACACTGTATCTCACCAATCATTGACTGTATATGTGGGTACACTGTATCTCACCAGTCACTGACTGTATATGTGGGTACACTGTATCTCACCAATCACTGACTGTATATGTGGGTACACTGTATCTCACCAATCATTGACTGTATATGTGGGTACACTGTATCTCACCAGTCACTGACTGTATATGTGGGTACACTGTATCTCACCAATCACTGACTGTATATGTGGGTACACTGTATATCACCAATCATTGACTGTATATGTGGGTACACTGTATCTCACCAATCATTGACTGTATATGTGGGTACACTGTATCTCACCAATCATTGACTGTATATGTGCGTACACTGTATCTCACCAGTCACTGATGTATATGTGGGTACACTGTATCTCACCAGTCACTGACTGTATATGTGGGTACACTGTATCTCACCAATCACTGACTGTATATGTGGGTACACTGTATCTCACCAATCATTGACTGTATATGTGGGTACACTGTATCTCACCAGTCACTGACTGTATATGTGGGTACACTGTATCTCACCAATCATTGACTGTATATGTGGGTACACTGTATCTCACCAATCATTGACTGTACATGTGCGTACACTGTATCTCACCAGTCACTGATGTATATGTGGGTACACTGTATCTCACCAGTCACTGACTGTATATGTGCGTACACTGTATCTCACCAGTCACTGATGTATATGTGGGTACAATGAATTTTCATTGAGTTAGTGCCCTTTGAATGTTTATGGTGTTCACAGAGATGTTTATCTGTGCTACTTTTCAGTTGCCACTGGGGGGAAAAAAAAAAAGAAAATTCACAGAAATTATTGTCCCAAGCTTAGTTGTGCAAATCGTCAGCATGTAACACTTAGATAAATCATGAATTATTGCTATTTTGAATTATTCATACATATAGTGTACATTGAGATGTATATGTGGGTACACTATATCTCACCAATCACTGATGTATATGTGGGTACACTGTATCTCACCAGTCACTGATGTATATGTGAGTACACTGTATCTCACCATTCACTGATGTATATGTTGGTACACTGTATCTCACCAGTCACTAATGTATATGTGGGTACACTGTATCTCACCAGTCACTAATGTATATGTGGGTACACTGTATCTCACCAGTCACTGATGTATATGTGGGTACACTGTATCTCACAAGTCACTGATGTATATGTGGGTACACTGTATCTCACCAGTCACTGATGTATATGTGGGTACACTGTATCTCACCAGTCACTGACTGTATATGTGCGTACACTGTATCTCACCAGTCACTGATGTATATGTGGGTACACTGTATCTCACCAGTCACTGACTGTATATGTGGGTACACTGTATCTCACCAATCATTGACTGTATATGTGGGTACACTGTATCTCACCAATCATTGACTGTACATGTGGGTACACTTATCTCACCAGTCACTGACTTATATGTGGGTACACTGTATCTCACCAATCATTGACTGTACATGTGGGTACACGTATCTCACCAGTCACTGACTGTATATGTGGGTACACTGTATCTCACCAATCATTGACTGTATATGTGGGTACACTGTATCTCACCAATCATTGACTGTACATGTGGGTACACTGTATCTCACCAATCATTGACTGTACATGTGCGTACACTGTATCTCACCAGTCACTGATGTATATGTGGGTACACTGTATTTCACCAGTCACTGACTGTATATGTGGGTACACTGTATCTCACCAATCACTGACTGTATATGTGGGTACACTGTATATCACCAATCATTGACTGTATATGTGGGTACACTGTATCTCACCAATCATTGACTGTATATGTGGGTACACTGTATCTCACCAATCATTGACTGTATATGTGCGTACACTGTATCTCACCAGTCACTGATGTATATGTGGGTACACTGTATCTCACCAGTCACTGACTGTATATGTGGGTACACTGTATCTCACCAATCATTGACTGTATATGTGCGTACACTGTATCTCACCAGTCACTGATGTATATGTGGGTACACTGTATCTCACCAGTCACTGACTGTATATGTGGGTACACTGTATCTCACCAATCATTGACTGTATATGTGGGTACACTGTATCTCACCAGTCACTGACTGTATATGTGGGTACACTGTATCTCACCAATCACTGACTGTATATGTGGGTACACTGTATCTCACCAATCACTGACTGTATATGTGGGTACACTGTATCTCACCAGTCACTGACTGTATATGTGGGTACACTGTATCTCACCAATCACTGACTGTATATGTGGGTACACTGTATATCACCAATCATTGACTGTATATGTGGGTACACTGTATCTCACCAATCATTGACTGTATATGTGGGTACACTGTATCTCACCAATCATTGACTGTATATGTGGGTACACTGTATCTCACCAGTCACTGATGTATATGTGGGTACACTGTATCTCACCAGTCACTGATGTATATGTGGGTACACTGTATCTCACCAGTCACTGACTGTATATGTGGGTACACTGTATCTCACCAATCACTGACTGTATATGTGGGTACACTGTATCTCACCAATCATTGACTGTATATGTGGGTACACTGTATCTCACCAGTCACTGACTGTATATGTGGGTACACTGTATCTCACCAATCATTGACTGTATATGTTGGTACACTATATCTCACCAATCACTGACTGTATATGTGGGTACACTATATCTCACCAATCACTGACTGTATATGTGGGTACACTATATCTCACCAATCACTGACTGTATATGTGGGTACACTATATCTCACCAATCACTGACTGTATATGTGGGTACACTATATCTCACCAATCACTGACTGAAAATCAGTGAAATTTCACATGAGTGGTATTAAGCATATCACCAGCATGTTGTTTTGGGATACTATTGCCTTGAATTTCTTGAAACACCTTACATATTCTCAACCACAACCATCAGCTCCTATATACATTGCTCTTACTGGCTAGCAAAAAGATAAGAAATAACTGTGTCAAGGCGATATCTAGGGGTATTCTAATTCCTTCCCTTAAGTGATAGCTCTAGCTGGCCTTATTATTCATGCTGACTGTTTATCCCTGCCATATATCTTGGTTATTGAAATAAATCACAGAATAAACCCTCATAACAATTTTCATATGACCAAAATAAAGGAGAAAACTCAATGAACATAAGATGTGTTACCCTAACCCTAACAACTGCATTGTCACAGAGAAAGTAATGCCTGTAAATTTGTAATTGCAGTTTAAAACATACTGCATGAATTTGTAAGTATTTACTTAAACTCTTTGGGAAACTGCACCTGCCTGACATTGTACCATGACATCACATTTACATATCAAGAAATTAAACGTACAAAACATTTGTGGATGTACTGTCAAAGGAAACATTCTTTAGAACTTTAGCAGGCAAGTTTGTTCACAGTCTGCTAGTTACATATGATTTATCATTCAGATTTCAAATGTGAACAAAAAAAAAACATGCTTAAATAATTTTGTTTACTTGTTGCAGTTTGTGGTGATGACATTTTGGGGAATTTATGCAGTTGACAGAGAGCTAGTGTTTCCAAAGAGGCTAGACAAAATTATACCATTCTGGTTGAATCATATAGAGGTAACAGTTTATATTCCCTTTAAAATCATTCTGCTTTTAGTGCAATATATATTCTGAACTTCTTTTTGTCTTTGACAGATTTTAATGCACTTTTGTCAATCAAGAAATTTTGCCACTTGAATCCTGTCTTCCAGCAAGTGCCGCTTTTTCCATGGAACACCCTTCTTAACCAGAATGGCTTTGAAGTATAAAGAATAAAACACAATTCATGTAAAAATGACAGTCCAAACTATAACTGGCATCATAGAAATTAGGAGTTTTTTTAACAAATCAGGTGACTTTTCATGTATGGAGGCTCAAAGTAAGAATTCAGCATGCAAGTACAAATGTACTAGTGTGTGTTTTCAAATAACTTGGCATATGGGGAGGTGCTGAAGAAATCCAGATTGTATGTTTATTTTTCAGCATACCTTCGTTTTTCCTATCTTGTTGTTAGAGAAATTCATAGTTTACCATGAATATCCAAGTAGAAGAAAAGGAATTGCAATATTGCTGGCATTTGCAAACAGTTATCTTATATGGTAAGTGCCTTGTCGTGCCTAAGTTATGTAATGCATTAAAATACTTACCCAGAATGCACTGAGCATGTCCAGGCACACAGCTATGCCATACACACATATACACCATTAAACTGTGACATACATTCACACATATACACAGTTAGACTGTGACAGCCATACACACACACCATTAGACTGTGACAGCAATACACACATATACACCATTAAACTGTGACATACATTCACACATATACACAGTTAGACTGTGACAGCCATACACACATATACACCATTAGACTGTGACATACATACACACATACACCATTTGACTGTGACAGCCATACACACATATACACCATTAGACTGTGACATACATGCACACATATACACCATTAGACTGTGACATACATGCACACATATACACCATTAGACTGTGACAGTCATACACACATATACACCATGAGACTGTGACATACATACACACATACACCATTTGACTGTGACAGCCATACACACATACACCATTAGACTGTGACATACATACACACATATACACCATTAGACTGTGACAGCCATACACACATATACACCATTAGACTGTGACATACATGCACACATATACACCATTAGACAATACACACATAGACACCATTAGACTGTGACATACATACACACATATACACCATTAGACTGTGACAGCCATACACATATATACACCATAAGACTGTGACAGTCATACACACATATACACCATTAGACTGTGATACGTATTGCAATATATTGAGTAAATCTTAATTAATTTTCAATTGAGTTTTAATATGAACTAGCCTAATGAGAGTGTATTTTAATATTTTCATATAGTGCATGCTTTTAGAACACATATGTGCTCTCGAAATATTATTTATGGTATGTGGCAACCAAAAGATGTATGATAATGTTACATTTATGTTAAAAAGCATCCTAAGATTTATGGACATGAATGTAGTTAAGTTACACCATTATACATGTTCAGTTTGTTACTGTCATTGAGCAGCTTTTTCATAGCATGTCCAACAGTAATTTGAATTTTGTATATATTATTCCAGGATTCTATGGATAGCATTTTATGCAGACATTTGGGTGTATCCCGTGTTACAGGTGATGGAAGGTCATCAGAGAGCTATTTTTATAGGTGTTCTTATGGCGTTCTTCATCAGCATATACATTCTAGGAGAAGCTGTTAACAAATTTCTATGGCGTGAGTAAAAACCAGAAATGTTATGCATTTTGACACACACTACCTACTAATAGAGCCACCATAATCATTTCTAAGTCGTCAACTAACACAGCCATCTCATAATTTGACTTCCCTGACTTCCAAAAGCTTGGAGTTCAATAAATGACTTCCTTTACAGAACTGAAAAGGATTTGATATATTTTGTTCATGAAGGAAAAACGTTTTTTCAGTATAAAACACTTTGGCATACTGATTTATGTTAACACCACAGTAACTTAAACAACTAGGAAATACTGGTTTCAGGATGTGTACTCTTGTCTCCTTATCAAAGATTCTGCATCTTGAATGAGAAATCATATATTTTTCAGGGAAAGAAATTGCGGCAGCTGCTCTAAAGAAAAAGTCAAAGAAAAGTTCTTGACTGAAACGAGAAAACATTCATCAGTAACAGTGGCAGTGTTATAGATCTCATCAACTTTATTCTTACTTTGTCATCTGAATCTACTACAAATACTATACATGTAGATTTTCTTCTCAATAGTTTAATTTCCAAATAGTCACAAAAATGTGTGTTTGTACTGTCTAAATACTTTCAGACTCTTTGTTATTATCTGAGTCACTTTACTCACTAATTTTGAACAATTACTGTATAATTAACAAGGTACTGTTTAGTTTCTTTGCTTACCTGAGCATATCTGCACAGGAAGAGCTATTGTGACCATGTCCATCCACCATTTTCTTCATATTGTAGATTTAAAAAAAATTTCATATGATAGGAGCTTTAACTCTTTGTTTTATAAATAAAAGGAAGTGTAGTAAATGGGGTTACTATGATTATGATCTATAAATAAGCAATACTTCATTTGTCCAGAGCAAGATAAGCAAAGTGTGTGTAAGATTAAATTTCTAATAGTGTGTGATTCAAAACTTTGATGTCATGAACATGATGTAAGATACAGGCATCGTCCCACCGAGAGTCGAGCATCAGTGCCATTTAGTGAGCTATTAATGTCACAAATATATCTGTTTTGATGCAAAAACATGGATTCATATAATAATATACAATTATGGACTAACTTTAAGGTCAAAACATAGTTTTGCGGACCTGTTTAAAGTGATACTGACCAAGGTCAAAGTCCGATGTCAGTTTCATTTTTTCACAGCTCCGCAAAACTATGTATTGACTGATACATTAGTCTAAAATTATTATATCGTATACCTCATAAAGAGTAGTGAAAATCATGCGAAAACATAACAAAAATGATTTCTTAAAACCTGGTCTACACATCATTTTCCAGGTCTACACATACTTTTGCAAACACGGCACATGAACACTATCTGCCAATCAGGATTAAGTATTTATGTCAGGTATACGATATAAAAAGGTATTGACTCTTGAATGATGCAGAAAATAGTTTGGCTTTCACCTCTGTCAGTATCTCCATCGTCTGGTGAATATCACATGATATTCAATGCCTTGAGAGTCAGTAAGGTGAAAGTTGATGTATGGCAGTGGTCAGCTTACTGGAAGATGGTCTGAATATCCCAGGGTTGCTGCAGTAAAATTATACTCATATATTTTAACCAGTGTTTTTTTGAAGAACAAAATGAGACTAGTCACATTTCTCCAGCATTGTGTACCAGGTCAGTCATGGTAGTGACTGATCTGCTATTTATTCTAGTGTAATTCAGTATTAATCGTATTTATTTCCATGATATCACTTTGCATAAGAAGACACTATTGGGGTAATTTTGATGCAGTAACATGGTGACTGATGAGTTTTGTATTCAGTGTGTTAATGTATAACATGACAATATGTATACTCACTTATATAAATATTTTTGGAGAACCCTTCAACATGATCAAAACATCTGCAAGAGTGCAAGTACCTTTAGACTTGAGGTTATTCAGACACTTGTGTTTTCTTTATATAACATACTGGTTTCCTTCATATTACCAAAGAAAAATTTATCAGGAAGAAACAGGACTTTTTGCTAATTACTCTGTTAGAACTGCAACTAGAAATTCTAAAACCAAGTTCTTCACCTTAGTTACATTCTGTTTGCACTGTCCTGGAAGTTACGTGTCTGTGTTACAGTGGTGATAGCAGTAAGATTATATATGGATAACACAATGTCCAGATAATATGTGGATAACACAATGTCCAGATAATATGTGGATTACACAATGTCCAGATAATATGTGGATAACACAATGTCTAGATTATATGTGGATAACACAATGTCCAGATAATATGTGGATAACACAATGTCTAGATAATATGTGGACTACACAATGTCCAGATAATATGTGGATAACACAATGTCTAGATTATATATGGATAACACAATGTCCAGATAATATGTGGATAACACAATGTCTAGATTATATGTGGATTACACAATGTCCAGATAATATGTGGATTACACAATGTCAAGATTATATGTGGATAACACAATGTCTACATAATATGTGGATTACACAATGTCCAGATAATGTGAAGAAATCATGAGCATGGACTCTGCACTATTTGTGTTTTCAACTTTACCAGCATTTTTGGAACATTTCTTTCTAGTTTCACAAATTATATTCTGTATGAACAAAAAGCATATGTAAGATTTTAATGGATTTTGTTATTTTAATCATAGAAGTTTTACATTTGGCATTTTTAACCATATCTGACAGATTCTCACATAGAAATATAGTGGACTACAAACTTTGGAAAAATAGGACATTTATTTTTAAGCCTGTTCTTTGGTTAAAGATACATGTACATGATTCTATCAGAAAATGCACGATTTTACATACCACCTAAAGCATGTAATGTTTATATTTTTAACAACTGTTTTTCCCCCCCCACCATTGTATTAAATATGGCTGAAAACCACCAAATATTCACACAACATAAATGTTTACAATTCTTCATGGTCACACCAGGTTTGATTTGATGTGGCTGAACTGTACATAGTACATGTTTTAAATGACTAGAGTGTTTCTAAAGACACATTAAAGGGATTTATACTGACAACTGAGATTACATTTACTTCCTTGAAATGGGAAAAAAGTGCCTTTATTCAGGGAAAGAAAGGCTTGCCTAACAACCTTCTAGCTAAACTGAGCACATAAGTGCTTATTGTGAGCTTCTAGGATTGCTAGATGTCTGATGTCCAAGATTTGCTTAAAAAGATTTCTTCTCATAAATCTCTATATGTAATTTAAATTTCATGCAAAGTGACCAAAAGCATCCTGGCATAAATTGCTTATCAGATTGTTCAAATTGTTCCAGTTTAGAGAACAGTTTACAGAACAGTTTACAGAACAAGATGGTCACCAAAACACTAGACCTATAAATAGCAGAAACTTACATAATCCTTTTGTTTGATTTTGGGGCAGGTTATTTGTGAAATTTAGACAGTTATTTTATCATAAATCAATGGGTAGATACCCAGTGTGTGACTCCATATGGTGTATTAAAATAAATTCATAAATAAATAAATTCACTCTTTATGACATGCTAGTAGGGTCAAAGGTGTCTTGGAGCTGTATTGGATCTTAGGTGAGCAATATAGGACCATGATGGTCCACCTGTGTGGTTTGGAAAATTTATATCATACACAAATTCATACTACCAACATACTTGTACAATGGTTTCTAGAATTCTGAGCAGTATTTAGGCCAAGGATTATAGATTAACACAGCTCACTTTGTACAATAACAGTTTGTATTCTGTCGATTTTCTATTTTTACATTTGTTTTGGTATGAAGTATAGATGTCCAGGTACCTGGTGTTTGCAGAATGTTACTGTTATTTTGCTAAGATCAAATACATGTATTACTTTGTGTTGTTTTTCTCACAAACAGGCATTTTCTCAATTAATTAACTTAATCTCTTAAATAAATTGTTACCCAGTAACTATTTGTTATATTTGTTTATCCTTCATTTAGGGCTCATACATCCTAGTCATCACTTCAGTCAGCGGAACACTGTTCTCTATCAAGTCACTTCAGTCAGCAGAACACTGTTCTCTATTCCGAGTCACTTCAGTCAGCAGAACACTGTTCTCTATTCCAAGTCACTTCAGTCAGCGGAACACTGTTCTCTATTCCAAGTCACTTCAGTCAGCAGAATGCTGTTCGCTATTCCAAGTCACTTCAGTCAGCAGAACACTGTTCTCTATTCCAAGTCACTTCAGTCAGCAAAACGCTGTTCGCTATTCTAAGTCACTTCAGTCAGCAGAACATTGTTCTCTATTCCAAGTCACTTCAGTCAGCAGAACACTGTTCTCTATTCCAAGTCACTTCAGTCAGCAGAACACTGTTCTCTATTCCAAGTCTCTTCAGTCAGCAGAACACTGTTCTCTATTCCAAGTCACTTCAGTCAGCAGAACACTGTTCTCTATTCCAAGTCACTTCAGTCAGCAGAACACTGTTCTCTATTCCAAGTCACTTCAGTCAGCAGAACACTGTTCTCTATTCCAAGTCACTTCAGTCAGCAGAACACTGTTCTCTATTCCAAGTCTCTTCAGTCAGCAGAACACTGTTCTCTATTCCAAGTCTCTTCAGTCAGCAGAACACTGTTCTCTATTCCAAGTCACTTCAGTCAGCAGAACACTGTTCTCTATTCCAAGTCACTTCAGTCAGCAGAACACTGTTCTCTATTCCAAGTCTCTTCAGTCAGCAGAACACTGTTCTCTATTCCAAGTCACTTCAGTCAGCAGAACACTGTTCTCTTTTCCCAGACATGTCAATCTTGAGATAGATGGTGTGGTTCAAGACATTGGTTTCACACGTTGTCTGAGCACCACACCTAGGCACACTAAATTTTTATAACAAAGCTTTAAGAAATTTCCAGTCAAGTTCAACCAAGAGCTTCTCAGAGAAATGCAGACCAAAAGGAGACACTGAAGTTCATATACATAACTATTTACATGCCAAAACTTCACAATCAACAAACCAACCGCTCGTTAAGAAGATAGCTGCAAAGTTTTCTGACATTTGACTCTGCAGACTTCACATCCAATCCTGAATTCTGACAGAAACTGTTCACCAAAATTAAAACTTTGTTTAACATTTTAAACATGAAACAAGTGATTTATCAGGAGAATGGCAGAAATAGTTTCCTTTCCTTACCAATAGAAACTCTCCCTCAACATCTTTACTGGGGTAGTAACAAACTCCCCCTAAACAACTTTACTGGAGTAGTAAGAAACTCCCCCTCAACATCTTTACTGGAGTAGTAACAAACTCTCCCTCAACATCTTTACTGGGGTAGTAACAAACTCCCCCTAAACAACTTTACTGGAGTAGTAAGAAACTCTCCCTCAACATCTTTACTGGAGTAGTAACAAACTCTCCCTCAACATCTTTACTGGAGTAGTAACAAACTCTCCCTCAACATCTTTACTGGAGTAGTAACAAACTCCCCCTAAACATCTTTACTGGAGTAGTAAGAAACTCTCCCTCAATATCTTTACTGGAGTAGTAACAAACTCTCCCTCAACATCTTTACTGGAGTAGTAAGAAACTCCCCCTCAACATCTTTACTGGAGTAGTAAGAAACTCTCCCTCAACATCTTTACTGGAGTAGTAACAAACTCTCCCTCAACATCTTTACTGGAGTAGTAAAAAACTCCCCCTCAACATCTTTACTGGAGTAGTAACAAACTCTCCCTCAACATCTTTACTGGAGTAGTAAGAAACTCCCCCTCAACATCTTTACTGGAGTAGTAAGAAACTCTCCCTCAACATCTTTACTGGAGTAGTAACAAACTCTCCCTCAACATCTTTACTGGGGTAGTAACAAACTCCCCCTAAACAACTTTACTGGAGTAGTAAGAAACTCTCCCTCAACATCTTTACTGGAGTAGTAACAAACTCTCCCTCAACATCTTTACTGGAGTAGTAACAAACTCCCCCTCAACATCTTTACTGGAGTAGTAACAAACTCCCCCTAAACAACTTTACTGGAGTAGTAAGAAACTCTCCCTCAACATCTTTACTGGGGTAGTAACAAACTCCCCCTAAACAACTTTACTGGGGTAGTAACAAACTCTCCCTCAACATCTTTACTGGAGTAGTAACAAACTCCCCCTCAACATCTTTACTGGAGTAGTAACAAACTCCCCCTAAACAACTTTACTGGAGTAGTAAGAAACTCTCCCTCAACATCTTTACTGGGGTAGTAACAAACTCTCCCTCAACATCTTTACTGGGGTAGTAACAAACTCTCCCTCAACATCTTTACTGGAGTAGTAACAAACTCTCCCTCAACATCTTTACTGGAGTAGTAACAAACTCCCCCTAAACAACTTTACTGGAGTAGTAAGAAACTCTCCCTCAACATCTTTACTGGAGTAGTAACAAACTCTCCCTCAACATCTTTACTGGGGTAGTAACAAACTCCCCCTAAACATCTTTACTGGAGTAGTAAGAAACTCTCCCTCAACATCTTTACTGGAGTAGTAACAAACTCCCCCTCAACATCTTTACTGGAGTAGTAACAAACTCCCCCTAAACAACTTTACTGGAGTAGTAAGAAACTCTCCCTCAACATCTTTACTGGAGTAGTAACAAACTCTCCCTCAACATCTTTACTGGGGTAGTAACAAACTCTCCCTCAACATCTTTACTGGAGTAGTAACAAACTCTCCCTCAACATCTTTACTGGAGTAGTAACAAACTCCCCCTCAACATCTTTACTGGGGTAGTAACAAACTCCCCCTAAACATCTTTACTGGAGTAGTAAGAAACTCTCCCTCAACATCTTTACTGGGGTAGTAACAAACTCCCCCTAAACATCTTTACTGGAGTAGTAAGAAACTCTCCCTCAACATCTTTACTGGAGTAGTAACAAACTCCCCCTCAACATCTTTACTGGAGTAGTAACAAACTCCCCCTAAACAACTTTACTGGAGTAGTAAGAAACTCTCCCTCAACATCTTTACTGGAGTAGTAACAAACTCTCCCTCAACATCTTTACTGGGGTAGTAACAAACTCTCCCTCAACATCTTTACTGGAGTAGTAACAAACTCTCCCTCAACATCTTTACTGGAGTAGTAACAAACTCCCCCTAAACAACTTTACTGGAGTAGTAAGAAACTCTCCCTCAACATCTTTACTGAAGTAGTAAGAAACTCTCCCTCAACATCTTTACTGGGGTAGTAACAAACTCCCCCTAAACATCTTTACTGGAGTAGTAAGAAACTCTCCCTCAACATCTTTACTGGAGTAGTAACAAACTCCCCCTCAACATCTTTACTGGAGTAGTAACAAACTCCCCCTAAACAACTTTACTGGAGTAGTAAGAAACTCTCCCTCAACATCTTTACTGGAGTAGTAACAAACTCTCCCTCAACATCTTTACTGGGGTAGTAACAAACTCTCCCTCAACATCTTTACTGGAGTAGTAACAAACTCTCCCTCAACATCTTTACTGGGGTAGTAACAAACTCCCCCTAAACATCTTTACTGGAGTAGTAAGAAACTCTCCCTCAACATCTTTACTGGAGTAGTAACAAACTCCCCCTCAACATCTTTACTGGAGTAGTAACAAACTCCCCCTAAACAACTTTACTGGAGTAGTAAGAAACTCTCCCTCAACATCTTTACTGGAGTAGTAACAAACTCTCCCTCAACATCTTTACTGGGGTAGTAACAAACTCTCCCTCAACATCTTTACTGGAGTAGTAACAAACTCCCCCTAAACAACTTTACTGGAGTAGTAAGAAACTCCCCCTCAACATCTTTACTGGGGTAGTAACAAACTCTCCCTCAACATCTTTACTGGGGTAGTAACAAACTCCCCCTCAACATCTTTACTGGGGTAGTAACAAACTCCCCCTAAACAACTTTACTGGAGTAGTAAGAAACTCCCCCTCAACATCTTTACTGGAGTAGTAACAAAATCGTAAAAATAGACACTACAGTGCAACATTCCTACAACAGCCAACATCTGGATGACTAGAAATTAGCTGTTGTCCAGAGATGGCTGTTGCTCAGAGGGATTATTTTGTGGTGATACAATATGATCAGCTTTTTTTTTTGTGTGGGTTTATACTTCTGGTACTAAACATTGGGAAAAAGCTTTTATATAAAGGTGAGAATGTGTCTGGATTGTTGCATTAAATCTTGATGTTAAAGTCAGACCAAGGAATGGACAAAACATACAAAAATTGGGGATTTCTGAAAATTGCTTTATGGAAAGCTTTTATGGTCAAAATTTTGATGGGTGGTTAGCGTGTTCCTTGGCCGTTTGAGAGGTTGTTATGAGGTGGTTGTTGGTGGGTAAAACATAGAAAAACCAACGGGGGAATTCGAATTGGCTGTTGTATGGAGGTGGCTGTTGGTAGATGACCGTTAGTGGAGGTTACACTGTAAAACAAGAGCTGTCCTTCGTAAGTGATGAATGCCCCCAAAATGGTATCCCACAGTCTGTGACCTTGACATTCAAGTTGTGGACCCGGTACCTGCGCACATCACTTCATATCTCCATGTTCTGAACATTTTTTAAAATTCATTTTAAAATCCTTCAATGTGTAGCAGAGTTAAAATCAGGACATAAACATGTGCATATATACAGGATTCTTAAACCTCTGACCTCTACATGTGACTTTGACCTTCAAGGTAATGACTGGACTTGCATGTGATGTCATCTCCATGTGCTCAACAATTGTGCCATGTATTTTAGGATCTTTCCATGCATGACAGAGTTATGATGTTTACAATATTTCATGAGCTTTAAACTCTTAAGTGTGAAAAAGATGTTTAAAGTTTTCCTACACAAGCTTATGTAAAATCAAGCAACCCCCCCCCCGCCAGCGTGGTCATGATGTGAACAATCTTGGTAGAGGTCCACTAGGCAATGCTACAGCCCAACTATCTAAGCTCTAGGCCTTGTGGTTTCAGAGAAGAAATTTTTTTAATATCCTATTTGTTGCCATAGTAACCAGACTTCTGCAGTGACTGAAATTCTTTGAACAACTTTAACAGAGTTCGGTTCAGGCAAGGAACATCCCTGCCACGTTTCATCAATATTGGCTATAGGTTTCAGAAGATGCTGACTGAAGAAAATGGTGCACAGAGGGACGCCGAGTGGTCCTAATAGCTCAACCTGGCCAGGTGAGCTAAAAAGCCTTCAACACCGGCCTAAAAAAACTCTGTGGCTTAATAAAGATATGCTGCTATCTGCTCACATCACAACAAACAATGAAGCTGACATTTCTACTTTAATGAAAGATTAAAACATAATATATAAACTATATTAATAATTTAACCAGTTATATTTAAACAGAATGAATGACTATTCATTTTATCAATGGAAAACAGTACCAATAACTTCAGTTTATAAAGTAAAAGTATTACATACATCATTGTACAATGTACAAATATGTCGTACATTGTATGTACATGTACTTAAGTTAAAGTTTATTAGGAATCAGTTACAGGTGAAATACCATAAATTCTTCAGTTGAATATTGACAGCATTAAACACCTAATGCACAAATGGTCTTAAATATCAAAAATCCTTACAATATAACACACTTTACTCAATAAATATGACAAGCTTACCAAAACAGAAAAATTAACAGGACATTAAGTTTGGACTTTGACTATACCCTAACATTGCTGGAACATGGATGCTGCATACTGTCTGGTCAAAGTTTCATAAAAGTTGCACAGAGAAAATGTCAAAGCTTAAGCATTTAAATAAGTCTGGTTAGATAATAATTGTTTAGATTCTTTGTAGAAGTGGAGCATTTACCTATAATTTCCTGGTAGAAGTGGAGCATTTACCTATAGTTTCCTGGTAGAAGTGGAGCATTTACCTATAGTTTCCTGAACTACTTTCTATGTCTATAAGAGATATGGAACAGACACATAATCAATGGTTTGACATTTTACTCTGAGCATGAACTAAAATGTTGGAATATGACTTTAAAGATAAATTGTTACAAAATCCCCCCAAGACCTTAATGATAAAGCAGACAAACAAACAGAATTAACAAAATCAAAATGTCTCCCTTCACGAGAAGAGAGATATAATAATTAAATTTACTAGTTCTGTACATAGTTTGTCCTCTTTCACATGCAAGATTTTCACTGATGCTGGCTATTGATGACTAAAGTTTTTGCTATTTTTTTCAGATAAAAAAATGTTTTATGTTGTATCATTTTTCAGTATGTATTTCATTACAATACAAAGATCAGGTATTTCTTTTAACTGTTTTAAAACTGTTTTATATTTGTTGAGAATTTTCATATTCATGTTGTATCACTCACTGCCTCAGTCACATGCATCTCTACAGGTGTTTCCTTGGTTTCCATTGGCACATAGTCAGAATACAGACTTGTTGTTTCTGAGTTTTCAGCTGTTCTATCAGTTTCCAATGCAACAACACTTAGCTCTGTAGCTGCTACAAACTTGTTACAATCACCTGAAGGACCTGTTTCATTTCTAATATCTCATAAATCAACAGGTACACTCATAACTTATATGTGGTCCCTGTCTGAAGAATTAACACAAAAAAGTTCAGTCTGACTTGGGAGTGAAATTGATTCAGAAATGTTTGAAGAAGTTGTTATTGCCATGGAAACGGCAAAATGGTCCTGTGCTGATGTGTCTAAATAAACAATATCATTGACGTTTGTGTCCGATAACGGTTCTGTTAAATATACAGACACCTCACTGCAGTCAGTGCTCTCAGTAACAGATGTTGTTGTTAGGTCGGAGATACTATCTTCAGTGGATGTTGCTATGGTAACTTCTGTATGACTAGCACTGGTGAGGGTACCAAACATTTTACCACTGTCATCTGTTATTTCTACTGATTTTCTGTCTAAAGGTATAACTGGCAGTGTGGGATCTGCTTCGGTTTTAAATGTCTTTTCTATGTTTTCCACAGAATATTTATAGTCAGATATACTATGAGCAGGTTTTGCCATAGTAACAGAAACTGTACTAACAGCCTGTGAACATACTGGCACTGTTGCTATAGCAACAGCATCTCGTCTTTGTTCAGATAGTACAGTAATAGATGCTGCTGAGACAGTAGACTGGCTATGGCCTGGTGGAGGATGAGATGTTTTGCAATGCTCAGAAAGATTGAAAGTATTGGAAAACTTCATGCCACACATTCCACAAATATATGGAGTCTCCTGAAAAAATAAAAATATTGATTTAATAAAAGTTCTATTGAAGGCAATAACTGTATTCCTGGTAAAGGCCACTGTGAGTATAACATCCTAGCCTAAAATCTGCTCATGCCAGAGGACAAGAAAGTATTACTGAGTGGTCAACAAAATGATACATTTAAGAAATAATCTATGGCTTGGAGTGCTTTATCGAAATTTGAAGCATTCCACGGAGGACATGTGATGTGCCGGATGGGAAATGCTTCAATTTCAATAAAGCACTCTAAGTCATAGATTATTTCAATTCTTTTAGGCTGAATTTATCAATCATAGATTATTTCAATTCTTTTAGGTTGAATTTATCAAAACTGCAATGGACCTTTTTAGTTTTGCAGTACTGTGTCATAGGGTATAAATGGCGGCTGTTGGATTTTCACTCCCATTCATAGCTAAATTATACTTATTTTTGATGTAATCATCTAATATACAAAGAACATAACTGTGGTAGTATGCAGAAGACATCAGATAGTAGACAATCTATTTAAATGCGCATCGATAAACAGAAACTGTACAACGTTTTCACTAGGAGTAATGACATCAGTGGAATGACGTAAACATTTTCATTCATTCTTTTTCTTTGGGAATCAAAACACTGTGACAGTTAGTCCTGAAGTTTCTCGATAAACAGAAACTGTACAACGTTTTCACTAGGAGTAATGACATCAGTGGAATGACGTAAACATTTTCATTCATTCTTTTTCTTTGGGAATCAAAACACTGTGACAGTTAGTCCTGAAGTTTCTCGATAAACAGAAACTGTACAACGTTTTCACTAGGAGTAATGACGTCAGTGGAATGATGTAAACATTTTCATTCATTCTTTTTCTTTGAGAATCAAAACACTGTGACAGTTAGTCCTGAAGTTTCTCGATAAACAGAAACTGTACAACGTTTTCACTAGGAGTAATGACGTCAGTGGAATGACGTAAACATTTTCATTCATTCTTTTTCTTTGGGAATCAAAACACTGTGACAGTTAGTCCTGAAGTTTCTTGGCCTTTTAAAGGAAAACAGGTTCTAAGATATTCTAAGGCTTAACTTTCGCAATCAAAAATGGTTTTTTTGTTTCTAACTCACATCTAGTTCATGCCCATGATAAATTTATACGGATATTACATCTATTGCTATATTCTATTTCCTGCATAGGAGAAATTAAGAAAGGTTGGAAGGAGCTACTTCCATATTAGAAACTCAGCCTACTTTTCTGAGTGCTTTAGTCATATTAAAACACTCTGATTGACTATAGAAATTTACAATAGGCATATTAGAATTTTACTTTAAAAGGAGGCCTAACAACTAAAACAAAGTGGAAGTAATACTTACTGGACCACACAACAAGAGCTGTCAGTAGACAGCGCGCTCGACTATTCTCAGTGATTGACAATATAAAATAATATCCATCCTGACTGTAAATGAGTCTCTAAAGGGGATAATTATGTCAAAATGCTTGATACAGTTACCTCCTCCTGTACACAGGTTCGGATCATGATGGTGAACAAGTGTGCAAAGTTTGAAAGGCATATGTCAATGGACTTTGAAAATATCTGAGGTAGTACGCAAACTTTAACGTAAGTTCTAAATAAAAAAAGGGGCATAATATTGTAAAAAGCTTGATACAGTGACCTCCTCCTGTACACAGGTTGAGATCATGATGGTGAACAAGTGTGCAAAGTTTCAAAGCCATATGTCGATGGACTTTGAAATTATCTGAGGTGGTACGCAAACTTTAACGTAAATTTTAAGTCGAAAAAGGGGCATAATTCTGTCAAAAGGCTTGATAGAGTTACCTCCTCCTGTGTACAGTTGGGGGCATGATGGTGAACAAGTGTGCAAAGTTTCAAAGCCAGATGACAATTGAATTGGAAAATATTTGAGGTGGTACGCAAACTTTAACGTAAATTTTAAGTCGAAAAAGGGGCATAATTTTGTCAAAATGCTTGATAGAGTTACCTCCTCCTGTGTACAGGTTGGGGGCATGATGGTGAACAAGTGTGCAAAGTTTCAAAGCCAGACGACAATTGAATTGGAAAATATTTGAGGTGGTACGCAAACTTTAACGTAAATTTTAAATCGAAAAAGGGGCATAATTTTGTCAAAATGCTTGATAGAATTACCTCCTCCTGTGTACAGGTTGGGGGCATGATGGTGAACAAGCGTGCAAAGTTTCAAAGCCAGATGTCAATGGACTTTGAAAATATTTGAGGTGGTACGCAAACTTTAACGTAAATTCTAAGTAGAAAAAGGGGCATAATTTTGTCAAAATGCTTGATAGAGTTACCTCCTCCTGTGTACAGATTGGGGGCATGATGGTGAACAAGTGTGCAAAGTTTCAAAGCCATATGTCAATGGACTTTGAAAATATTTGAGGTGGTACGCAAACTTTAACATAAGTGGTTACGCCGAAGCTCGGGTGACTAGGATACCTCTCCTTATTCTTCGAATAGTCGAGCTAAAAATAGTACTTGTATACCTGTGTATGACTGTATGTGTGTAAAGACTTGTAAACCTGTGTATGACTGTATGTGTGTAAAGACTTGTAAACCTGTGTATGTGTGTAAAGACTTGTATACCTGTGTATGACTGTATGTGTGTAAAGACTTGTATACCTGTGTATGTGTGTAAAGACTTGTATACCTGTGTATGTGTGTAAAGACTTGTATACCTGTGTATGTGTGTAAAGACTTGTAAACCTGTGTATGTGTGTAAAGACTTGTATACCTGTGTATGTGTGTAAAGACTTGTTTACCTGTGTATGCGTGTAAAGACTTGTATACCTGTGTATGTGTGTAAAGACTTGTATACCTGTGTATGTGTGTAAAGACTTGTTTACCTGTGTATGTGTGTAAAGACTTGTATACCTGTGTATGTGTGTAAAGACTTGTATACCTGTGTATGTGTGTAAAGACTTGTAAACCTGTGTATGTGTGTAAAGACTTGTTTACCTGTGTATGTGTGTAAAGACTTGTTTACCTGTGTATGACTGTATGTGTGTAAAGACTTGTATACCTGTGTATGACTGTATGTGTGTAAAGACTTGTTTACCTGTGTATGACTGTATGTGTGTAAAGACTTGTATACCTGTGTATGACTGTATGTGTGTAAAGACTTCAATTACCTGTGTATGACTGTATGTGTGTAAAGACTTGTAAACCTGTGTATGTGTGTAAAGACTTGTAAACCTGTGTATGTGTGTAAAGACTTGTAAACCTTTGTATGTGTGTAAAGACTTGTATACCTGTGTATGTGTGTAAAGACTTGTAAACCTTTGTATGTGTGTAAAGACTTGTATACCTGTGTATGTGTGTAAAGACTTGTAAACCTGTGTATGTGTGTAAAGACTTGTAAACCTTTGTATGTGTGTAAAGACTTGTATACCTGTGTATGTGTGTAAAGACTTGTAAACCTGTGTATGTGTGTAAAGACTTGTAAACCTTTGTATGTGTGTAAAGACTTGTATACCTGTGTATGTGTGTAAAGACTTGTAAACCTGTGTATGTGTGTAAAGACTTGTAAACCTTTGTATATGTGTAAAGACTTGTATACCTGTGTATGCGTGTAAAGACTTGTATACCTGTGTATGTGTGTAAAGACTTGTATACCTGTGTATGTGTGTAAAGACTTGTATACCTGTGTATGTGTGTAAAGACTTGTAAACCTGTGTATGTGTGTAAAGACTTGTAAACCTGTGTATGTGTGTAAAGACTTGTAAACCTTTGTATATGTGTAAAGACTTGTATACTTGTGTATGACTGTATGTGTGTAAAGACTTGTATACCTGTGTATGTGTGTAAAGACTTGTTTACCTGTTTATGTGTGTAAAGACTTGTATACTTGTGTATGTGTGTAAAGACTTGTTTACCTGTGTATGTGTGTAAAGACTTGTAAACCTGTGTATGTGTGTAAAGACTTGTAAACCTTTGTATATGTGTAAAGACTTGTATACTTGTGTATGACTGTATGTGTGTAAAGACTTGTATACCTGTGTATGTGTGTAAAGACTTGTTTACCTGTTTATGTGTGTAAAGACTTGTATACTTGTGTATGTGTGTAAAGACTTGTTTACCTGTTTATGTGTGTAAAGACTTGTATACTTGTGTATGTGTGTAAAGACTTGTATACCTGTGTATGTGTGTAAAGACTTGTAAACCTGTGTATGTGTGTAAAGACTTGTTTACCTGTGTATGTGTGTAAAGACTTGTATACCTGTGTATGTGTGTAAAGACTTGTATACCTGTGTATGTGTGTAAAGACTTGCATACCTGTGTATGTGTGTAAAGACTTGTAAACCTGTGTATGTGTGTAAAGACTTGTATACCTGTGTATGTGTGTAAAGACTTGCATACCTGTGTATGTGTGTAAAGACTTGTAAACCTGTGTATGTGTGTAAAGACTTGTATACCTGTGTATGTGTGTAAAGACTTGCATACCTGTGTATGTGTGTAAAGACTTGTAAACCTGTGTATGTGTGTAAAGACTTCTATACTTGTGTATGTGTGTAAAGACTTGTAAACCTGTGTATGCGTGTAAAGACTTGTTTACCTGTGTATGTGTGTAAAGACTTGTATACTTGTGTATGTGTGTAAAGACTTGTAAACCTGTGTATGTGTGTAAAGACTTGTATACCTGTGTATGACTGTATGTGTGTAAAGACTTGTTTACCTGTGTATGTGTGTAAAGACTTGTATACCTGTGTATGTGTGTAAAGACTTGTATACCTGTGTATGTGTGTAAAGACTTGTATACCTGTGTATGTGTGTAAAGACTTGTTTACCTGTGTATGTGTGTAAAGACTTGTATACCTGTGTATGTGTGTAAAGACTTGTATACCTGTGTATGCGTGTAAAGACTTGTTTACCTGTGTATGCGTGTAAAGACTTGTTTACCTGTGTATGTGTGTAAAGACTTGTTTACCTGTGTATGTGTGTAAAGATGTATCTTCAGGGACTGTGCATTGGTAAAACCTGCATCACAAAACTCACACACGTATGGGCGCAGCTCAGCATGAGTAATAAGATGGCTCTGAAAAACAAAACAACATAAGTCACCACCATTCACATCATCAGTTTAAGAGCTGTGTTTTTTCACACAATGTTGCTGCCATACACTGATCAAATGAAGTATAAAGAAGTGGTTTTATTAAATCTGTGATACAGAATTATTTGATTATTATTAATTGGTTTACTGTCAATTGTGAAACAAGTTTTTACAACTTATATTAATCGCTCTAAAGACTCATTCAAGATGGAATCAACCTGTAAGGGAGAGAGAGAGGCAATGTAAAATTATCTGTCTTGCCAAAAGACACATATTTGGTACAGGTGGAGATCAAACCCAGAACCTTCCTTTATTTCTTTTAAGAAGTCTGCAACATCTTACAAATTGAAGGACAAGGCATGTACACTCGGCAAAACTATGGACTCAATTTGGGACTGAGTTATTTTCTTTCTTTGTTTCTTTTTATTGTCTAGATTAAGTTTTATTTCTTGCAGATTTCTTTTCAGCTGCCATATTTTAAATCTTCCTCACCTGCTTATTGCCTTCACCAGTCCCCTGAGTTATGTAGATAAACAGACAGTCTACTGAGAAATCCTTGATGTACTGTCAAATTAATGTATGTCAAGTTTTATATGGTTCACATGCTTTACATAATTATGTGCTTGCATTTTACCTTGTTCACATGACAATCATGTAAAACATGTTGTGTAAACCCTCTTTTAAACAATAAATAAGTATCCGGGTCAAACACTGCAGACTAAATCAATAGCTTACCTTTAGTTCAGACACTGTTTTAAACCCCCTACCACACAGTCCACACTTGTGAGGCTTCATTGTGTACGAGTCTTCATTAGCTGCTGCCATGTCTGCAGCAAGACCACTGTCAGGTTTAGGGTGATCTTCCACAAATACTTCGTTTGTCGGGTAAGCTCTATATTTCTCTGTGTCTCCTGAAAAGCCAATATGTAAAGTGTTACATGTACTTGCTGAACACCACAGAGAAGACATTGAAAATAATTATAGATTTGTCTTCCACAGCTAGAGTCAGTACCAAAAACATATCTAGCTCACACAGTTTATGTAATTTGAAATCCTGTGTGTGTGGTTCAGGAGTTACAGAGTGGGAAAAGTCATATGACCTTTGTTCCCCAAGTGTGAACCTGACATTGAAACAAGATGGCCATGATAGCCCTATATCACTCACCTTAGTTACATTGTTTGTCAAGAAAAATATTCAGATACATTTTCATGATGGCTGAATGAAAAATGTGGCCACTATCCCGTTCAAAAGATTTTTATATTATTTGCCATGGTAACCTAGTTACTGACCCCAGGTGACCCAGATTCAAAACCTCAAGAGAAACATTCTGACCAATTTTCATGCAAATAACCTCTAGAGACTCTAAGAGTGCTAAAATGGTTTTCCTTTTAGTTGACCTTGTGACCTAGTTTTTGATCCTGTGTGACCCAGTTGCCAACCTGGCCTATCGATTATGAACACAATCAATTTTCATGATGATTGGGAGTCAAATGTAGCTCCTAGAGTGTACTTTTCCTTTGATTTGCAATGGTGACCTTGTTCTTCACCCGATATGACCCATTTTTAACCTCGATTTCATCAAGACACTCATTTTGACAAAATTTCATGAAGATCCAATGAAAAATGCTACCTCTATTGCATACACAAGGTTTCTCCATGATTTGATTTGGTGACCTAGTTTACAATCCAAGATCCACAGACAGACGATGGACATCAAGTGCTCACAATAGCTCACCTTGAGTACTTTGTGCTCAGATTAGCTAAACTGTGGAAGGATAGACAGATATATGGACTCACAGAGAGATGGTGCAATTTTCATAAGCCCACCTGTGGCTACATAAAACAATAGGGCCAAATGGCACTTTATCACTACCATTGGCTATAATACAAGGTCATCGGTAGCAGGACGGGTCAATTTTGACTTGTGTTCTGATTTAAACAACCTTTGTTGAGGTCTACTACACAATTCTTTTTTCCATATATTCAAGCTATGGGTCTACTGGTTCTAAACAAGTAGGATTTTGAAGTTTTCCCTACCTAAGCCTATGTAAAATCAAGTGACCCCATGGCCAGAGTCAGTTTGACATGAGGGTCATGATTTGAACAATCTTGGTAGAGGTCAACTAGGCAATAATACATGCCAAATATCTAAGCTCTAGGCCTTGTGGTTTCAAAGAAGAAAATTTTTAAAGTTTATCCTATAAAATTCTATGTAAAATCAAATGACACCCTTGGGCTGGGTCAGTTTTAACCCAGGGGTCATGATTTAGGCAATTTTGGTAGAGGTCCACAAGGCAATTCTGCATGCCAAATATGTTAGCTTTAGGCCTTGTAGTTTCAGAGAAGTTTTTCCTATATACAAGAGAGCAAAGATGGCCCTATATCGCTCACCTGGCCACCACTGGCTATAGTCATTTCAAATGACGTCACGTCCGGATAAACAACTTTAAAATCTCGGAGCGTCAAAATTTCAGAAAATAAAAGATATTTTTTGTCAACGTTGACGGAAAAAATAAAACTACGTCTTGAAAGATAGCGCTTAAAATGAGGAATTCAACCGTATAATTTTGTGTGTGATCAATTAGATAATTGACTGAAATGACGGAAAAAAGTGTTATTGTGGGGACTTCCGGTTGCGCTATTAAAAGTGATAATCTGCAGTCAGAAAATAGAGACTATGAATTAAATGATAAAAAGCGATGAAGAAGAAATTAGAAGCTTCGCATAGAGCGGAAGTCATTTTAACGGAAACTGGCGGAGGAATTCGGATGTTACTGAATGCCGGAGCTTATGAAATTTTGAAGGGGGCGATCAGCAGGCGAATTTTTCTCCAGTGACGTTGAACCTTACAGCTATCAAAAAATTCCTGTAGCTGATAAGAAAAGGAAATAATGTAGAAACTAAATACAAGGTTTTATCTGGTAAGTCTTCAGTTTATACCATGAACTTGTACCATACGAAATCTAGCTGTCTAGTCAACGGGAAACAGATTAGTAGATTTTTAAATCATGACTTGCCTGAAATAATGAAAATTGCTCAGAATTCTTTATCAGTTGAAAACACTACTGTAGATGAAATAAATCAACAGATTAAATATTTGATTGAGCAGTATAACAAAGCAGAAAGTACTGAATCAGAAGTAGAAGCACATGACGGAGACTCTGCAGTTTGTTCCGATTCACAAATTGAGACCGTTTTTGACAACAACAGTACAGATTGTAAAATACAAGATACAACTTTATCTATTTCTGATGATAAGCAATCTGAACAGCTTATCTCACTTGTAGAATCAGTGAAAGAGGGTGTGAAATGTTTACAAGACACGGTTTTTGCACACATATCAGCAACAGAGAGAAATTTCAGTATTCTTAGAGATGAAATTTTTAGCATTAAAAAACAAGTGTCATCATCAAATACTACTTTAACCCAGCGAGTTGATGTAATAGGCGAAATTTCAAGCACATTGAAACAAAATGTTGACAAATCAAAAGATACTCTATTAGGGAAGTTACAAACCGTAACTGATTTGATTAAAAATGTTCAGAGTAGCACTAGTAGTAAAACTTTGCAAGATTGTGAATTGCAAACTTCTGCATTGCCTTGTACAGTAGACTCGGATACAAGTAAAAATTCAAGAAAATTGAAAGTAAACGAAATTCAAGAAACTTCCCGACAGAGCCAAATCAGTGAGCCTGTTCAAACAAATACTAATTCGGAACCAGGCGAAGCAGTTAGGTCAAAATCAACATCAGTTCTGAAAATCATATTCCGCTCAGAGAAAGTACACTTTTAATCGGTGACTCCATACTTAAAGGCATTCAGCGCCCAGGTCTAAACGCAAAAACAGATTTATTCAAGTGCAGCGGTGCAATTATAACTGATATAGCGGGAAAAATAAAAGAAATAGACATGCGTATATACAAGAGCGTGGTCATTTTTGTGGGAGGAAATGGCGTCAGCAGCGGAAAACATCCATATGCATCCCGTATAGAGCTTTTGAAGTTGGTAAAAAACATCCAAAACAAAATTGCAAAGTGTATATTTGCACTGTTTCGCCACGATGATGCAGATGTTTCAACTTACAATACCATGGTGCAAAATGTATGTGGAGAAACAGGGGCTAACCTCATCGACTGTTATAAGTCGTTCATTTACGGTGATGGAAACACTGTGAAACATTATTTTGCACGTGACGGGATACATCTTAGCATGTATGGTGCTAGAACTCTTGTCTCGTCAATTAACAGGCATATCCACATCATCAAAAGTAAAGAGCACATTGATGGCAGGATAACCGGAAGTAATACCTCAAACCACAGAACATCCGGTGCTGCACGAGGACAGACTGAATGGCATAGCATTGACAGTGCGCGTGGATCGCAAAGTTCTGGCAACTTTAATATACACACAACACTTGATTGTAGATCGCGATCTTGGGATGCAACAGCTAGAAGTAGGGGTGACTTCCACAGATCATTTACTGAATATGATTCTCAATAGGACATTACCGACAGACACTTTGAAGACCATAACATATTTAATTATTTTCACTATATCTGCAATGACTGTAATGAGGTAATATGTAAATGTCTTTCCTTACATGTAGTAAATCAAGATCTTTGCGTTGATGGTATAAGCAGTTTAAATTGTCCGTCTTTAGTTAATAATACTACTTCAATCAATTCTCTGTGTTTAAGTAATAATACTACTTCAATCAATGTAAATAGCAATGCACATACTCAACAGGAAGATTGTGGGGGAAAAACGTTACAACTGCTCCGAATTTAAATCGCAAAAACGATACACTTAACTCAACAAAAATGTCTGATGAATTAAATAAATCCGGGTTTTTAATTGTAGGTAAGGAAACTATTGAAAAGGTAATTTGTCAGGTATGTTATGAACAACGCTGTATTTGTCCCTCAAAAATAAGGGGAAAACTCAAATCAAGCCCATTAAAAGAGAAAAAAAATCATCATACACAGCAAAAACTGTGAAACTTCTCTATGTGATAAATCTGGTGTTCGTAATACAGAGTATATGTTTAGCTCTAAAGATAACGGTATTATTTTGGCCCAATTAAACATTCATCATTTGCTACCTAAATTAGGCGAAATAAAGTATCACCTTCGTAAAAAGTTCATCAATAAAAATTTTTTGGTTTATGTGAAACGTTTTTACACGATAATATTGATGACAATGTATTGAAAATTAATGAATTTAATTTTTGAGAGAAAAAAGACAGAAAAAGGGAAAAAAAGGTGGTGGTCTCATTGTATATTTATCAGAAAGTATTTGCTACAAACGGCGACTAGATTTTGAAATTAATGACATCGAATCAGTTTGGTTGCAAATTTATCCAGATAACTATAAACCATTCTTCGTTAATTTTGTATACCGACCTCCAAACTCAGTGCAATCATGGATAGACAAATATGGAGCACAGCTTGAAGCAGCTGATTGCACAATGTTAGACTTCTATCTTCTTGGAGATTATAATATAACTTTTCTTCCCCAGCCGAATTTAGTTCAGTATAATAATTCAAAATGGGCTGATCTGGTATCAAACTTTGGCCTTCTGCAGTTGATAGAAAGCCCAACCAGAGTTTCTAAAAATAGCTCGAAAATAATCGATCACATCTACACAAATAATTTGGATAGCATCAATGATGCAGAAGTTTCACATTTATCCGTTAGTGATCACTATTTAACTTCTGTCACACGATTAGTTTCTAGTAAAACATCATCAAAATTGTGTCACAAAGTGATTCAATACAGGTCATTTAAAAATTTTAATGAACAGATTTTTCAAAATGATCTTTTGCATTCAAGTCTCGAGTATATAGAGAGCATTGCCGATCCAAACGATGCATTAAACTCATTTTACAATATATTAAACAATGTACTGCATAAGCATGCCCCTATTAAAGAAAAACGTATTAAACGTGAGCACCAGCCGGACTGGTTTAATGAGGAAATAAAATCTATTATACATGACAGAGACAAACAACACAAAATCGGTAAAATTGACCAATATAAGTTTCTGAGAAACAAAGTAACAGCGCTTATTAAAAAAAAGTAAAAGACAATTCTTTAACAATGCTATTCGGGACAACAAAGACCCTACCTATTTGTGGAAAAATTTGAAAGATATGTCAAATTTAGATAAAACTAAAACAATTGATTTACCTAAACGGATAACAGTTAATAGCAGCGAGATTACCGGAAGTTTAAACATTGTTAATGAATTAAACAAACACTTCACAAATATCTCTCATATAATATCTAAAACAACATTTTCAAGCACAAATTTCGAGGCATTAAAAAGACGACTTAAATAAGAAACTAGGCAAACATCAATTTGATATAGATTATATAACACCCCTTGATGTGCGACACATTATTGATAAGTTAGAAGTACACAAATCAACTGGTCTTGACGGAATAGGTCCGAACATTTTAAAAAGCTGTGGTGACGTTATTACTCCATACATAGCTTCTATTATAAACAGTAGTATTTCATCTGGAGTTTTTCCCGACATTTTAAAAAAAGGCTAGAATTTTGCCTATTTTTAAATCTGGTAACAGGGAACTAGCTGATAATTATCGTCCCATCTCAATTTTGCCAACAATTTCTAAAATATTTGAGCGCCATATTGCAACGAAAATCCATTCGTTCTTTCAAAGCACTAATGTTATTCATAAAACCCAATCAGGTTTTCGGAAAAATCATTCTTGCAACACTGCACTTACTAGATTGATAGATGCATGGCTGAAAGATGTAGATTGTGGTAAACTAATTGGAACTGTGTTTTTGGATCTTCGCAAGGCATTTGACTTAGTAGATCATGAAATCTTATTATACAAATTGAAATTATATCATTTTTCTGGGCGTCATTGAAATTATTTACGTCTTATTTATCAAACAGAAGTCAAATTGTTAAAGTGGGAAATGTGCATTCGGATTCTCTACAAATACAGTCTGGGGTGCCACAGGGCTCAATACTAGGTCCCTTATTATTTTTGATATACATCAATGATATAACATTAAGTTGTCAAGATCTAAATATAGATCTGTATGCAGATGACTCAACGTTGTATGAGTCTGATTTCCAGATATCAGAAATTCAAACTAAACTGCAAATTGAATCTTGATTTAATCAATAAATGGTGCATACTAAACAACATGTCTTTACATCCCTTAAAAACAAAAGCATGGTCATTGGTTCAAATTATAAACTAAAACACACAGGTAACCTTCATTTAACAATCAACGACTGCATATTAGAAAACGTTACAACTCAAAAAATATTAGGTGTGTATGTGGACAATGTTCTGAATTGGCATAACCATATTGATTATGTTTGCAAAAAAATAAACTCCAAAATCGCATTATTAAAAAAACATTATATATCATATATCGGATGAGATGAAGTTAATGTTTTACAACGGTTACATTCTTCCAATATTCGACTATTGTTGTACCATTTGGGGAAAAGGCAATACAAAATATGTACAAAAAATAAATAAATTGCAAAAACGCATAGCAAAACTATTTTAAATCAACCTGTTAAATCCCATTCTTCAGATTTACTAAAAGGAATTGCATTGGTTGTCTTTTTCGGACAGGTGCAAATACCACACTGCGCTGCTCGTTTATAAGATTTTTTAACAATATGGCTCCAATATACATGTCCAGAGTTAATAGCGTTTTGCCAAAATGATTCATATAGTCTGCGTTCTACATCTCGCAAAGATCTTATACTACAAACAAAACCTAGGACTAATTTATACAAAGACTCATTTTCCTATTATAGTTTTAAAAGTATGGAATGATATTCCAATGGAATTGAGATTATTAAAAATACAGTCTTTTAAACGAAATTACAAAAATTATCTTTATAACAAAAGTAGAAATTACTTACATATACAACTTTGCACTGGTTATTTTAGTATCTAAGTAATGACATTAGATTAATTATATAATTCATAATATTATTTGCATTTGAGTGTCTGTCGTAGAGAGTATGATGTTTATTATATAAACGTATCTAATATGTTATTAATATTAGTATAATTAATTAATGTGTATGATTTGTGGTGTATGTGTGGTTTAAATGTATGTATGTTATGTTTCCTTTTCTCTTTTCTTTTCTTGTTCTGAAGGCCATATGAAAATAAGTTATGTTTTGAATGATTATGATTCATAATGTAACTTTTATGTAACCTTCGTAAAATAAAGTTATTATTATTATTATTATTATTATTATTATAGTACAAGGTCAATTTTGACCTGGGGATTCGGCTTTAAACAATCTTCATAGATGTCCACTACATCATGCTATATTCCAATCTTACAATCTTAGTAGAGATCCAGTAGCCAATGCTGCATGCCAAATATCTAAGCTCTATGCCTTGTGGTTTCAGAGAAGAAGACTTTTTACAATTTTTCCAATATAAGCCTATATAAAATCAAGTGACACCCAGGGTCACGATTTGAACAATCTTGATAGAGGTTCACTAGGCAATGCTACATGCCAAATATCTAAGCTCTGAACTTTCCTGTTCTTGAGAATTTTTTTTCTCCCTTTCTATTGTCATGGCAATAGAGTTCTACATGGAATAGAATTATTTGAACAACTGATAGGGCTTCATGCAAGGAACATCCCTGCCAAGTTTCATCAACATTGGCCTAGTGGTTTCAGAGAAGATGTTGTTTGAAAGAAAATGTGAACGTACAACATAAGGTGAGCACAAACACATGTGATTGTTGCAGGTATCTATATTTAAACATCCATGTCAAGTACTTGTAAATTAAACAATATGCACAACATTGTGTAGAAACAAATTAAAGCTTATTGTACGACATTACCAAGTGTATTTTTAGTTCTGAAAGTAATCTATCTTTTTCTCTAATTAGCAAATTTCACTCACCTATTGCATCAAATTCAAATAGTTGTTCATTCACTTCAACACGTACTCTCTCACTGCCATCATTTTCAATAAACACTTCATCATCATAAATACTGTCTTCTTTATGTGACCAGGAACTTTGATCTGATGATGAAGCCTGACCTACATGTAGTAAAATGTCAACTTTTGCCAGAAATTCCTCCACTGTATTGGCATCAACATCAGCAACTTTGTTTTCAAGTCTTTCCCACGTACCAATAGGAAGTTTGCCAAGAGCTTCTAAGTTTTTAAAATGAGCACGAGAGCGAAAGTGCTTTGTTAAATGACCCTTTAACCTGAATGCTGTGTCACATGGTACACACTTATAAGGTCTTGGCTCCAAGTTATCAGTAACTGAAATATTTTCCATAGTAACAGCACTGTGGTGGTCTAATTTCGAATGTTTATCAAGTGCAGAGTGAGATCTGAATTTCTGACCACAACTGTCGCATTTTAATCGACTGTTTTCAAGAAAGTGGACATTTCCATGCAAGATTAACTGATGATGCTCTTCAAAGCTAGCTCTACATATACTACACACAAAACGTCCTAAATGACCTTCAGAATTTACAAGTCCTGCACTTCTTGACACATTATCTACCAGCTGATCACATCCAGAAGACATCACACTAGACTGCTGGTATCTTTGTTGTGTCCCTCTGTCAGGTTTGCCAGCATCATTCTCTGACGTGATCACATACAAACCTTCCGATACTTTCCTCAGCTGCAGCACATTTTCAAGTGGAATTTCAGTGACACTATCATGGATACTATCTTGATTGCCTCTAGCCCTGAATACTTCAGGGTCAATGTTGACAATCTGAGCCTGAATAGTATCTACTTCACCTTCTGTGTTCCCAATCTGCACATACATCAGTTCACTACTGCTGCTAGTTTTAGGCTTGTGAGGAACAGTAATATTAGTAGAAGGTTTAGCGGCCATTATTACCGGATCTGAAACAGACAAGGCCTTTTCCTCTGCTGTTGTAACTTTCTGTGATGGAACAACTGTGGATGACATAACCACAGTTGGTGTACCTGGGAAAGGATGCTCAAACTGGAATGGCATAAATACTGTACTCAGCTTTGACTTCTCTGCCGTGTTGCCCCTTGCTGATGCCGTCACATTCCGTATAATCTGACCAATGATTGGTCCATTTTTTGATAATCGCAGTTTTGTTGTGTCTGCCATTGTAGAGGTTGAGCTCAAGTATGAAGGTAAGAATCCTAAAGCTTGAGTAATCTTCAGTGTCATTCTGGTACATGTTGCATCAACAATACCTGTCTGTTCTGAACTCAACGCATCCTAAAATGAGGAAAGAAAGCACATTGTGACAGTTTTAGACCCCCTTTGACTCAATATCACCCATGAAAACAAACTGACAATTTTCATGAAGACTTGGTATATAATGCAGCTTCTAGAGTATTCAGATTATCAAGACAAACATTCTCACCAACTTTTATGATGACTGGGCACAAAATGTAGCCTCCAGACTGTAGTGCTCAGATTTTTTTTAAACTTGACCCGCTGACCCTATTTTCTACTCCCATGTGACCCAGTTTGAACTTTACCAAAGACCATTAAGACTTGGAACTATGCAACTTCCCTTCATGACAGTGTACCAGCTCAAAATAACTAATTTCTGCGTACAGGTTTCCGCAGTTTTTATGACATTCTTTCTTCTAAACAATACAAAAGGGCCAAAGTTGACTGTATATTCACATTGGGCTTCATACAGATAGGACGAAGTTGACTGTATATTCACATTGAGCTTCATACAGATAGGACGAAGTTGACTGTATATTCACATTGAGCTTCATACAGATAGGACGAAGTTGACTGTATATTCACATTGGGCTTCATACAGATAGGACGAAGTTGACTGTATATTCACATTGAGCTTCATACAGATAGGACGAAGTTGACTGTATATTCACATTGGGCTTCATACAGATAGGACGAAGTTGACTGTATATTCACATTGGGCTTCATACAGATAGGACGAAGTTGACTGTATGTTCACATTGGGCTTTAGTCACTTCTCCAATCACTTCAGACAAACAGCAACCCTTTAGCGTATTTTCATCTCCTTGTGATATCTGCCTTTGATAAAATGAAGTGCTGGTGCAATGGATATCCGGAAAAATCTAATCAACTGTTTATCATTAAGTTGTTTAACCTGTCTGTATTTTTTACAGCCCCCACTCTCCCCTTTGATAACAAGTGCAAATAATCAACTACTTTCCCCCATCCATCCTACCTTTGTTTGACTTCTCTCAGTAATTTCACAGACCTACCAATACAAGGATTGGTTAATATTAAACACTTTGCCTGCTTGAGACAGAAAAAAACTGATTTATCTGCATCACTGAAATGCTTTTAGCTACAGTAATACATTTTTCTATCTAAAACAATAAATGATATTGTTCTATACACAACTGATAATACATAATTGACATGTTTTATTAGTATCTTATGTTCAGTGTTTTATGTCAGTTTCTGTTACTATGTCTGTATCATAGCAACAATGAAATAAAATAGGAACATGACTCAGTGTGGCTTTAAAATCTCAAGATGTATTTTCATCAGGGCACTTTACCTTATTCTGCTATGTAACATTTTACACTGAGTGAAATTTATGGCATGCTAGTCTACAGTTATGTGTCAGTGTAATTAGCAAGGTTAACAGTTAGTATCCTACCTGGCTTGGTTGTCCCTCAGAAACACTGGCTGTACATGTTTCCACTTTGATATTTCTTGTATTACCTGCTGGTGAGTGTGTCTGGTCTGAGAGGTTTAACAGACCCCAGATCACATCACTATCCTTGGTAACCAATGTCTCATCTACAAAACAAGAACAGACTGACTATATCAGAGGAAAGGAATGTACAACAATACCAGCACAACACCAAGCTTGTCTGCAGGAATGTGCAACAATCCAGAACACCAAGCTTGCCTGCTGGAATGTGCAACAATACCAGCACAACACCAAGCTTGTCTGCAGGAATGTGCAACAATCCAGAACAACCCAAAGCTTGCCTGCTGGAATGTACAAAAATACCAGCACAACACCAAGCTTGCCTGCTGGAATGTGCAACAATCCAGAACAACACCAAGCTTGCCTGCAGGAATGTGCAACAATCCAGAACACCAAGCTTGCCTGCAGGAATGTGCAACAATCCAGAACACCAAGCTTGCCTGCAGGAATGTGCAACAATCCAGAACACCAAGCTTGCCTGCAGGAATGTGCAACAATCCAGAACACCAAGCTTGCCTGCAGGAATGTGCAACAATCCAGAACACCAAGCTTGCCTGCAGGAATGTGCAACAATCCAGAACACCAAGCTTGCCTGCAGGAATGTACAACAATCCAGAACAACACCAAGCTTGCCTTCAGGAATGTGCAACAATCCAGAACACCAAGCTTGCCTGCAGGAATGTACAACAATCCAGAACACCAAGCTTGCCTTCAGGAATGTACAACAATGCCAGCGCAACACCAAGCTTGCCTGCTGGAATGTGCAACAATCCAGAACAACACCAAGCTTGCCTTCAGGAATGTACAACAATGCCAGCGCAACACCAAGCTTGCCTGCTGGAATGTGCAACAATCCAGAACAACACCAAGCTTGCCTGCAGGAATGTGCAACAATCCAGAACAACACCAAGCTTGCCTTCAGGAATGTACAACAATGCCAGCGCAACACCAAGCTTGCCTTCAGGAATGTACAACAATGCCAGCGCAACACCAAGCTTGCCTGCTGGAATGTGCAACAATCCAGAACAACACCAAGCTTGCCTGCTGGAATGTGCAACAATCCAGAACAACACCAAGCTTGCCTGCAGGAATTCAAAGCTGTTCACCCACAGATAATGTTGAAAAATTGAGTTTTTTAAAGATGTTTTTAATGTCGATAGATTAAAAGGAAACACCTCTGTAAACTGACAAATCAATAAGTGATGTAGGAAGATAGCTGTTACATGAAAATATGCACATCATAATGACATTTTAAAGCATTGCAGAAGTTTTTGAATAGACACAAATGTAGTCCAATTTCAAAGTGTTTAAAGGAGAAAATATTATTAAACAAAAACGTCATGATGGCCCTGTATCACCCATCGAAGTACCAGTGCACTCAATTCAACTATTGTAAAAGGGAGGCAGAACCTGCTAAGGAAGTCACTGGTTGCTAGGAAAAGTAACTGGTTGCTAAGGAAGTCACTTGTTCCAAGAGGAAGTCAATGGTTGCTAGGGGAAATCACTGGTTACTAAGGAAGTTGCAAACTTTGTAGAGGACTAGTAGACAATGTTACATCCCATATATCTAAGCTCTAGGCCTTGTGTTTTTGGAGAAGAAGATATTTCAAGTTTTTTTCTATACCAAGTAACCCCCAGGGTAAGGATCAATTTCGACTTAACAGGCATGATTTCAACAAACTTTTAGGAGGTCCACTAGACACTGTTACACACTAAATATCGAAGCTCTAGACCTTGTGGTTTCAGAGAAAAAGATTTTTAAAGGTTTTCCTATAGAAACCTATGTAAAATCAGGTGGTTGCTAGGGGAAGTCACTGGTTGCTAAGGAAGTCACCAGTTGCTAAAGAAGTCAGTGGTTGCTTGGTTAGTCTGTGGTTGTTATAGGAACTCACTGGAAGCTAGGTTTTAATTTTGATCCCTGGGACATGATTTGTCCAAACTTGGTTGGGGACCACTAGACAATGTTAGATAAATATCTTATCTCAAGGCCTTGTTGTTTTGGAGTAGAAGAATTTTAAAGTTTTTCCTTTACTAAGTGACCCCCAGGGCATGACTGGACAAACTTTGAAACGGTCCACTAGAGACTGTTACACATTAAATATCGAAGCTCTATACCTTGTAGTTTCGGAGATGAAAATTTTTAAAGGTTTTCTAATATATGTCTACGTAAAACAAGTGACCCCCTGGGCGGGGCCAATATTGACCCAAAGGGCATGATTTGAACAATTTTGGTTAAGGTCCACTAGACAATGCTATATACTAAATATCTTAGCTCTAGGTCTTGCTGTTTTGGAGAAGATTTTAAAGTTTTTCCTATAGAAACCTATGTAAAATCAAGTGAACCCCGGGGCTGGGTCAATTTTGACCCAGGGGTTATGATTTGAACAATTTGGTAGAGGTCCACTAGGCAATGCTATATGTCAAATATCTCAGCTTTAGACCTTGCACTTTCAGAGAAGAAGATTTGTAAAGTTTTTCCTATCTGTTGCCATTGCAACCAGAGTTCTCAATGGAATGGAATCCTTTGAACAATTTTGGTACAGCTTCATGCAAGGAAAATCCCTGCCAAGTTTCATGTCTTTGGAAGCAAAATGTTGACAGACAACAGACAATCATCCATCCTAAAAGCTCACCCTGGCACAAAGGCGAGCTAAAAACTCTTTGGTGGTAGATCCATACCAAGTTTCATCAAGCTCCATCATGGAGCAGATTATTTAACTGTCTCAGATTTAATCTATTCTCAGTGTCCTTACCTTCATTTTCATGACTAAAGTTTCCATATACAGTGCTCAAACTGGAAAAAAACAGACCAATATATTATGTAAACAAGTCTTTGTTACAAAGATACAAAAGAGAGCAGAAATGTCACATAATAGGCTCATCATGTTAACAGTAATTCATGCAATAAAAGCAATTGTAACTAAAACATTTGATCAAACAATTAACAGCATTGACTGCATGGGCAAAGGCAATTCCACAACGACTCGGGCAATTTGAGTGATTATAAGATACATCTATCTACAAACATTCTGGCTGGTCTTGGTAAGATTACATGTATGGTTTCTATTTCCAACACAGAAAATCAACTGTGCCAAGTTGGAAAAATTTTGCATATTCAGTAGTAACTCTCGAATGCCATATGTGATATAACTTGTTATAGAGCAAGCCAAAATAATTGCCCATACATTTGTATAGTATTTTTAAGAGGGCCAAGATGGCCCTATATCACTCACCTAGCTACCTTTGGCTGTAATACAAGATCAACCATTGCAGGGCAGACTTTATTTTGACATTGGGTCATAATTTGAACAATCTTGGTCAACAGGGCAATGCTACATGCTAAATATCAAAGCTCTATGCCATGTGGTTTCAGAGAAGATTTTTGAACATTTCCTATATAAGCCTATGTGAAATCAAGTGCTTTCCAAGGAGGGGCAAACTTTGATTTGGGTGTCATGATTTGAATATTTTTTGTAGAGGTCCACTAGGTAATGCTACATGCCAAATATCTACACTGTAGGTCTTGCGGTTTTTAAGAAGAAGATTTTTTAGATGTAAAATCAAGTGACCTACTGGCGGGGTCAATTTTGACCCGGCAGTCATGATTGGAACATCTGGATAGTGGTCTACAAGGCAATGCTACATGCCAAATATCTAAGCTCTAGGCCTTGTGGTTTCAGAAGAGGTTTTTGAGAAGAAGATTTTTCACATTTGTTGCCATAGCAACCAGAGTTCTGCATGAAATCGAATTATTCAAAAAGCTTCATGCAAGGATTGTCATAGTAGTTTTAGAGGAGATGGTGGAGCGACATAGGATGATGGTGAGTTGTCACAATAGCTCACCCTGGCACTGTGTGCCAGGTAAGTTGAAAAATTGTGGGCACAGATTATTAAGAGAAATTTATGCAATTCATGGGCATTTATTCTGGGGTGTCTTGGGAGACCTGGCTGGCTTCAAGTTAAAAGTCTTAATATTTAATGGCGATAAACACTGTCATTAAAGTCTGCATGTAGTATCAGTGACAAAGCTGTAAACAATTTAAAGAAAATGTCAGATAAATAGACTGATGTTGTATTATCTCTTATTTCCTTGGGCATTAAATGCAGGTTTACAATAATGGATACATAAAATAACTGATTGTTGGTCACTGCATTGTAAATAAAGTCAAATAACTTTGCATTATGTCTCAGAAACAAAGGCAGTGTTGTTTCTGTAGAGTGTTAGCCAGCCAATTACACACTACCTTAATTATTGCTGTTGCTGTTTAATGCTCATTCAAATTTTGGTCATTTTAACAAGCGGACAGTTTACCTAACAATCGCTTCTGGGTAGAACCAGTACTTGACTCTGATCCACCATAAGAAACTGCCAACTTTCTCACATAAAGAGACATGGTTGGTAGCAGGGCGCGAACCCATGGCCCTCAATCTATGAGAGGTTACAGAAATCAGCTGACACTAACCACTCGACCACAGAGTTCCTTCATTATTCCATAAGCAATGATATACCTTGATGTACCAGCACCTTGTGGCACAGATCCATCAGCAAGTTTCTTCTGAACTGCTAACTCATTCAGACCATCTAGATTGATTCCTAGAGCGGACACAGTTGGAAGATGTAAAGACGTGGTCTCAGTCAATTGTGCATGAGAAGCAGCCTGAAAAGGAAATAAAGTCATCTTGCTTCGGGACAAACTTGCATAGAATACATATACATGTAACAATTTTATGCCACCTGGAATCTGTTGTTCGAAACTTTAACCGGCTGTTAAGTTAACAGTTGGTTAACTTTGAGGGTCATATTTATGCAGTAATAATAAAGACTTACTAAAACAAATACATACATTCAAAATCAAAACAAGCACATTCAGTGAATTTATATCCCTCGCCCAATGAAACAATTAACTGAAAAAGAACAACTGGAAAGTGTATTGGTCTCTCCCCCCTACAGACGTGGTCAATTTTGACCCCAGGGGCACGATTTAAACAAACTTGCTAGAGGTCCAAAAAAAAAAAAAATGCTGTATACTAAATATCCTAGCTCTAGGCCTTGTGGTTTTGTGAATTTTTTTTTAAAGTTTTTACTATAGAAACCTATGTAAAATCAAGTGACCCTGGATAGGGCAAATTTTGACCCATTGGTCATAATTTGAACAACCTTGAAAGTGGTCAACTATGCAATGCAACATGCTAAATATCTAAGCGGGATTTCAGAGAAGAAGATTTTGAAAGTTTTTTCTATTTGTTTCCATAGCAGCCAGAGTTCTGCATGGAATTCTTTGAACAAGTTTGGTAGAGCTTAATGCAAGGCACATCCCTGCAAAGTTTCATCAACATTGGCCCAGTGGTTTCAGGAGATGTCTTTTGAACAGATGGACGGACGGATTACAGACAATCATCCATCATAAAAGCTCACCCTGGCACAAAAGTGAGCTAAAAATCCAAGGGCAGGATGTAGATATTAGAAAGACTGATCTTTAAATTACTTGAGCCAATTACAATTAATTTTTGATAACCGGTTGCAGAGAAATAGAGTTTTAATGTTTTCTTATTGAATAACAATTAAAGGGCAATTCCTCTGGAGATACTAAGCTAATCTTGAAGAAAGTTGTGTGTGCACAGTTACATTATGCTATTGTATACTTATTTGAAGTTTCATAAAATTCTATCCATTGGTTCCACAGTTATGGACAGACAGCGCCAAAACATTATCTTCCACCTTTGGCAGGGGATAATAAAAATACTGCACTAGTGCTCTTCTCTAAGAATCATTTTTTTCATTCAAAAGTTAATCTGCCGTTAATCTGCTAAACAGTCTGTTTAAGTTTCAAACAACCAGGTCCTGATGAGATTTTAGATTCAAAATCTGGTGATTTATTTTCATTTTCTTTACTTCAAACAGAGTGCATTGATGCGTACTGTGCTATAGAAAGCTCTTCAAAACATAAAACGCTATTCTTATGATATGGAACATTTCCTGTAAATTTCTTGTTTCGTATCTGGATTTGCCTTGTACTATATCTATACAAAGTCTGTAATACATTGTATTTCTTGTTGGAGTTCTCAGTCAGTCATGCTTGACTAGAACATGGATAGTATTATTTTCACAGATAGGTGTTATCAGTGGTGCAAAGCCAGTGAAACATTTGGAATTCAATGTCTATCCTAATTTTTCAAGACACTTTAATTACAAACTTGCATTAAGAGACCACCAAAGGGAAAGGCCAAAATGGTTACTTAATAAAACGGTCTCTTAATGGAAAGCATCAGTGGCGATGACAACTATTTCCTTTGGGTGTTTACAGACATTTTGTTTTTTCAATGTGAGTACAGAAATCAAATACCATAAAGTTATGTGAATACTGTCCTACTACAATGTAAAGGTGTCAACACGTACTTTACACTTAGATTTGGGTGCAACACTTGTGTATACAGAAATCTAAGTCCTTCACAAACGCTGTTTTTCTTAGAAATGACAGGCACAGAATGGCCGCCACGTAAACAAAAAGATTAAAAAGTGGTCGTTTAATACACATGGTCACTTGGGCAAGTTCGACTGTATAAACAAATACTTGCTATATCAATTAAAACATCCTGGTTTTTCCATGATTTATGTAGTCTCATCATACATTTGTTTTCCAGTCTAGCTATTTCAAGAGTTATCTACTGTAATAATGCAATGTTGTGGTTGTATGGGTTAAATGCCCCTTCCAACCATTTTTCAGTCATTTTTACATGCATTTTACCTGACAATCGTTACTGGGAAGAACCAGTACTACTTTCTCACAGAGACATGGTCGGTAGCAGGGCTTGAACCCATGAGCTCAATCAATGAGAGGTTACAGTGATGTCAAGTCAGCGACTCTAACCACTCAACCACTCGACCATGGAGGCAGAGTAACACTGCAGTACTGTTGTGTGTGACAATCTCTAGGTAACATAAATCTCACAACACCTTACATAGAGAATACTATGACAAGATTAACTGTACACACTGATCCTAGTCTTGACTGGTTACAGACAAAGTAGTAACTGTCCTCCAGAGTAGTGGTTACCTACCTGGTCTTCTGTCAGCTGGTGCTTCGCTATGATTCCTAGGGACTGTAAGAACAAGTTGTGCTGTGTCTGTCTGACTCCCTGTTCTTGCTTTTCTGCCACAGTACCACTGCAAATATATCATCATTTAAAGTGACATTATGCGCATATTACTGCACAAAGTGTATTTTTGGTGACAGTTTTATAAAAGCAATTTTTGGTTGCTGTGCATTTAAATGTGTTAAATTAATGATTATGCCGCATTAGTATTTGAAGTTGGTGCTTTAGATATAAAAAAATCGGACTGATAAAATGATAGTTGAATGTGTCGCTGTTGATGTTGGTAGAGATTTCGGCAGTGAAAGGGAAGCAACTCCTGCATGCAGTTGTTCTTTTCTTAAATTGACTCTCCCAGTCAAATAAGAAAATCAATATTTTGAAAGTTATTTTTTCATACTGGTAGCGGGAAGAGTTTGGTGTATTGGGTTAAAAGTTATTATTTTCTCTACACTTTTGTACACACACCATTTTCAGCTGAATGTTTACTTGAAAAAAATGCGCATAATGTCACTTTAACATTCCATGTATTTTATTACTCTGTTTTGTTTCCTGTCCACTTATCTGTCTCAACTACATGAATATTAAACCAAACATTACATACTGATTTCAAGAGGTCAAAATTCTTTCTGTAAGGGATGCAGACCAAAGATATTAACTTGATCAAACCAAGGTGGAAATTGTTTTGGCATAGACAAACTTCATGTATTTACCCAGTAAAACTGAGAGCTTTAATTGATTCAACATTTCTTTTGTAACAGCAAAGGTGGGAAATTATCATGCCTACATGGTATGGCTGCAATCAAGCAAAACAGAATGTGACTTCAAAATACTTTGTTAACACACAATAGATTTCTAATACATTAAAACATCTACTTCTTGGCGTTTTATTCCCGGACGAAAATAACACATTTTCTATATCCGCTGGGTTATTATTTTACAAACCTAGACCAAATCTTCACCAAATATACCTCACCCCTTCCAACAAGACTATGTTTACCTTTTTACTTTGTGACAACTTCCGTTTGACATAATGAGGCCACGGACAAGGTTTTCTTTCAGGTATGTTTTTAACCTAGTACAGGATACATTTAAGGACACTTTGGAAAAGATGTTGAATTTCCATTTTTTTGTTAAAATTAGGCGATATTTTGGAGCAAGAATATTACTTTTTTTGTTTAAATGCTTGCTTATTTTTGTTCTTTTCTTACAATTTTATACGGTTTATAGAAAGGAAAATAGAAACTATTAATCAACGTCAACAACTGATATTGTAGGCAGGTAGGTTTAAACAGCGAAATGGAAATTTAAAGGTCCACTACTAAGCGAAAATCAGGTGACAGTTATTTCAATGGCAAGTACTTTACCTTATGCAAGACACTAAATAATGAAGATTGGCAGGTTAAAATTTACAGAAAGTGTTTGGAACACAAAGAAAAGTATGTGTATTATGTTGAAATCTCAGTGAATCGACAAAATGACTACCCAGGTCTTTTTAACTTTCTTCATAATGCATAGAAAAATAATTGTACATGTACTGTGATTTATTTAGAATTTCTTCATACCAACTTTCATTTTTGATTAAAAATAACATATTTCTGTGCTTTTTAAAGTATATTTGAATTTTTGCTTTCCTTAGTATTGGACCTTTAAAGGCGAAATTGGTGAAACGAAGAGGTTTGTTTGAGTTGATTCCTTTTGGTTTGGAAAATTGGACTTTTACCGTCTAGCGTCTTCAATCCTTTATAAAGTTGATTATAATTACATTTTCAGTGTACAAATTGTAAACGTTGCATTTCCTTTGGAAATGGGTATTAGTTTTATGAGGTTTGATACGTTTCTTAACTTTGAATCCTATGTCTGTCTGTTATCAAAAACAGCAACATTAATAATTCAAAGTCCAGGGCCTCTTCAAAATGTTGCATGATGTGCATGCGCAGTTATACTGTTTTCCCCAAAGCATGTTTACAGAACAAGATCAGTAGGACAGCGCGCTCGACTTTTTTAGTGCTTGCCAATAAAACAAAACTTTGACAGTTAAGGGCACACAAGAATTTAACTAGGAATTTCTAAGTACAAATCAAGAACATTTTCACAGAGTATCTTCTCTTGCTTACAGATAGGTCTCATGATGGTACATAAGTACTCCAACTTTCAAAGTAATATCTCAAATGGTTAAGTCAACAAGTGGACAAGAAGAAAATTTTAACTAAGTTTCTAAGTCAAAAAGGGCCAAATTCATATAAAAACCCTCACATAATTACCTTCTCCTGCCCGTGTTTTGGGATAATGATGGTAAACAAGTAATATAACTTTCAAAGTAATATCTGGAACGGTTTAGTCAAAAAGTGGACTGGTACGAAAAACTTAACCCAGATTCTAAGTCCATAAAGGGCCTTAATTTTTAAAACAATTCCCTGACAGAGTTACCTTCTCTTGCTTACAGATGGGGTAATGATGTAAAAAAGCATTCAAAAGATTCAAAGCAATATCTCAAAGGGTTAAGGCAATAAGTGGATTTTACCCATATTCAATGTATTTTCTAAGTAAAAAAGGGGCATAATTCTGTTCAAAACCTTGACAGAGTTATGTACTCTTGTCTGTTGATGTAGGTCATGATGGTAAACAAGTATGGTAAGTTTCAAAGCAATACCTCCAAGGTTTGGAAATAAAGTGAGGTGGTACGAAAAACTAACCAAGCTCAATACACTTTCTAAGTCAAAAAAAGGGCCATAATTCTGTCAAAAACCATGACAGAGTTATGTACTCTTGTCTGTAGATGGAGGTTATGATGGTAAACAAGTATGGTAAGTTTCAAAGCCATACCTCTAATACTTTTGAAATAAAGTGGGGTGGTACGAAAAACTTAACCAAGGTGTGACGCCAACGCCGACGCCGACGCAGACGCCGACGCCGGGGCGAGTAGGATAGCTCCCCTTTTCATAGAAAAGTCGAGCTAAAAACAAGTGGTGCGAGAAAGTTTTAATGCATTTTTGTTGCCATGTTCTCACCAGAAACAAATGAGTATTGTTCAGCTGCCAAAAAGCAAGCGTCCTAATGATTGCTTGTGCCAGATCAAAACAACACATAAAAATATAGCTTAAATTGGGGTGTCCGGAAATAGAACCTGTCCAGAAATACAGCGTCAAGCAGTAGCAGTAGTACAAACTGGCAAACTATTAAAAAACTGTACCTGACTTTGAACTTCAATTCTTCCTTTTCATCTTCATCATCTGTCTTGCTTATATCAACAGAAACATCCATTTCAGCTTCAACACCCTCATTTTCCTCATCATCATTATCTTCATCATCATCATCATCATTATCATCATTTATCTTTTTATCATCATCTTCTTCTTCTTCCATATCTTCAGTGTCATCTGTAGTATTTGTATCTTTATCTGCTGTCTCCACTGACTGATGTACTTTGTCCACAATTTTTGCCCGTTTAGACAAGTAACACTGTGCCTGCAAAGCTTCTTCATCGATCTGAGACTCATCAATTGCAGTAGGTACTGGGCTGATTCCAAGATCTAAACATTTCTTGTAATGTGATTTGGACTTCATATGTTTCTGAAGATTTCCTTTAGTCTTGAATGAGAACTTACAGTGTTTGCATTTGTATGGCCTAAGATCTGTGTGTGTACGAATGTGTTTCTTCAGCATGCTTGGTTTCTTACACCGTATTCCACATGTCTCACAAACATACTTCCCTCTCCCTCTTCCACGAACATATACAGATTCCTCAGAAGTTTTATATCCAACTTCAAACTTTTTTTCTTTCTCAATAGGAAAGTCTGTCAATTCAATCAGTGAAAACACAGCATCAATATCTTTTTCCCCATGCTTCACTTTCCAGTAACTACTGTGAGTAATGGCACCAGACCGCAGATCTGCACCACAATTTGTTACCCAAACAGGATTTGTGGTATATCGAGAATTGTATAGTGAAAGTAGAGTACGTGTTGCTAGCCCTAAAGGGTTTGTGTTTTGTTCTGCTATTCGCCAATTTGAATACATTGATACTTTCTTGCCTGCTCGTACATAACTTGGCTGTAAGCGATCAACACAACAGAAGGTTAGATGAGTCATGCTTCTCATGGATGGATATGTATGTCCAACTAAAGAGAACTGGTGAATATGTGGACTCTTCCGCGGTGTTGAGGGTGACTGAATGAGAAGTTTTGGACTTTTTACAGGAGACTGAGATGGGGTATTTGGAATCTTTGAGGCGGTATCACTCACAGCTGAACTCAATAAAACTGAAACTTTCATTGTTGGTGATTTCAATGGAGATGAAGATTTTGTTGTAGAATGGTTCTCAGAATCAATTGAGTGAACAAGTTTTAAACTTCCAGATTCAAAACTGAACATTTTGCGCAATTTCTCTATCTCCATTAGTTCTGGTCTTGGTGTGAGTGTAGCAGATGGAACTAACTGGACAGGTGTTCCCATACCCTCAAAACTCTTCATGCGAAAATTCTGCTGATAAATTGGCTTAACGGAATTAACACATTGCATGCTCATATCTGCAGTAACAACAGGAACTGAAACAGCATCTAACCGCCATGCTTTCTCATCTTCATCCACCTTGCCACATGACCCTTCACTGTCTTCTTTAACAACTGTTTCATTCAGATGTTCATTTTCAGAGCATTGATCTTTGAGCAGTTCAGGTACAGATTTAGACCGCCTGAACACAGGTCTTGTTAATGTAGTGCCATCAGATTCTGTTGATGTGTCATCATAAGAATGAAGCAGTTTTCCTTTCTGCTCAGGTAAGGGATCTCTAAATACTGATCCACCAAAAAGCCTTGTTCTTTCTCCTTTTTTATTCAAAAAGTTATCTATCTTTGATTTTTTATTGTCTACACTCAGCGATCTACTTAGAAGCTTACCTTTAAGCTTTCTCTTTAATATCTGACCTTTCAATTTGGATTGCCACAATTCCTTCCTTGCTAAGCCGGGCTTTTGTATCTTTTCCTCATAGTTTTTAATTTTGCTGTGTTTTGCATGTTGTACAATGTTTGTCAATGGCACAATAGGTGATTTGGTATCTTTTGTTGTTAACTGGCTTCCTGCTGAACTTACAAACATTTGACCTCCCTTACTTCTTGGGGTCATAATTACACTCTTGCTTCTTCCAAAGAACTCAAATTTTCTTTTCTTGTCAGCTGGAGGATTTTCTAAAGATTCCATTTTTGATTTAAAAATAGATTTTCCTTTACTTGTAGCACTATCTTCTTTGTTTAGTGAGTTTTCAACCGATCTATGAGTATCCCAATTATAAGCTTTGCCATCCTTAGACTGGGTAAAGAGTTTAGTAACTATTTCAGTTTTAATGTCTGAGCTTGAAAGAGTATCAGTCTGCGCTTGGTTCTTCTTTTTGCAGTAACAAAAAACATGAAGGTCTAAGGTTTCCTTTTTTTTGAAGGAAATATGACAGTGTGGGCAAAAGAACAAAACCTGCTTCTTTTCAGGTAAACTTGTAGTTTTGGCACATGTAGCAGACATGCCAGCATCTAATGAAACAGGAGGCGTCCCTCTCAACAAGAATTCTTTTATAACAGACTTCTGTTGCATGTTTGAAGCCGCTGAAGTTATGGTTCCACCAACACTCTTCACTGGAGTTAATTGTGGTCTAAGCAAAACCGTTTGGGCACTGCTAACTGATACTTGAGTTGTAACTGCATTATTAAATCTGAACACGGGTTTCATAGAATTCAGTTTTGGAGATGATGCAATTGGTGGACTGTGTACTAAGGGAACCGGGTTTTGTCGTTTAAGTGGAGGCCGAGATTTATGCTGAGTTGAAACACTGCTTGTCTGTTGAACAGTGCCATTATTCTGCAGAGGCGGAGGAAGTTTTATTTCTATTTTTATCTCTTTTGGTTGCTGCGCTAAAGTTTGGTTCATCATTTTTTGTTGGTTAACAGTGTTAGTGACAATGGAGGACAAAATTTTCATTGGATCATTTTGAGAGCCTGATAGATGAGGAGACTGTGGTACATGTGTTGAACTCTGGTTTGCAGATACTTTTGCACTTAAATGTTGACCAGTTAAAACCTTTTGTGTACTAAATGAACCATGTGTGTCCAGATGAGCTACATATCCTTGACTTAAGTCAGTGGTCAGCTGCTGAGATGGCAATTTGCCAGCAGTCTGAATGGCAACATGTGTTCTATTTTGTGGAAGCTTCTGTTGAGTCTGCTGCAAGATAAAAGTTTGTTCTTCAGGTTGGGCTAGTGGTTGTACATGGGCACTGCCAGGTCCACCAAGAAGCAACACTGGTAATGATGATCCAGGCAGTAAAACCTGGGCAACCGGTGTAGTTGGTGTCTGTAAAACATACTGAGGTGTCTGTCCTGGTGTCTGTACTATATACTGTGAGGGTGTATGACCAGCTGTATTTATGGTAAACTGAGGAGGCGCTTGACCTGGTGTCTGCACAGTATATTGACTTGGGGTTACACACTGCTTCTGCTCGGTGTACTGAGGTGGCTCTTGACTTGGAATCTGCATTGTATACTGAGGTGGCAACTGACCTGTTGTTTGTGCTATATATTGGGTTGGAACCTGGCCTGGAGTATGGACTGTATACTGGACTGGTGCCTGGCCTGGGGTCTCTACTGTGTACTGGACTAGTGCCTGGCCTGGAGACTGCACTGCATACTTTGCTAATGAATCACCTGATGCTGGGCCTGTAGACTGAGAAATTACTGGAATGTGAGTGGCAGTTGCAGATGCTACAGTTGACAGACTTCTAGACTTCATTTGAAGGTTTCTCAAGGCAATTTTGCCTATTTGACCAGGTGTTTGTGGTGATGAAGCAGCAATCATAGGGGACATTATAACAGATGATGTAGATTTACATCCTCTTACCATAGAGGCAGCCTGACTTGGTCCTGAAAATGTAACACTCTGATTCAAACAAGAAGTAAATCCACTAGAACTGATAACTGGCAAAAAAGTTGTTGTAAGGGGTAGCTCAAGGCTTGCACGTAAACCTTTACCAAAAACCTGACTGACCACACTACCACTGCCAGTGACCACATTGTTGCTGCCTGACCCATGACGATCTGTTGAAATGACAGCATTTATATCCTGTCTGTTAAATCCTACACTGTCAACACAGAGTTTACGAGGACTGTTATACGCTACCTGCTCATCATCAGACAAATCGTTATTGATAATCAGAACATCCTCTCCTTCATATTCCATCTTTTCTACAACTATTTTTTTATTCTGCTTTTTATTCGCATTAGCTTCTTGGTAGGCTTCAACTTCTCTTTGTCCCTGGAATATCACTTCTCTCTCTTGTAACAATGGTGGCAATGCAACTGAATTTACAGATGACATTAAAAGGCCAGACACAGCTGTGACCGTTTCTGATTGGACAGGTAGTAAACTTTCACTGTCTTGCCGTGAAATATTTCTTTTGATACATTTTGCTCTTGGAGGTTCAACTTTTGGAGTATCAACAATGGCAGCATTAGCTGATATCAGTCTTTGAATTCTTTCTTTCAATGCAACTGAGGAGATACTCCTTGACACCACTGGTGTTCCAGGTAACTGCTCATCTCCACAGATAACTGAACTTTTCTGACCTGTAAGCTGTACTGGATGCTGAAGCTGTAATACTATCTGAACTCTTTTGTCTGGAAGACTCTGAACCGCTGTGGAAAAACGTAAACCATCTTTTGCAGCTTGAGAAAACTTTTCACTAAGTTCTTCTAAGTCATGCAAAGCTTTGGTTGATGTTTCTGGGTCAGTATCGGGATCTGGTAAATTAACAATTTCTATCTGATTGTAAAACAAAGGATCATCTTCTTCCTGATGTTCAATGCTTGGACTTCCTTTGTCAACATTTGACAATTTTTGTACAACTTCACCTTTTTCATTTACAAGGAATGTTCCAGGGACTAATATCTTTGCCAGATTTTTAACCTCTCCACAATCAGTAGGATCAAACCCCTTTGGTGCAATCTTCTGAAACTGTGACTCTTTTGTGACATAATTTGTAGGTATAACAGGTAAACTTAATTGTCTTTGTAATATACTTCTGTTTTCTTCCTTTTTCCTAATGTCACTTGAACTCTTTTCTTGCATTGATTTCAGTCGTTCAAGTTTAGCTCTTTGTCTTTCTGTGTGAACTTCATTTGGTCTTTGGCTTTTACCTTTTTCAAGATACTTGACAACTTCTTGAATAACATGTCTCTGAGCAGGTTCCATTTTCTTCTTTTCTCCCTCAAATAATTCACCACCATCTATTGTCTGCACTTCAACTTCATTACCTGATGAATCAGTCAACCCTTGAGCTTGCAACTTTTTAGCTTCAACATTTGTTTTTAGAGTGTGTGCACGAGATTTACAATGTTTATACAAATTACTTTTTGTTTTAAAGGAAAATCCACAAACCAAACAGGGGTAGGGACGTTCACCTGTATGTGCTCGAATATGCTTCTCAAGAACACTGGGTTTCGTACAGGCCCGCTGACAGTACGGACAAATATGACGCCCTGGTCGAGTTAAAGTCAGCCAAGTTTTTGAAGATGTGTCAATCCCTGCATTCTGTAGAATTCTTTCAATGTTCTTAAACTGTCGCCATTTTGGTGAGTCAATAGCTTCTTGTTCCTCCACAGATGTTGATGTTCCAGGCTGAACAGTATCATGCTGACTGAGTGCGGAGTTTGACTAAAATTGGAAAACAAATAAAAGCTGTCAGTAAGAAAGCATCTTTGATTATTCCAGCTGAAATCTAAGCAATGCTAAAAACTGGGAAAAACTTTGTCAACATTCAAATGAGTCTCACTTATTGAACATTCTCAAATACTTGTGCAAAGTTTCATTCTAATGTCTGTAGAGTTTTGAAGATAACAAGTTGCAGGCCAAACTTAAACCAGGAGGCGAAAAATAGAGGTGCAAATTGCAATTTCAGACAAGAAGGTCCTCAAGTCTTTTATTTCGATATCATTGCAACTAGGAGTCTAGGGTGAATGCAACTCTTTTAAGAGTTTGAAAAGGAACCATCCAAGAATGGAACCATCCAAGAATGATTTATGTTAAGTTTCATGTGTGCTCAAATTGATGCAAAGGTTATTATAACTCTTTTGTTCTGCAATTCTTACTGTTTTAAGGGATACTATGTTACAGCCAGTAAGTGATCTATATCAAACATTCATTTTACAGTTGTTTAGTATGCATAAAATTGCTTATATTAGCAGACTTAACTTTTCCTACAGGGTCGAACACATTAACTTACTAAGCTAAGAACAGTTTCTTATGTTAGACATGTTTGAGAGTCGCACTTTAACAAATTTATCCTCATGTAGACTAGAGATACATACTGTATTGTGCTGACCAGGTGAGTCAGGTTCCTCTATTGATGCAGGACTGTTTGCTACAGGTATATGGATCTCCTCATGTACAACCTTAAACAAAACAAAAAGACACACTAACTGCTCACAGTTATTTCAGTAACATTCATTTACTGTAACCAAATCGTATTACAGTTCAGTACAGACTTAAGGCTGCCAAATAGGAGTCTTTTTTCCTACATGTTGTTTTTTGAGGCGGCAGCTTTCATAAGTTACCCTTAAAATTTGATTTCTTTTTTTTTAAATCTACACATGTATATTAATCTATTTATTCTCTCTTGCAAAACAACTTCTTACAACTTTGATTAATCCTTCTTGAGACGCGTAATAGATGGAATCAACCTCGAAGCCCGAGAGAGACACATGCAATATGGAATTAATGTGTCTTACCAAAAGGTAAATTCAAAGTCGGAAAATGAAGATTGTTGCTACACTGTTGAAGAGTTATCAGTCATTGCACATTGAAAGATAGTTAATCTGCCATCAATGTTGAGCTACAGGCTGTTTCGCCATAAAACATCTCCAGACATCTTATAGATAATACAGCTCACACTCATCAGTAAGAACACTAATGTTCGTTGCCTATTGTGATACTTCTTGTTTAAGTTTTTTTGAATAAGTAATTTGCAAGGGTTTTCATTTCATACTTATCTGGTCACTAGTAGTGTACTATACCTCTGGTTCTCCAACTAATTCTTCCCTGTCCTGGATGGCAGAGTCTATAACGTAGACAGTTTCTACCTGGTTATCATCACCACTATGAATTATATGCTGTCCGTCTGGACCTTGTTTTGCAATTGCCTGCAACTCTGTGTCAGTTACCTGAAACAAAAGCAGTCTCATGACATCATGCTTTACTATTCTAACTTCTATATTAGTAACATCTATCAGGTAATACTACCAAAATTTGCCATATTCCTTATTTGATAAAAATAACCAAATAGTGAAATTCAAATCAATCATTGGAGTAGTGACTGGTTCACAACAAAAGGCACATATCTCAAACACTCATAGTACAACTGCATGAACTTACAATATCTTAAACATTGGAAGAACCACTGTATGAACTTACAATATCTCAAACACTCATAGTACCACTGCATGAACTTACAATATCTTAAACATTGGAAGAACCACTGTATGAACTTACAATATCTCAAACACTCATAGTACCACTGTATGGACTTACAATATCTTAAACACTCGTAGAACCACTGAATGAACTGACAATATCTCAAACACTCATAGTACCACTGTATGAACTTATAATATCTCAAACATTGAAAGAATCGCTGTATGAACTTACAATATATCGCACACTCAGTACCACTGTATGAACTTATAATATCTCAAACACTTATAGCACCACTGTATGAACTTACAATATCTCAAACATTGGAAGAATCACTGTATGAACTTACAATATATCACACACTCAGTACCACTGTATGAACTTATCATATCTCAAACACTCATAGTTCCACTGTATGAACTTACAATATCTCAAACATTGGAAGAATCACTGTATGAACTCACAATATACCCAAAGTACCTCTGTATGAACTCACAGTATACCCAATGTACCACTGTATGAACTTACAATGTCTATGATACTCCAAGTACCACTGTATGAACTAACAGTATCTCTGACACTTGAAGTACCACTGTATGAATTTACAATATATTACACACTCAGTACCACTGTATGAGCATACAATATATCAGACACTCCAATTACCACTGTATGAACTTACAATATCTCAGACACTCCAAGTACCACTGTATGAACTAATAATATCTCAGACACTCCAAGTACCACTGTATGAACTTACAATATCTCACTCCAAGTACCACTGTATGAACTTACAATAGGAGCGGTGGTGTAGAGGTTAAGGTGTCGGCCGCTCATCCCGGAGGTTGAGGGTTCGAGCCCAACTGGGGCCACGACCGTATATGACACCAGTACTGGTTTTTCCAGGAAGCAGACTCGAGAGTGACTCGATAAGCTGCAAGCTTTCTTCACAATCGAGCTAAAATAAATTAGAACAAACAAATATCTCAGACACTCAAAGTACCACAGTATGACCTTACAATATCTCAGACACTCCAAGTACCAGTATATGAACTTAAAATATCTCAGACACTCTAAGTACCACTGTATGACCTTACAATATCTCAGACACTCCAAGTACCACTGTATGAACTTACAATATATCAGACACTCCAAGTACCACTGTATGACCTTACAATATCTCAAACACTCATAGTACCACTGTATGAACTTACAATATCTCAGACACTCCAAGTACCACTGTATGAACTTACAATATCTAAGACACTCCAAGTACCACTGTATGAACTTACAATATATCAGACACTCCAAGTACCACTGTATGAACTTACAATATATCAGACACTCCAAGTACCACTGTATGACCTTACAATATCTCAAACACTCATAGTACCACTGTATGAACTTACAATATCTCAGACACTCCAAGTACCACTGTATGAACTTACAATATCTCAGACACTCCAAGTACCACTGTATGAACTTACAATATCTCAGACACTCCAAGTACCACTGTATGAACTTACAATATATCAGACACTCCAAGTACCACTGTATGAACTTACAATATATCAGACACTCCAAGTACCACTGTATGAACTTACAGTGGTACTGACACTCAAAGTTCCATTGTATGAACTAAATATCCCAGACACTCACAGTACCACTGTAAACTATATCTCAGACATTTGAAATGCCACAGTATGAACTCACAATATATTCAAAGTACCACTGTATGAAATTACATAATCTCAGATGTTTAATGTACCACTGTATGAACTCACAATATACTGAAAGTACCACTGAATGAAATTAAAAGAAAACTTCCTGCAATGCTAGCAAGTTCAGGTGGCACAGTACGAGTTTTCTCACACATTGGTATGGTGCATGTTCAGAACAAGCAAGTAGACAAGGCAGGAACATTTTTATTTTCTTACAGAATGCTTATCACAAAATAGGGATTTTAAATGCTGGTTGAAGTTTAACTGTCAGAGCAAACTTTTTCATTTTCATATTTATGCTAGAGTACTACTATAACACTGACATAATACAAAGTGTGCTCAGTATTTAGCAAATGGTATGGAGTTTTTGTAAGTATTAGCCAATGTTTTGGAGTATGTACAAATATAAGCCAATGTAATGGAATGTGCATAAGTATTAGCCAATGAAATGGAGTGTGTGTAAGTAAAAGTCAATAGTTTTGAGTGTGCTTAAGTATTAGCCAATTTACTGGAGCATGTGTAAGTATTAACCAATGCAATGGAGTGTGGTCGAGTATTAGCCAATGTATTGGAATGTGGGTAAGTATTGACCAATGTTATGAAGTGTAAGTATAAGCCAATAGTATAGTGTGCATAACTATTGGCCCATGTTATGGAGAGTGTGTAAGTATTTGCCAATAGTATGGAGTGTGTGTAAGTATTGGCTAATGGTATGGAGTATAACTATAAGCCAATAGTATGGAGTGTGCATAAGTATTGGCCAATGGTACAGAGTGTGTGTAATTATTGGCCAATGGTATGGAGTGTAACTATAAGCCAATAGTATGGAGTGTTCATAAGTATTGGCCAATGGTATGGAGTGTAACTATAAGCCAATAGTATGGAGTGTGCATAAGTATTGGCCAATGGTACAGAGTGTGTGTAAGTATTGGCCAATGGTATGGAGTGTAACTATAAGCCAATAGTATGGAGTGTGCATAAGTATTGGCCAATGGTACAGAGTGTGTGTAATTATTGGCCAATGGTATGGAGTGTGTGTAAGTATTGGCCAATGGTATAGAGTGTGTGTAAGTATTAGCCAATGGTATGGAGTGTGTGTAAGTATTAGCCAATGGTATGGAGTGTGTGTAATTATAAGCCAATGGTATGGAGTGTGTGTAAGTATTGGCCAATGGGAGTGTGTGTTAGTATTAGCCAATGGTATGGAGTGTGCATAAGTATTAGCCAATGGTATGGAGTGTGTGTAAGTATTAGCCAATGGTATGGAGTGTGTGTAAGTATTAGCCATAATATGGAGTATGTGTAAGCATTAGCTATGTTCATTTTTCTTAAGTTTCCACACCGATCTAGACATGTACTGGTTAGAAACCCAGAGCTAGTCTCTTGTGTATCAGTGCTATACAATGGGTAAGTAGAAAAGAACCAAGAGGGTCTATTCATAAAAGAGCTAGGGTCTGCTTTCCCAAATTCCTTGTATCTGCATTAAATTTTGTCGCTCTTCAAAATGCACCTGTCTGGAGTCTTGGCTTGTTCACCCAGTGAGAAGTCCCAGGGTTGACTGGGACTTAAAATCAATCAAAGAATATGAAAGATTGCAATCAGACAGCTGGACTGAATACAGCAAACCAATAGCCTGCAGGGGACTAACGAGGGCCAGTTTGTTTTGACATGCTCAGATCTGTGTAATTGTATCAATAAAGTCAAACGGATGATTGCAGCAAGTCTAACAGTGATTTAAATCATTTAACTGCGAACAAAGCCAAACAAAAAATATGAGTTTCTAGTGTTTTCCATATCCTTTGAACACCTGTAACGTAATAAAACGTATACGCGGGTTAAGACAGGTTTGGCCTTCCATAGAAGTGACAGTGACCGTATGGAACACGTTTTGTCTGTATGAATTTAAAGGCTATGCCGACAGCTCCTGACTGTTGAAAACTCAGACGTCCGAGGCAAATGCTGACACTTTTAGACGACCTTGAAAATGACCTTGGACACAATTTTACCAGCTTTGAAAATTTTCATTTTACCAACGTTCGCCTACAGGCCCCTGTGGGATAGTGTTTTGAGCGCGTGCAAATATTTTTTTCACAGACATAAAGCAGACATGTCGTACTCAAACCTAGGTATATTGACATCTTATGAGAACGCTTGAAATTGACCTCCCGTTAGCAAAAAAAAAAAAAAAGTCCATGCGCAGGTTAGCAGGCAGGGTGACCCCTGCGCGTGACCTCTGTAGGTGGGCCAATGGAAATTTTACTTTCATGTTACAGCTCAATCTATTTGCTGACGTATACAACACGCGCAGTAAACCGAAAGTAGCCAAAACGTGATGTACAGTGTTTACAAAAACGCATGCATGTCTGTCGAGTGTGTAACAAAATATGCCGGTGTCCAAAGGTTATACAAGAAAATTCTGTTTTCATGCCAAAGTCTCATGTTTGTCCCATTTTCAACCACTGACACACACTAAATGCAAATGCAGGTGAAATTAACCGAAAACACGGGTCTTACGGAATTCTATATATCCTTTGAACACCTGTAACGTAATAAAACATATACGCGGGTTAAGACAGGTTTGGCCTTCCATAGAAGTGACAGTGACCGTATGGAACACGTTTTGTCTGTATGAATTTAAAGGCTATGCCGACAGCTCCTGACTGTTGAAAACTCAGACGTCCGAGGCAAATGCTGACACTTTTAGACGACCTTGAAAATGACCTTGGACACAATTTTACCAGCTTTGAAAATTTTCATTTTACCAACGTTCGCGTACAGGCCCCTGTGGGATAGTGTTTTGAGCGCGTGCAAATATTTTTTCACAGACATAAAGCAGACATGTCGTACTCAAACCTAGGTATATTGACATCTTATGAGAACGCTTGAAATTGACCTCCCGTTAGCAAAAAAAAAAAAAAGAAGTCCATGCGCCGGTTAGCAGGCAGGGTGACCCCTGCGCGTGACCTCTGTAGGTGGGCCAATGGAAATTTTACTTTCATGTTACAGCTCAATCTATTTGCTGACGTATACAACACGCGCAGTAAACCGAAAGTAGCCAGAACGTGATGTACAGTGTTTATAAAAACGCATGCATGTCTGTCGAGTGTGTAACAAAATATGCCGGTGTCCAAAGGTTATACAAGAAAATTCTGTTTTTATGCCAAAGTCTCATGTTTGTCCCATTTTCAACCACTGACACACACTAAATGCAAATGCAGGTGAAATTAACCGAAAACACGGGTCTTACGGAATTCTATATATCCTTTGAACACCTGTAACGTAATAAAACATATACGCGGGTTAAGACAGGTTTGGCCTTCCATAGAAGTGACAGTGACCGTATGGAACACGTTTTGTCTGTATGAATTTAAAGGCTATGCCGACAGCTCCTGACTGTTGAAAACTCAGACGTCCGAGGCAAATGCTGACACTTTTAGACGACCTTGAAAATGACCTTGGACACAATTTTACCAGCTTTGAAAATTTTCATTTTACCAACGTTCGCGTACAGGCCCCTGTGGGATAGTGTTTTGAGCGCGTGCAAATATTTTTTCACAGACATAAAGCAGACATGTCGTACTCAAACCTAGGTATATTGACATCTTATGAGAATGCTTGAAATTGACCTCCCGTTAGCAAAAAAAAAAAAAAAAAAAAGAAGTCCATGCGCAGGTTAGCAGGCAGGGTGACCCCTGCGCCTGACCTCTGTAGGTGGGCCAATGGAAATTTTACTTTCATGTTACAGCTCAATCTATTTGCTGACGTATACAACACGCGCAGTAAACCGAAAGTAGCCAAAACGTGATGTACAGTGTTTACAAAAACGCATGCATGTCTGTTGAGTGTGTAACAAAATATGCCGGTGTCCAAAGGATATAAGAAAATACAAATCTTCTAAGCATTTTCTACTAAATCATTATACGTTTACTGGACTTGTCTACATTCTCTGTCTCTTTCAGTAAGAACTACTACGAAGCATAATCCTCTAAAATTTAATACTACTTAAATGGCCAGCAAAAACCTTGACCTGTTCAAAGGTACCTGAAAGAGTGCTTCAAGTGATCGGTTCCTTTGTTCTGGAGAGGAAGAAGTTGACAGACTTCTCTCCCTTGATTCTGTTTCATCGTCAGTCTCGGAGTTATCTACCTGTGCCTCTTGCTCTTCATCTACAGATCCAAGTACCACTTCTGCAAAAACCATGGTTCAATTTGCATGATACTGCAAGATGGCAATGATGACCCTATATCAGCATCTCTTTAATAAAATAAACTATTTTGATTTCAGCCAATGGTTTCTGACTGAAAGGTTTTTTAAAGTTCCTAAGTCTTGCCACTTGCATGATTTGAACAAAACTGTTTTACAGTATTATACAAGCTAAATATCTTACTACAGTAAACTCTGTATTAATAAGAGTATTATATTGACCTTTTTCATTTGGTATTATCCAATTAAAAGGTGCCTCAGAGTAAATTTCTCAATTAAAGAAATGTTATACATTCTACTTGTCTTTCCATTGGTGGTTAAAGTTACCAACTTCCTGTCAGAAGCGAGCCTAATAGCTGCAAAAATGCTGAACAAGGTACATTCCATCATACTGATTTTAAGAGAATAATTTTGCTACATGCAATTGAGAGTGAGAGGCTAGTAAAACAATCAATTACCCGATCTCTATAAGACTATAACATCAATATTCAGATGTCCCCATTCTCACAACATTCATTTAAGGGCTACCTACAGAGTTTTCAGGCAAACTATACATGTATACCAAATGAGAAAAATCTTGACTGTTAAACTATCCAATATGGTCTTTAAGCATATCTTTTTTGTTTAACTTCCTTTTTGCATCTCCTTTGCCACTTTCAGCTAAGCTGAAAAATCTTATATTAACTTTTATATTTGGTCAGCATTTTAATAACAGTTAAACTTCAAAGTTTTCAATTTTTTACCAAACATTAAAATTTTCTGCCACTGCTCAGATACCGGAACCCTAGTACACAGCTAAATTAACTTTTTAGATTAAATGTAATACTGTTTTATTGGAAACTGATTACCTTCCTCCGCAGATTTTTGTCTCGTATGGGACTGACTGCTGATTTCCACAACCTCTTCCTCCACCGTACCAACCTCACTTTCCTCTGTAAAATAGCATACTTGCATTTAATGACAACATTATATTTCAAGTTGTTACGTACAAGAGCTAAGACTGAAGGTGCATACCTTAATTGCACTGTCTTGGACATAGTAAAAATTAAAAGTTAAAAGCAAGAGGCTCAAAAGGGCCAGTATCACCTTAAAGGTTTGACTGGACTGTTCTGAGTAGATTTTGTAAAATTCTTTTGCAATATTATCAAGGAAAAGCTAACAGAGTTCACTGTAAACTTGACCCACTGACCCCAAAAAACAGTAGAGATCATCAACTCAGTAAGACCAATCATCCTATGAAGTTTGAAGACTGTGGGTAATGGTAGATCTCAAGATATTGAATGGAAAAGATTTTCAAAGTGACCCACTGACTCCAAAAATAATAGGAATCATCTACTGAATAAGACCAATCAAACAACAATGAAATAAGGTTTGAAGACTGTGGGTCAAATAGATCTCAAGATATTGAGCAAAAAATATTTTAGAAGTTCAGGTCACTGTGAGTCACAGTGACATTGACCTTTGACCCACTGACCAAAAATATCGATAGGGATCATCTTCATGTTACATGGAACTTTCTGAGCAAGTCTGATGAAAGATGAATGAAAACTGTGACCCGTAGAGCATTATCAAGGAAAATCAAATAGAGGTCATTGTCACCTTGATCACTGAACCCAAAAATTGATAGGGTTCATCTACATGTTACAGGGAACCTTCTGAGCAAGTCTGATGAAAGATGAATGAAAACTGTGACCCATAGAGCGTTATCAAAGAAAATCAAACAGAAGTCACTGTGACCTAGACTTTTTACCCACTGACCCAAAAAAGGGTAGGGATCATCTACCTATTATAGGGAACCTTCTGAACAAGTTCGATGAAAATAAGAAAATTGTGATCTAAAGAGTGTTATCGGGGAAACGCTATCGGATGTCACTGTGACCTTGACCTTTCAGTCAAAAGCTTTGACACCCTGATCGATTTATTTTGTTATATAACCCTATGTAAAATCAAGTGACCTACTGGCAGGGGTCAATCTGACCCGATGGTCATGATTTAAAAAATCTTTGAAGAGGTCCAATACAAAAAATATAAAAATGCATCTATAATTAAAACTAATTATATTATTTACCGTCAATGTAGTTGGTTAATTCCGACTAATCGTAAATTTCAATTGAATATGCTTAAAAATAATACATTTCGCTTAGTAAAAACCTTTAACAGGTATAGTTATGTGAAACATTGTATTGAAAACTGTGTTTCATTTTGTCGCATCTTTGCATTTTGTATTTGCATAAACATGACTTATGACTATTCGCGGTTTCATATAAACACGAAAAATGAAATAATTTCTTTTACATTCAGTTACTGTAGCATTGCTGCTGAGATGATATTAAATTATGTATTGCCTGATCATGAAAACGTTATGTGTACATCAACTATGAAGATACATTCATATCTAAATGAATTATGCAGCTTAGATAGTGTTTCGCAACTTGCGCAGATTCTTCCCTTTTCAAATAGTCGCAGTAAATGTGAAATGGATTATGTGAAACATTTTTAACAGAAAAAACTTTTGATAGTTCATTAAGGATAAATAACTATGTTTTTGAGAGAAAAGATCGAGGTGGTAATCGTAAAGGTGGTGGATTGATTGTTTACATCTCCGAATCTATATCATACAGACGACGGACTGATATTGAATCAAATGATATAGAATCAATATGGATTCAAATCAATATTAAAGGTAGTAAACCTTTTCTAGTAAACTTTGTTTACAGGCCACCTAATTCATCACAAAATTGGATACATTTGTACGAATCTGAAATGAGCATTGCAGACTCTGTTAGCTCAGAAATTCATATTTAAGGGGATGTCAACTTTAAGTACTATTCAAATGCTGACACATGCAAGTACGAAAATAATCGCTGGGAATCTTACATTGCTAACTTCGATCTTAAACAACTTATCAACAAACCAACAAGAATTACTAAACGATGTGCCAATATAATAGATCACATATATTCAAACAAGTCGAATCAGCTGACTGGTATACAAGTACCATTCTTCAGTATTAGTGATCATTATCCTGTGTGTTGTACCCGAGTCACTAAACCACAGTGCGTGAAACAAGATGATCATAAGCTTATTCGCTATCGCTGCTTCAAATTATTCAATCAAGTTGAATTTCAAAATAGTTTGGCAATGTCAAAATTATATATAACAGAATCCTTTAATGATCCAAACATGGCTTTGACATATTTCTATCGAGTACTTAACGATATTTTGTCCGAGCACGCGCCAATTAATATAAAACGCGTGAAACGATTATCGCAACCAGGGTGGATAACTGATGAGGTAAAAAATGCCATTTCAGAACGGAATAAGTTACATAAAGAGAAACGATTTGATAAATATAAGGAAATGCGAAATAGAGTTACGTCTCTAATCAGAAAAAGTAAGAAAAATTTCTACAATGAATCAATTATGAGTAATAAAAGTACTTCTGATATATGGAAAACATTTAGGACAGTATGTAACAACGATAATGATACCAACGATGTTTCCATTCCAAAGACACTCTTTGTAAATAATAATTTTATTGAAGGAGACAATAATATTTTGAATGCTTTAAACTACCATTTTGTTAATATTGCAAATATAATACAAAAAACAAAATTTGATAAGCAAAACTTTGTCAAATTAGAACAGTATCTAAACGAAAAATTGATGCACAAAAGTTTTGATATTGATTTCGTCACTCCTTATGAAGTGAAACAACTCATAGATAAACTTAATGTTAACAAATCTACCGGTCAGGATGGAATTGGGCCTAAAATATTAAAACATTGCGGAGATTTTATAACGCAAGCAATATCGCATATCATTAATCTAAGCGTACAAACTGGTGTATTCCCAGACTGCATGAAAGAGGCGTTTGTAATTCCTATATTTAAGAAGGGTTCAAAAGCAGATCCTACAAATTATCGCCCTATATCTATACTACCCACAATCTCTAAAATCTTTGAGCGACATGTCGCTAATCAACTTAATTCATTTTTTCAGACTACTGATATAATTCACGTTACGCAGTCTGGGTTTAGACCAAAACATTCATGCCATTCAGCCCTTACACGGTTGATTGATGCATGGCTGAAAGATATAGACTCAGGAAATTACATAGGAGCTGTCTATCTAGACTTACAGAAGGCATTTGATATGGTTGACCATGATGTTTTGATACATAAATTGAAGTTGTATCATTTTTCTAATCGCTCTCTTGATTTGTTCAAGTCATACTTAAGTAAAAGGAAGCAACGAGTTAAATCAAATACCAGCCTTTCCGAATCAATGAACATAAAATCTGGAGTTCCACAAGGTTCAATCCTAGGTCCTTTATTGTTTTTGCTATACATTAACGATATTAGTATAGTTTCAAATAATATCAAAATTGATCTTTTTGCTGATGACTCTACTATTCATGATTCAAATAAAGATATCAACATTATTGAAACAAATCTCCAGGAGAATATCAATCATATTGCTAATTGGTGTTCTCTAAATAATATGTCACTTCATCCAGAGAAATCTAAGTGTATGTTAATTTCAACAAAGAATAGAACAAAAAAGGCAAGGCAATTAAATCTCTTCCTTAACAGAGCACACATTGAAAACGTTCGAGTGCAAAAAGTGTTAGGAATACATATTGACAATACTCTATCGTGGGATATACAAATCGCATCTGTATGTAAAAAAATCAATACAAAAATTGCTCTCTTAAAACGGATAAACTTCTTTTTAAATGATGAAATGAAAAAAATGTTTTATAATGTATATATAGGACTTCCCCTGTTTCGATTACTGTTGTTCTGTATGGGGAAAAGGTATTCAGTCAAAAGAAAATATAAACAAAATTATAAAATTGCAGAAGTGTGCAGCTCGCATTATTTTACAAAGCCCCTTTAAATCGAACTCTTTAGAGTTATTTAAAGCATTGCAATGGATGACTTTTGAAAATAGATCCACATATCATGCTGCATTAATGGTATTTAAATGTAAGAATGGATTGTTTCCTGATTACATGTCAGATCTTTTAACTTTTTCAAGTAATGAACACTATGACCTAAGATCTAAAGAACGTAAAGATCTATATTTGGAATCTTCTACCTTTGAATATTAGACAGATTAATTCATTAAATTCTTTTAAGTATAATTTACGCAAGTTTATACTTAATATGCAATTTTCGTAAAAGATTCATATAGAATTTTTCGTATGAATGTATTTATTGTTTTTAAAGTTAACAAAAAATTACCAATGTACAGGTTGTTTAGTTATACGGCCATGTATGTTGAAGGAAAGAATGTGTATACATTTTGAAATGTTTCAATTGAACTGCTTTTTCTAGATCAATGAGTGTTTGTCAGGTACGTCTGCTATTGTTAATATTGCTTTAGAAAATGTTCATTCATTCATTCACTAATTCATGCTGCATTATTATTTATTTTTTTTTTTTTCTCTAAGAATTCATTCATTCACTCACTCACTCACTCACTCACTCACTCAATCATTCAATCGTTTATTGTATAAATGTTATTTCTTTTCAGAAGGCCACATTGTAAATAAGTCAAATGTTTTGTACGTTTACTTAATGTGTTTTACCTTCTATAAATAAAGATTTTATTATTATTATTATTATTATTATTACAATAGCTGTGGGACATCCGGTTTTTTGAGAAGATTTTTTAAGTTTTTCCTTTCAGTGGCAACTTAAGTTCTGCATGAAATGGAATTATTTGAACAATATTGAAGGAGCTTCATAAAATGTTCATCAAGATTGGCCCAGTGGTTTCAGAGATCTTGTTTGATGGATGGACACCGAACACAAATGGTGAGTGGTCTTTAAAGCTCACCTTGGCACAAACTTTGTGCCAGGGCCTAGGTGAGCTAAAAATGCAGCATCTATTGCATACACAAAGGTTTCTTATGATTGACCTGGTGATTTAGTTTTTTCCCCATATCTGAACTTGACCTAGATTTCATCTACAAACTAATTCTTACAAAGTTTCATGAACATCTAATGAAAAATACAGTCTCTATTGCATACACAAAGTTTTCCTATGATTTGACCTGTGACCTTGACTTTGACCCAAAATGACCCATTTTTGTCCTTAACATATATCTAAGTAAAAAAATGATTCCTACATTGTTTCATGCAGATCCAATGAAAATTGAAGCCTCTATTACATTCACAAGGTTTACCTGTGATTTGACCTGGTGACCTAGTTTTTTACCCTAGATGACACATATTCAAACTCGACCTAGATTTCATGGAGACACTTATTCTGAATAAGTTTCATGACACTTCAGTGAAAAATATAGCATCTATTGGATACACAAGTTTAAAAGTGAACAGACAGACAGACGGGCATCAAGTGATCACTACAGTTCACCTAGTGGTCAAACTGAACAGCTGAAATACATTGTTATTAGGCTAAATGCAGTAAAAATCTGACAATTTAGATTCAAAGAACAGCTTTATGTGAAATGTTGAGGCAGCTAGGATGACAGATTGTAGATGACCCACCTTTGGCTCATATGTGATAAAAAAATTTCAGGGTTGGCAGAGTATTGCCTGCCCGGGTTTTCCCAGGGAAATCCTGGGCTTGGCAATATCCTTAAAATGGGCAGTCCTGGGTAATACTGGGTAATATAATTTTTTTTAAACTAAAACATGATTTTTTTCAACTGTACGGAGGTTTAATTGCCTCATTTAACATTATAATATGTTTGGATGTAAGAATCTGATAACAACTACACAAAATATATTTTTTTATTCTGAACTACGAAACTTTATTTACATCATGTGTACATTTCCCATGTCAAAATGTCAATTTAAAGCAGACTGAACCACAAACTGACATTATAAACTACATATTCACTGTCTCTGATTCATATCCAGTAATATTGTACATTATTAAACAGTGATAAACAGTCTAATTCCTCTTTTCCCTTCAGCATTCTGTAACAAAACACTAACTTCGCACATTTCTGAATGCCTAATTTGTTTCTGAGATTGTTCTGGATCAAACCAAAGTTTGAAAAGATCCTTTCAATTGAGGCAGAACTTGCAGGCATTTTCAAGAGCTGCCTCGCAAAAAGACATAGCATTGGATCAACAGCTGAAAAGTGTTATCTCCTTACCTGTACCAATACTCCCATGCTGTTTTCAGGGTTAATCATTACATTTTTATAGACAATACCCAGGGGCAGGTGTGAATTCTACAGGTACAAGTGACTTTGTGTCTTTAAGTAGGGATAAATGTCTGCCACACAACATTTTTATTGCCCAGTATTACCCAGTAAAACCCGGGTTTTACCAGTATTACCCACCGGGCTTGGCAATATGATAAAACCCAGGTTTTATGCCAACCTTTATTGAAACCAGTCCTGTCAATTCGCTTACTTTTGCAGATCTATATAAGAAGAAAACTTTTCAGTATTACAGTTCAACTTTTGGTATTTCTAAGCATCCACTATGATAATAGAGGTGGACTCTTTACCACTGAGCTATACTGCTGAATTTATTGTACAGAAGTAACAAACAAATGTATCCAACTGAAACTAGACAGTTGTAAACAAAAAGTGACATCACAGTGACTGTCAAAATTCACCAGAAGTTTGTAGAAAAGAACTTACCTTTGATTCTCTTTGGTGATGATCTTGCATCTTCCTCATCTTTTTCAAGTGGACCTAGAATTTTTAACAAAAACTAGACTTGTTTTGAGGAAAAAATGCATGTCTCCGACACTAAATAGCCATCGGGGAATTTAATGTATTAGTCATTGTGACTTTGACCTACTGATTTCAAAAACAATGGAGATCATCTACTAAATAAGACTAATCATCCTATGAAGTTTGAAGACTGTTGGTCATATGGATCTCAAATTTCTGAGCCAAAACAAAGCGTAACAGACGGAAGGGGCAAAAACAATATATATGTATCTCCCTAAGTCAGGGGAGACATACATTTTAATAACATGAAATGAGTCCATAGACTAGTTAGTGGAGTGGTTTTCTGCTGAAAGGTTGCTGGTGGCCACAAAAGTAAGACAAGCAATGTTATATAAAAGTGTAATGGTCTAATGTGTACTGAACTGTCAGCCAAGATGGATATTTCTCCTTTTATAATTTATGTCATATTAACATAAAACATTGAAGTCTTCAAGATAAAGGTGACATTTCAACGTCAAAATACTTTTATTCTCTTATGCAATTTCAAACATAGTAGGAATGTCTTCTAATATACATGTAAATGAAACTTGTACACTACCCATTCTCTCCTTGCCTTCTATGAATATGAAGTATCAATTCATTCCCTTCAATATTTCTTTCATTATGCTCAACACAAGAAAAAGAAACAATGGACAATAACTCTAAAAATAATGTGGCTTGACTATCTGAAGTATCCATTAATTTCTTTAATACTTTTGAAGTTTTCGAGTTATGCTCTACTTAGACAAGCAAAAGTAATAAAGATCAGTAACTCCAAAAAGACTGAAGCAGGAGATAGCATTAGACTTCCACTCATTCTGTCCTGAACTAATTGATGAAGTATCCATTGATTTGATCCTCCTATATTTTTCTGGTTATTCTCAATGCAAGAAAAAACTATGGGCAATAATGCCATAAAAAAAGAAGTTAATCATGGTTTTATGCATTGAACTTCCTCACTGTCCTTTATAAGTATGTGACAAACTGTATCAATAGATTACCTTCAATATTTACCCAGCTATGCTCCACACAAGAAAAATTACCAAAGTTCAGTAATTCTAAAAAGACTGAAGCTAGAGTTACGGTTCTTGGGCACTGAACTTCCTCTCATTGTCCTAGATCTGAAGTGTCAAATGATTCCCTCCAATACTTTTCTAGTATCATGCTTTGCACAAGAAATAATTATGGGCAATAACTCCAAAAATAATAAAGCTGAAATTATTTTTCTTGCACACAGCACTTCCTCTCATTGCCCTCTATCAATATTATGAAGTACAGACTGATTCCCTTCCATACTTTTTTAGTTACATGTATGTGCAACACAAGCATATACGTAGGCCTGATTGACAATGCAATCATTATGCTATAAAAAGCAATCCCTTTATTAAATCAATTCATTTACTACCAAAGATATAAATTTGCCTTTTATTAATAAATTACTTAGTAGATGATCTTCACACATACTGGCGATACTATCTAGAGTCTACAGGGTCCAGCTGGACTAACTACTGGTAAGCGAGATCAAACATTAGTGTTCTTACAATCATGGCTCGTTACAAGGCTTGAGCATGTGATAAGAAATACAGGACTTTTCAGTGCTTTGATATTATGTTTAAGTCCCATGATCTTTATGATTATTACTGTTATTGTAAAATAAATATACTGATAGGATAATGATGGAACCATGCGCTAATCCCTCTAAAACATTGTTGATATATTCCTTTCCTTTGAATTCAAGCCGTTTTTTCACGAAGAGTTACCAAGAAGCATTTTTTAAATTTAATTTTGCAGCATCATTGAAAAAAAATGCACTACAGTATATTTCTAACATGTACATCTATTTAAAAAGTAAAGTTATGAATGGTTCGAGTACAAATAAAGGTCATTGCATTCAGTAAGACATTTCTTGGTAAAATTAGAGCTACTTGTAATTGTGGTCCTGGGACTTTAACATTACTCATCGCAAATTCGTCCATTTTACTTGAACGGGGTTACAAGGTAGTCAAGGTCACGTTAAGTTGCATTTCCTTAAAAAAGAACAGCTTTAAACATAAACTGTAAGAAAAACTAATCAGATCCACTATAAATTCCTGTTTCAAACATTCCTATACAAAATACATTTATTGTCATTTACGAAAATAAGAAAAGCATTTCGACCCCTATGAAAATGGATTCCTCCTCAATAATTAATGATGCGCACGCACGTAATGTAAACTGCGCTAATCATTTGCAGTTTTGGAATTTCATGAGAAATGTTACGAGTTCTAACAATACTGTACAAAATACCGTAGATGAACCTTTCTGAAAATTCAAAGGACACGAAAATATCTCTTGTTCTTGTAGTTATTTTCATTCACTGATTACAGTATCACTGCAGACACATGTCCTCCGTGTATCTAAAAAGTAGGGCATCCCCGGGTAGTGCTGAAGGTGTTCCCCAAGTGCACATACATAGTCTAAACACATAAAGTAATCCGTGTCTTATCTCGCATATCCATATATTGTGAACCAAATAATCAAACTTTCATATTGTGGTCAGTAAACAAAGTATCTACTTACGCTTTAGTTGTGAGACCGATAAATTCCTCTTACGTGGCATTCCCCAATGGCGACCATTCACAACAAGAAGTAACGATTCACTTTTCGGGTTCCCATAAATTACACATAAACGAAAACTTGATCCGAAATATTATTGTCATAAAACAAAATGTCAGTAGTTCAAATAAATTTATCACTGTATTTAGCCAAAAATCATGGCCTTATTCCCATATTTTATTGCGAAAATCCCTGGGAATTTCGATCGGTTTAGAAAATAGGTCAATGACGTCAATGTATTGTGGTTTTTCTGCATTCAAACCGAGGCTCAAGCAGCGAATGGGACTGTTCCCGCCGAACAGTAGTTAGCTAAATTCCTTTAATTAATTACAAACTTTAATAGATCTATTGGCTATTTTCTAGATGTCACTGGTCTACTTCCGAATCATATACTCGGCGTACCTGCCCCCGTGCGTATTTATAAAAAGAATAATGGTTTTCTTTTAAAGCAATAGCTAGATCTATGATGTTTGAAGTCCATTTTTGGCTGAGGTCTTTAAATAAATATTTGGAGAGCCCTTCAAATAATTTTAGAGGTATCAATTTCGATAAGAGGTTTAGCTATCTCCAAATAACGATAGCGCGCAATAATTCTAATATATTGTGTGAGCTATTTATTTCAATATTTGATATCGAAAACTACGTGCAATTAATTAATTGTAGATCTCTCCAATTCAATTTTTTATATAGCTGTTTTAGGAGCTCAGTAATTGAATTGAAGAGGTCTCTAATTGATTTGAAGACATCGCTAATTGTTTTATAGCTCTAGTTGCTTTACATAACAGGGACGTAGCTTCCTATAAGCACTATATATATAGGCACATGCCTGCACTTTTCTCCAAAAAATGAAAAATATAAAAATGCCAAATATGCAATAAAAAGGAAGGGGGTAGGGGGTGTATGGATCTGATCTGGATAAGCGAAAGTGAAATATTTCGTAAATGTAAATAACTAAATATACTTTAATGACTAAACCAAAATTTTAAAGAACTAGTACGTTAATGAAGTAATTAATTTTGTTCATACTAGATACGACCATACACATGATCCCTGAAATTGGCAGTTCTAGTTTTTAGCTCGACTTTTCTATGAAAAGGGGAGCTATCCTAATCGCCCCGGCGTCGGCGTCGGTGTTGGCGTCACACCTTGGTTAAGTTTTTCGTACCACTCCACTTTATTTCAGAAGTATTAGAGGTATGGCTTTGAAACTTACCATACTTGTTTACCATCATAACCTCCATCTACAGACAAGAGTACATAACTCTGTCAAGGTTTTTGACAGAATTATGGCCCTTTTTTTACTTAGAAAGTGTATTGAGCTTGGTTAAGTTTTTCGTACCACCTCACTTTATTTCAAAACCATTGGAGGTATTGCTTTGAAACTAAGCATACTTGTTTACCATCACGACCTTCATCAACAGACAAGAGGACATAACTCTGTCAAAGTTTTTGACAGAATTATGCCCCTTTTGACTTAGAAAATACATTGAATATGGGTAAAATCCACTTATTGCCTTAACCCTTTGAGATATTGCTTTGAAACTTTTAATGCTATTTCACATCATTAAACCCATCTGTACGCAAGAGAAGGTAACTCTGTCAGGGATTTGTTTTAAAAATTAAAGCCTTTTATTGACTTAGAATCCTGGTTAAGTTTTTCGTACCAGTCCACTTTTTGACTGAACTGTTTGAGATATTAATTTGAAAGTTGGAATACTTGTTTACCATTATGATTCCCAAACCTGGGCAGGAGAAGGTAATTCTGTCAAGGATTTTATTTGAATTATGGCCCTTTTTGACTTAGAAACTCAAGTAAAATTTTCATTCATGTCCTCTTGTTAACTTAACCATTTGAGATATTACTTTGAAAGTTGGAGTACTTATGTACCATCGTAAGACCTATCTGTAAGCAAAAGAAGATAACTCTGTGAAAAATTTTCTTGATTTGTACTTAGAAATTCCTAGTTAAAGTCTTGTGTGCCCTTAACTGTCAAAGTTTTGTTTTATTGGCAAGCACTAAAAAGTCGAGCATGCTGTCCTACTGACAGCTCTTGTTTGCTCTGCTTTTGAGGAAACTCGGATTGTCGGTTATACCAATTTTAATGTTTGAAATGACACTGATTTTCTTGATGTTCAGTAACGAAAATGCCAGGTCGCGATTTCGGTGGAATGCGCTGAGAACAAACAGGAAGGCGTCTACAAACAAGGTTTGTATCCCTGTATTTATCATTCACATAGTGAGGCTACGTCAAAAACTGTCCCAAGACCTAACATAATTATACAAAACATATTCAAACTACTGTTCATTTTTCAATAAAATCTTTTCCATGACTGCCCCAACAAGGCTTCAACACAACAAATGACATCGTTTTCACTGTCAAAATGGCAAAAAGTTCGGGAAAGAGGTGAAAATCAGAAGGTATTAGATCAGTTGAATACGGGAAGTCAAAGCCACACTCGGCAGCTTTAGCTACCGCACCTTGCCAGGTGTGTTCAGACGCAATATTCGGAAGCAAAAGATTATATACTCTGAACTTTTCTTACCGTTTTTCTCGTTATTCATTAGCATATTACTGCCCAGTGATGGTTTGACCATTCTGAAGATGATCCACCTTGATAACATCTTGTTATCCCGGAATACTGATCTCACAACCTTGCCTACTGAAGTCGTCTGCAAGAATTTCGTCGGTGGTAAACCTTGATATTTTTACTTTGAACGTTAGACCCATTTCATATCCTGCGTCACATTTATCCCGGGACATTTTCTGGGATTTGCTGAAAACATCTCAAAAGCTCTTTGGAAATATTCAGCCCACCCAATTGTTTGCCTGGCATTAACATTTACAGAACCTATCTTGTCAAACGTTTGCTCATGTGAAAAACATCAGACAAAATGAACTGGAGGGAATCAAAACTCATTCTAGACTAAATCAAAGGACTGAAAGTGCTGGAGGATCGATTGTCTCTGAACAACACAGCCTGCACACATACATGTGTAAATATCAGGACAACATAGACTGTACACATACATGTGTAAATATCAGGACAACCCTTGCACGAGTAAAGTTATAAACTGGAGACACAACTGTCCACACATTTTGACCTATAACAATTTGTGTAAATTTTACTTTTGAGATAGGAACCCATGTGCTTACATTTTGCATTCAGTGACTATGTTCAACTACCCTATGAAGTATTAAGCTGTGAATGGTAACTGATAAATGGATTTTGACAAAACTGAACTGAAAAAAATCATAGTTTAAACAACTTTTAATGTCATACAAAAGTTATGGGATATGCCCATAAGGTTGATTGTATTGTGCCAATTGACTGATTCAGATTTCGCACTCAACAGCTAAGGTCATTTTGCTACTTCCGGCTTTCATGGAGGAGGAAGATCCTGGGTGCCAATTCGGGCATTATTTCAGTCATGAGCGGGCACCTGAGTAGAACCTAGATAGCTTCTAGACATAAAATAATTCGACCCTAGTAGGGCACGAACCTACAGCGGTGAGGGACAAGTAAACATCAGTCAGTGACCTTAATCACTCGGCCACAGATGCCATTGTATGATGCCAAGCAATTGTCTGAAGTTTCAAGGCTTTAATTGTTACTGAGAAAGTGAATTTTAAGAAAGCTTTATCAGATTCAAGACGACAGTGCCGACTGGCGTCAAGAAGGTTATGACAATGGCTCTTCTGTTTTTCAAAGAAAAGCTAAAAATTGATAAATCAATCTTTTGATATAAATTGTTTCAGTATATACCTATTGTAGAACAAGTACTTGCAGCTAACATTAACTATCTCCGTGAGTGCTTCCAAAATACTGCGAATTGCAATATACTGGGTCTATTATTACCAGCCTTTCTACCATGCTGTACTTGTCTAAAACAACAACTGAATGTTTTAATAGCATGCTATAATCTTTCATATTTAACATATACTAGACTCTAGTAGTATTTCGTAACAAGTAATAATGATGATGATGATGGTGATTATAATAATGATACTATGTATGGATGTACCGTAGCAAAAGAATCATGGTAAAGTTTGAAAGTTTTAGTTACAATACAAGAAGTCCTATTTGTACCTATATTGAGTTAATATCTGTTCTTTGTAAATGACAGCATGATCCAGAGAAATGAATTTGATTTCCCTTTATATTATTGCATTTCTGTCTACATTTAAAACTCGTATTTAAAACATGTATATCTATGTGATTTCTTAGTTATTCGTACCCAGGTACGAACCGACTTCGGCAAAATGCGGACATTTTCGAACCATTTTCGAACCACGCATTTACATAAAGTACAACAATTACAACGTTTAAAGCATAAAAAGATGTTGTCATATTTCAAAAAGACATCTACAAGTGCCTCTGTAAAGTTAATTTGCTGATAAGTTTCAGTTTTATACCTAAACGCATGAAGGCGTATTTTAGACTAGTGTTTCGGCCTATATTTAGACACGAAATGACAACTAGTCAGGCCGAGCAATTTTGATGAAAGAGGCGTTGCTAAGTTACAAAAGAATCGTTGTTTTTATGTCGAAATCCAAGTTTTGTAATTTAACATTCAAGAGTACTTAGTGGTTCCATAACGTATTACGATGTTCCAATAGTTTATGATCACAAACACAATATCGGATATAAGACACATTATTCGGCCTGACTAGTTGTCTTTTAGTGTCTCCGGTCTGACTGATCAAAACCGCGTAGGAAACTAGTTCTATACAGAACAGATACCTCGTTGAATTTTAGTAATTTTTAATGTTTTACATTTATTCATCAATATATCATAATTAAAACAGAATACAATGTAATGCAATTACCATTCTTTTTATTTCATTGAATATATAGAACTACTTTTCGGTCGTATTCAACAAAAAATTGTGTTAAGAGTTCTGCCGTAAGGGTCTGAAATACTCTGTTAACTTTGGATACGATTGAATAAATTCAGTCGATCCAAAAAGTCTGTTTAGATTGAGATGTCCTTTTTCTCTTAAAGACTTTTTTCTTTGAAGAGTAATACAAATTTTCTACATCAAAAATTTGTCTTAAAGCTCATGTAGGGCCTGGCCGTGGATCATTTTTAGTGCTGGTTGTTGTTTGAATTCAGCAACCCATATCTTTATAGCTGAAAATCATCACTAGGTGTTTTTTCACGCCTTCATGGATTGCCTTTGGTGACCTGACATTCCTTTCCTAGCAGATACTTTATCATCGCTCCCCTTTCCGACTATTCTTTCTCACCAATAGCTTACAACTCATCAGCAATGGCACATTTCCCCCCGCCCCCTCCCCTTCTTCGAAAAGTTTTTAATCTAATTGTTTTATTATGATTAGTGCATTTTTAGTGTGACAAAATTCACAAACCTTTTCTCTATATTTCCCTCCAAAATATACCCATGATACGCCAGAATGCAGCTGTGGCGATACGGGATTAAAAAAAATTTCGGGGGGAGCATACCCCTGAACCCCCTAGAAAATATATGCCTACACTTTCATTTCTTTCAAGCTAAGCCCCTCCATAACGTAACTCTAGCCTCTGAGTCTAGTATCTCTAGAAAAATCCTAGGACAGATCAGTGATGTCAAGTTTTTAAGTTAACAAATACATTATCATGCATATATTAAAGCAATATTCATGCCTTTATAAACTTCCATAACTCTAGCCAATCATCATACGGAACTCCTTTAAGTCTAGACTCAGAGGCTAGAGTTACGTACGGTACCGTAACTCTAGGTACTGCCTTAATTTAAATAGGTCTTGAATTCAAATAGAGACCTCTCTAAATCAATTGGAGCGCTGTGAAATTCAATTTTAGATATCTTGAATTCGGTGTTCATACATACCAAATCTACATATAGTAAATTATTTGAAGAGGTCTTTAAATATTTGGAGAGCTCTGTAAAATATTTAGAGAGCTCTACAAATCAAATGTTTCAGTAATATGGAACGTCAAATCTACATAAACTCAAATATTTGAAGAGCTCTGCAAATGATTAGCGATATCTACAAATAATTAGAGATCTCTACAAATCATTTGCAGACCTCTTCAATTCAATTGCAGAGCTCTTCAATTGATTTGAAGAGATCTGAGATTATTTGTAGATATCTCCAAATCATTTGTTGCTCTCAACAATTGAATTGTAGACTTCTCCAAATGATTTGGCGATATCTCCAAATCAGTAAATGAGGGCAACACACGATTTGGAGATATCTCCAATTCTAACAAACTCATACTTATCCGTAATAGATTTTGAGATATCTCCAAATCATTTGGAGAGGGCTTTAATTCAATTGTTAAAAGCTTTGATATTACCCACATTGATTTTGAGATATCTCCAATTGAATTGGAGAGGTCTACAATTGATTTGGAGATATCTCTAATTCATTTAAAGAGCTCTACAATTGATTTGATTTGGAAATATTTTCAACTGAATTGTAGACGTCTACAATTGATTTGTAGATATCTCTAATTCGTTTAAAGAGCTCTACAATTGATTTGATTTGGAGATATCTTCAATTGAATTGTAGACCTCTCCAAACGATTTGGAGATGATTTGGAGATATCCAAATGAATTGTAGATATCTTCGATTGAAATAAACTCAAATATTTTGAGAGGTATACAATTCAATTGAAGATATCTACAAATAATTATTGACCTCTACATATCAATTGCAGACCCTTTTCAGTTCAATTGCAAAGCTCTTCGATTAATTTGAAGAGGTCTTTACCTATTTGTAGATATTTCTAAATCATTTGTTGCTCTCAACAATTGAATTGTAAACCTCTCCAAATGATTTGGAGATATCCCCAAATCAATAAATGAGGGCAACAAATGATTTGGAGATATAATTCTAACAAATTCGTACTTATCCGTAATTGATTTAGAGATATCTCAAAATATTTTGAAGAGGTCTACAATTTAATTGTTGAGAGCACTAATATTACCCACATTGATTTGGAAATATCTCCAATTGAAGTGGAGAGGTCTACAATTGATTTGATTTGGAGATATTTCCAATTGAATTGGAGAGGCCTTCAAATCATTTGAAGACCTCTCCAATTCAATTAATGATATCTCCAAATGAATTGTAGATATCTCTAATTATTTGTAGAGCTCTTCGAATATTTTAGTTCATGTAGATTTGGCTTTCCATGCAGTAAAGATATAAAAAATCGCCATTAGCGCGGTTTAAATATATTGATTCGGAGACATCTATAATTCAATTGAAGATGAGAGACCTCTATAATTATTTTACAGCACCATAATACTAGGAAAACGAGGGAATATTTATGAATCATCGGCGGTATATCCATGATGCTCACAGATACACAATGGAATATTTATGTTCTGTCGGTATAAGCATCGGCGGTATATGTCTATGACGCTCATGTTGTATAATAATGTCACTGGTGGCATGAACCTTTTTCAAGATCTGAAGAAGGTCATTCATACATAATGATCGTCAATGATTATTTTCCCGATCTTACAGCTATGTTTACGGATATAAAATGAGTGACAGTTGCAGAATATTATACATGTACATACAGTTTAATGCTGGATGAAGCTAAAAAAAATACATTCATTTTTGGAAATATGTAAACTTTTCGGTATTTCAAAATGTCAAACAGCACCACTTCGTCAAAGATCTAACATTACTGAAAGAACAAATTGCACATTACAAAATATTCTTTCGAAGTTTGTGAGTGACGATAAGGGAGACAGGGATTCGTACTTGGATTCATAGTAATATACCGTATGGGAGCACAGAAATAGCAGTCTGCGTAGGTTGGTGTATGCTGAAGAAATGACACTTCTTGCTGATATGTTGACACTTCCTGCCGATATGTTGACACTTCCTGCTGATATGTTGACACAATCTAACAGTGATTCAGAAACCTGTGTTACAAGTAGAGCTGTGACGGGTAGCACTTTTGAACCCGGGTACCCCCAGCGGGTACCCGAGTACCCTTTGTCGTTACTTCCCCTCAAAATAATATTATAAGGTGTTTTATTTTGGCAAGAAAGTTGCTTGTGTTCGAGTGTTCAGCTCTGCTGGTCTTACCATCTTTACCACGCACGTCTTTCAATAATTTGTGTCCTCTGCATTTTTGTACGCCAGGGCAACAGGATGCACGGCTTTATATTATTTACTGCCAATGTAGACATTTTCTTTATTCAAAAATATCTAAACAATTTAAACCTGTAGCTATATATTGAACGGGTACTGGGTAATGAGTGTGTACACTGGGTAGTAGCATTACCCGATTCGATACTCACTCGGGTACTCGAGTACTCTTCCCAGCTCTGATTACAAGCATAAATTACGTTGTGCAACTGAAGCTATTCATTTGTTCGGGATAATTTACATAAAGCAGCGATTCGGCAGAAGAAACAAAACGATTGTCGGATAAAATAATTTATTTCATGTTTTCCAGTGAATTACATGTATAGAGTTTTATTTTATGATTTTTCGGTGGTTTATCGAAATATAACGGTGGATTATATAGAGGACAATTGTTAGTTTCGGTGTTATATCACGTTTTATTTTATGTTTTCCGGTGGTTTATCGAAATATAACAGTGGATTATACCCCGATAAACTCATTGGCCACACAGTGAAAATTATCAAAATCTGTTACCCGTATTAACGTCAAAAAGTATACCGAGCGTACTGAATGCCGGAAACCATATGACGATGACGTCGTTAAAATGACGTCATGTTTGCGATGCTTTCTGATGACGTTCCTCGCAATTTTCGACATTTTATTGAAACAAACTCAGTTTGAGACATAAAATAAACAGAAAAATTGTTGGTATGATTATCGGTGTAATATCACGATAATTTCACTCGTGAACACCAAAAGTAGTTATTTTCACTCGTGGCTGTGCCACTCGTGAAAATATCACTTTTGGTGCCCACTCGGTGAAATTATAACGTGATATTACACCAAAAACAACAATTATCCTCTATATACATTTGAAGATGTTTTAGTCTGGAGGAACCAGAAACAGTCACAAGTCGGGCTAAAAGCAAAGATGGGTCGCCACTGGACTGGACCATGGAATTATACTCGAGAAACTTTACTTTCGGTCTATTCACATTCTGAGCAACTGCTTCTGACATAGAGTTATTTAAGTAATTTGTCAATTTAAATAAATACGAAGATGATAAACAAAACAGCTTCAAGAATACTACACTTAACGAGACTTCTAACGCCCCCTTGTTCAATTTCAAATATTTTTTGTTTTATTAATTGTATAGCAACGAATTTTAAGATGAGGTAAATGCTAATAGGGGGGGGGGGCTACGGTCTGGCGCTATGCCCTACCTGACCCTACTCATACGGTACTGTAGCATGCCAGTACGACAGAGAACCAGACTAAGGCCAATGATGTCGAAATTGTTTAAACATTTGCAGTCTTTTTGAAGATATAATGTTTGTGATATGTTCTAAATTTCAGAATGTCTAGTTTCCAATGAGTTGACTTTTTGCACAATACATGTATATACTAAGGGGCGTTATAAGTTTCGATTAGTTTATATATCAGTGGATTGCCTCAAGTAGGACTCCTAGTGTTTCGAGCATTTTTCACAGAAAACATGTAGTGATAATATTACAGTCGTTGCAAATGGTAATGATAGAATGATACTTCTTTACTTGCATGTGAAAAACTGGCGCACGAATCTGGCTAACGGGATTGGCAGTTTTTTTTTATGTAATGATTATTCGATCAATTTTTATGTTGACGGAAACGGCAGTGTCAAAAAATGCGAAAACCACTGAAATTAGCGTATTTCGGCCGATTTGCATCGCTTGTTTGCTATCTTTTCTGCCCAAATGGCATAACAACTAAAACTACGAACAAATAGCTTTTATGACATAATGTTAGCAGACGACTATACAACAATACAGCTGTACACAATGTATATAATAAGGCTACTTATGACTCCAGTTGGGAAAGATACATCTACACCTTGTGAAAACGAAAAAAGATTATGTTAACACTCAAGTGTACATAATTACATTCTCCACATCGCCATTGAAACAAATGCATGTGAAAGGAAACTTTACACTGAAATGGGTGGCAGCTGGGTTGCCACCCATTTTGGTGTAAAGTAACCCTATTGTTTTTATGGAAACAATACACCCTGCTATCGGGGAAGCAGGACATCGTTCATGGTGTTACTTAACACGTTTTTTCACACGACAAACGTAACACGTTAGTGTAAGCGTATACTTTCATTATATATAATCCCTTTCATTAATTCATGACGGCAAAATCTTGACTCATTGGTCCTATCACTCCCATCACATTTCTCGAGAATGCCAAACAGATGGTTTGTGTAAGACCAATATTTAAGAAGATCTTAGTCAATGGTTACGTAACTAAGTTTTCAAAGAACTACTTATATGAACTCTTTACAACATTCTGGCGGGTTTCATAACTAAACGTCACGAAAAGACTTTTCGTTCATAATTTCGCGAATAATAGCAAAGTGTTCATGTATGCTACACGGATGTGTCCGTCTTAGTCACGCTACAATTTGAGACCATAATCATGTGCATGGAATGCGGCATAGAATTAAGGCACATGCAAGTCCTTGGTCAGTTGACTTGTTTACGATACACGAATTTTAGGGCAAAGTTACACTTCCGTGTTACTATATCCCAGTCGGTGTATCTGACCAACTTACACTTGTACGGATTTACAAAACGCCAGATCGGGAGTATCTCTTCACTGATTTTGGAGTAAAATTGCATTTCGGTGATTCTCTACTCGCACACGGTGTAACTTACACGGTAACACCATTTTCCAAGCTGGTTTACACTATATTCAGAGATAATTAACACTTATTTTTTACAGTGTACATTTAACTTTTAATACATATGTAGGGGATGACATACACTAGTTTTGTATGTTACCGCCTCCGTGGTCGAGTTGGTAAGGTGCATTCTCGACAGCGAATGAAACAAACACTTGGACATTGAACTTTAGTACATTATTTAGGGAGGCCATACATTAGTAATATACGTGACCGCCTCCGTGGTCGAGTCGATAAGGTTGTTGACTTGTAATCACAATGATCATGAGTTCGAGCCCCGCTACTGATCATGACTCTGAGAAATTTGAAGTTCCATACGCAGGATAAGGGTCTCATACTGGTCCTCGTCCTTACAAGGAAAAATGGTGAGGTGAACTGTCCGCCTATACATAGCTAAAATACTGTTGCAGAAAGGAAGTTTAACTGAAACCAGACCTAGACTATAATAACGTTACAAATCATGAATGTCGTTTCTTATACCTCATCAAGTATATTTCATTTTGACGTACAATGCTCAAGCATGTCATTTGCGACAAAACACATCTAGCGCTAACATATAAAGTTATAGAGTTATGTTTAATTTAAAGTCCAAGTAGCTCTCATTTTATAAAGAAAGATGTCTTTCTGACAGAAATTACCTTTTTGTACCCAAAGCATTCCTAAGTTTGCTTTTTAAATCGATAAGTATATATTATAAACATAGCGCAGATTTTTTTCAATGATATTGCAAAAAATAAGAAAGGCTTTCTGGCAACTCTTTTTCTTAAAGAAACAATTTGCATACGAAAAAAGGCATACCGGGTGTGTCAACATTGTTTTAGAGTGAATAGAACGCGGTTCTATTATTATCCAATCAATAAATTTATGTTACTTTATTAGTAAATTCTAAGTGCTTCTGAGACTTTAAGTTCGTTTGATATGTTACAACGGAGGCTGTACACTCTATTCTATCAGAGCACGGTTTATTCTACGCCATTATGTACACCCCTGGCTCGTTACTGCTTTTGGTTGACCTTCTCCTGGTAAAATATTATATATATATAGTTATACTTTTCATCATTTTAACCCACCATCATCAGATGAGTTCTCCGTGAAAAATCTTTTGTCGGAGCCATCGAGAATAATTGCATTCTTAAGTGCATCAAATTATTGCAGAACAGCAATTTTGTGTAGTATAAAATGTAATATAGATCTACATGGTGTCGTCATTGGTGGAATGGAGCCTACATCTTTCTGCTTTGCAGGTTCAGTAATTCTGGATGTTGCCCTAATGCTCTTCAATAGAAAACCCACTACAATTCTCTTCCATATGAAATTTGTAATACTCAAACATTTTGAAATACATGTAACATGAGTACATGTATCTACTCAATTAGGTCTTCACAAATGCATGACATGATAGCTTTCGCGTATCGATTGTTAAAATAAGCTGACAGAAATTGGGAGGATCGGCGATAATTAAATAAAGAAGGAAAAGGGCAGGTGGTGGCGTCAGAAGCTTCGTTTCGTTCAGGATCAGTTATCAGAAGCCAGACGAGAGGTCGAAAAACACACCTCTCAAAACAAACAACATCAAGCTTTAACATGCAAGTGCCATGTTCATAAGAGCTAAGCTCCAGGCCAGACAAAAAAGCTGGAGAGAGAGAAAACTGCATCCACCAAGCTAGAAAAGGATGACACAAAACTGTGGAAGCTCATCAAACTGTTGAATGATGAAGAAGGAAGCAGCAGGGACGGCAACAAATGCGAAACCCAGCAAACATATTTGCTGACAAGTAACATACCAATCAGAAGAAACCACCAGAGAGGCACGAAAGAAGGAAAGGAGAGGAGAAACAACAGTTCAGATGAGGTAATGGAAAAACGTCTCTCCCTGAATGAGCTACAAAAAATTTTGAACAGCTCAAAGCCAATGAATCATCTTGTCCGGATGGCATCACAAATGTGATGCTAATCCATCTTGGCTGTTTTGCAATGAACACCCTTCTTAGGATGTACAACGTTAGCTAAACAGACAGTAAACTCCAACAAATGTAGAGAGAGGCGACAAGTGAATTATTGAAATAAGGCTTCGAACTCACCGGTTTGAACATGGAAAGCATTGTGAATCAGCAAAGCGGTACACTGAGATCAACCAGATTCCGGCTAAGCAATTCTTAACAGGCTTGCTTTAGACAATTCCGAGTTAACGTACCTTGCCCAGGAGATTGCAGATGCATCCAAAAAAATGTTATTCATGTTACTTGGATTGATCTCCAGAGAGCATTCGTCAAAGTCTACGGAAGCATATCAAAGTTGCCACCTGTGTGACGAAGATTGGACTCTCAGTTTCCGCTAATTTTTATCCTTTATATAAGCTAAGTACGTGTTTGTACTACTAAAGTCAAATTAGTGTGCAAAAGATTGCTGAATGAATATTGTTTCAGTGGCGCGAGAACGGTTTAATGTCATAACAGTAAAATCATAGAATTCTTATACAGTCTGTAACTTAATAACTGATCCTGTTAAAGTATACAACTAAACTCTTATTTAATTATCATCCCTACCTATTCAGTGTTTAGCCCCTGAGGACACCACCACGTATAGACAAGTGGCGAGTTAGTCAATCATCCAAGATTCCATCCTCCGAGCGCTTAAAAATATTTATCAAAGCTTCTTTCTTCCGATCGCTTCACTATATCTTCTTTTCAAACTTGGCAATAAATGTTAGGCGACTTCGATTTGAATAACTCAAGTATTCGCTACACGTACATAGTTAGAAATGAAGTAATATAAAACAATACTACAGTAGTGGTAACATTTATATAAGCTTCGATATATACTGTTCTATACAAGTCAATATGTGTTTGTTTAATTATAATATTTGATAACTTACATAATTATATAAATTGTATGCGAATTAGCTGCTTAAGCACTTCGTCATATAGCATTTACATATATATACTACTAATTTGTAATGTATATGTGTTGTGATATGCCATCTGTTTTCAACAGATTATGCTATAAAAGGTGTTGTTAGAAATGTTTTTGTAGGAAACAAAACATAAAACTGGATTAACGTGTGGTTTTTAGTGCGTCCATAGTGTTAGGAATATATTGGTGGCCGACAGCTAGTCATCACGACATTTCGATCAACTGTCTTAATAATGCGAAAAAAGGCATAATAACGCGAAATAAAAGGTGTAGTAACGCGAAAATGAAGGCGTAATAACGCTTAACAAAGGCGTATTAACTCTAACAAAAGGCGTTATTACGCGAAAGAAAGGCGGAGTAACGCGAACATAAAGGCGTAATAACGCAAAATAAATGCGTAATCACGCTAAACAAAGGCGTATCAACGCTAATTAAAGGCGTTATTATGCGAAAGATAGATCTGTAGATTTCTTCCTATTTCGCGCTTGTAAAATATGCTCAGCGGTGTGCAGTTATGACGGGCTACGTCGGTTTTTATTGGTCTGCATTTCAGAGCTGGACCAGGCGTCATAAAATATATACTGAATGTTGTTGACGATATTTCAACAAAGAGTGATAATTTTGTCATATATACGAAAAAAAAAATTGTCTAACATACACACATTTGCTTTAATTATATAATGATTGTGTCATGCCAACTTATGAGACGATCTCTATGGTGTGCCTTCAAAGCAATAATCGATTTAAATATACTTTAAAAGGCGTTATTACGACTCTATTTTTGCATAACTACGCCTTTCTTTCGCGTAATAACGCCTTTTATTAGCGTCAATACACCTTTATTTAGCGTTAAGTACTACGCCCTTTCTTTAGCGTGATAATGCCTTATTGCGGGCCGCAGCAGCGGCCCGCTATATTTAATACGTGGTGAGTAAAAGATGCATGGAGACTTAAGCACTAGATCGAACATATGCGTCTCTCTTCATTATAAAATTGAGGTACTTCTGAGATGAAAACTGTAGACACAGTCAATTTTTTTGGAAAAGCAAGAGTTGTCGTTTGTAATTGAGTTGTCGTTCGTTTCATAGAGGGCGCAATCTAATCTTCGCTGATAAAAATAGTAAAAAGCGCTTTTCACGTTTCAGTCGCAATCTACGCCGAGAAAAATGGATATATGATTGCTATTCCACTTACACAGCCTTTGACATTATAGAAACGAAGTGCAGTCGACTGAATATTCTTTGATGGCCTTTTTGGGTCGATTGATTTATTCAATCGGATCCAATGTTAACAGAGTATAGCTTCCTTACGGCCGAACTCTTTACATACAAACAAGTAGTTCCATATATTCCGTTGTTACGAATTATACTGTCATCTGTTTTAAAAATTATATAGTAACAGATCTAAATAATATCAAAACATTTCAGAATAGCATGATATTATATTGTTGTTTTTCTTCTAATTTGTAACTTAAATCAACGAGGTATCTGTTCTGTATAAAACTATTTTCCTACCCTGTTTTTATCCCAACAGTTTTCTAGTCAGACCGGTGTGACATGAGAAATGTAAGACCCGTGAAATACGTATCGCTACACCGGATACACTAAATTCAGTGTTTCCGCGAGAGCGCGTTTTCTGCGGTTTGACGCACTCATTTTGTCAATGACGCAACAGAAATAGCGAAGAGCGTCTTCTATGACGCAATTTAAATGTGAATGATCAAATTACTACAAAAACAACATTTCAAAACCGCTCAAAACGTTTCGAAATGCAAAATAAATTGTTTATCAAATACGCTTCCGGTATGGGATATGTCTAATTTTGACCCTATTCCGTCGTCGTTGTCGTCTGATTTCGGATCGACCCGCATTTTGTACCATTGCGTTTTTGTGTGTGTTGATTCTTATCATACCGTCTTCATGGTATCGTAGACGCACAACAACAGGGGGTCGGACGTAAACGATGTATCTCGGGGCTTTAAGCGAGAATTTGATGTAGTTCTGGTCAAAATGGCGGAAATTTAATGTTTATTTTGGGAGACGGATAAGAAAATTGGTAAGGAAATGTTTATTTTTAATTTGATCGAACTGTTATCATGCCCTTTGTATAGCCACATGTAATATATGAAATCGTCACACCCGTTTTGGATCGTGGACCTAAAAATAAAAAAGTTATTGAAGGGATAAATTGGTCGGTAGTGTTTATATTTGGATTTTCCGTCCTTTTTCTCCCACGTTTGGACGGTTCAGACCGCTTTACTTGAGCTTATTTGAATGCATTTCGTATAAAAATGATGCGATCCGTTGATATATAATGTGTGCACGTTTCCACTACGAACTATCGCCGATTTTTTAAACTTTAAACCGATTTCGATGTATCTCGGGTCGTTTTAAGACGATTTGATGACCGGGTTCCTAAAGCAACTGTAAACGTTAAACATGTGTAAATTGTGTCAAAAATGAATTTATGAATCATACAACATTCAACTCTAAATTTCAGCTGCACAATGCCTGTAACTAATTGATTTCTGTTAAAAAATGCACGAATAGAAACAAAGATTAGCAACATTTTGTTTCATTTGAAGCATTACATGTTGACAGCAAATGTTTGTTGATTGATTCAGTTTAATACAATTCGATTTTGTGTTATTTAATTCCATGGTCGATGAAACGCTAGTGTGGGCTAGCAGCCGCACTGGTTCGCAAGTTTACACATGGTACATCAGCCATGCTGTCCGTTGGTTTACCGTTTACAGTTGCTTTTGGAACCCGGTGATACATCAAATCGTCTTAAAACGACCCGAGATACATCGAACTCGGTTTAAAGTTTAAAAAATCGGCGATAGTTCGTAGTGGAAACGTGCACACATTATATATCAACGGATCGCATCATTTTTATACGAAATGCATTCAAATAAGCTCAAGTAAAGCAGTCTGAACCGTCAAACGTGGGAGAAAACGGCGGAAAATCCAAACATAAACACGACCGACCAATTTATCCCTTCAATAACTTTTTTATTTTTAGGTCCACGATCCAAAACGGGTGTGACGATTTCATATATTACATGTGGCTATACAAAGGGCATGATAACAGTTCATTCAAATTAAAAATAAACATTTCCTTACCAATTTTCTTATCCGTCTCTCCCCAAAAAACATTAATTTCCGCCATTTTGACCAGAACTACATCAAATTCTCGCTTAAAGCCCCGAGATACATCGTTTACGTCCGACCCCCTGAACAAGAGATGGTCGACGAACATTAATAGGGGAAACAAAACCGTCTTTCTGAGTGATTTTAATGATCATTTTGTAGTAATTTCGATCAGACTGTCACTATTGAGAGGGGTTTCAGTGTGCCAAATAATATCCAAGTTTAATGTCTATGGTTGAATGCACTTGTGAAAAATTCGCTTTGTGGACAAATTTGACTTTTGAGATACAGTAACAAAATGGAAAGCATCCAAAGAGAAACACCTGTTGCCTTGCCAACCCTTTGATTACCCACCACTTTGTGATGTGTCACATGCAGTTTTACAGAAGTAAACTGAATAAAACTTCTTTAACATATAGTCATGCCTTTTATTTTTTTACAATAAAGGGTATGACCCTCGGAATTTCTAAATGACCCCCAAATTCTGATACAGGGAATTGGCACCCAGGGTTTTCCTCCTCCACGAAAGCCGGAAGTTGCAATATGACCTTAGCTGTTGGGTGCGACGTTAAATCCGAATTAATTGGCACAATACAAACAACCTTATGGGCATATCCCATAACTTTTGAATAACATTAAAAGTTGTTCAAACCATAAATTTTCAGTTCAGTTTTGTCAAAATCCATTTCTCAGTTACGATTCACAGCTTAATACTTCATAGGGTAGTTGAACATAGTCACTGAATGACATAATGTAAGCACATGGGTTCCTATCTCAAAAGTAAAGTTTACACAAATGGTGAAAGGTCAAAATTTGTGGACAGTTGTGTCTCCAGTTTATAACTTTACTCGTGCAAGGGTTGTCCTGATATTCACACATGTATGTGTACAGTCTATGTTGTCCTGATATTTACACATGTATGTGTAGACTGTGTTGTTCAGAGACAATCGATCCTCCAGCACTTTCAGTCCTTTGATTATATATATGATATTATTTTAGCTAATTTTTTCCCATCTCCTATAAGTCTGTCTCCGTGGTATAATGGATAATGCCGATACCTCCAACACGTGTGTACGTGTACTTTTACGAATCCACGAGTTCGGATCCCATCAACACCCAATTTTTTTTTTTTCTGCTGTTTTAATAATCATTTTTAGCTTTTTAACAATTTAAGAATATTTTACGGCAAATAATCGTAAAAATCTTCATTCATGTCAAATTGATAAGGATAATGGTAATGAAAAATTGAGACATACCAGGAACGGTCTATAGAGCATTCCTGGACATACTGTATAAATATTATTTGATAACAGTAAAGTTTCGATACTACAGGTCAGTCAGTAGATGTGGTGTCGTGTCAGGTTTGCTTGTTCAACCAGAATTGGTTTCCTCGAGTTCTTTTGGGGCCATGCCTCAATATCAACCATCACCAATTTCCAAAATATTTACATGGGATTATTGTTTGTTGGCCCGCTGTGATACTTTGTATCACAGTTTTTCTTGTTTATAGAATAATATATGGCGGAGCAGGGCCTTTGAGTGATAATTGCCCCGGTTATGGAATAATTGCCAGAGGGCCAAAAGCTAATAATACATCGGTAGGACGGATAAAACATTTTTTCTCTATACAACCACTACGATAGCAGTGTCAATGAGTAAATTGTAACAGTAAGCAGGCATTGTGTAATTTTTACCTAAATATCATTCCATAGATCCTTATTATTTTATATTCTAACATGACTCAAGATTGTGTCTCTATATTCAAAGAGTAGAACAATGATTATGTTTTATTATGCCATAAACAACGCAGGAAACGATATGCCGCCAACATGACGTCATATTGCCGTCAAAATGACGTCATATATTTGTACGGTCAAACTTGTATTGATAACCACCCCCGAATAATGGCCACCCTGCGAATAAATACCAACTCGAAGACAACCATGCACTATTCAAATATTGTGTAGACACGTGTGAATGGAGACAGCACTTCTTCCCGAGAGTGGCCTTTGTTCACAGGTTTGACAGTAATTCTTCGCTCTATTCTCCTTTCCCGAAGTACCTTTCAGTTACTAGTCAGTGCAAACAGTAAGAATAAGAATAACTAAGAATATGAGAAATGACACCAAATGCATCAATCATGTGCATGTACAGTGTTTAGCACTGTGGGTTATTTCGGGTAAACTATCTTTGACGGGACAAACATCTACGAACATGCTGCACTTAATTTTAAGCGATTCCGTTGGAAGAATGGTTGTTACAATTTATTTTCTTAAACATCTGCCGTTCCGACTCGATTACCGGTGATGACCTGAGGCGAAATTATGATTATGTATGTACGCCAGTTTTAACCACAAAATAGCAATGTGATGGGTTTCATTACCACTATGTAAAATATGTGTCCAGGTTTATGAATTTCTGTATTTGATCAACGTCTTTCCTGGTATTGCAATTACAGTCACCGGCTTTATGGGCTTGTGACGTCGAACATAGATTGTTCGTTGGATATTGAAAGTTGGTTGACACTAGGACGACGAACAATTAAGGAGTATGGCTATACACATGTAGATATTATTTCAAAATGAGTCTATGCATGTAAAACTTACAGCCTAGTCACAAAATATCAGACCATAGCATTTAATTACAATTTTAGCCCAAATTGTGACGTTGACCTTCACCCCCCCCCCCACCTCCCTTAGTATGGACAACATTTCAAAATCTGTGAATGTATCTTGAAGTTACAGCCCGGACAAGAACTACTGGTATATAACCAACATTCACGTTTTGAACCCTTAATGTGACATTGACTTCCAAAGTGTGACGCAAGGCACATCCTTCTAGTATGGCCATGAAGTTACTGCAAAATCAGTGTATACACGCAGAAAGTACGGCCCAGTATATGGGTTTGGGTCATAAGTGTTACCTCGATCTTTAATATAGCTCTCTGAGTGAGATGCATGTCACACCACACGGAACTATACACTACGTGATGTATACTTCCGTGATATAGAGAGAAGTTATTGGAAAATTGGTCCATGCAGAAGTTACAGCCCGGACAAGCGGGCGGACTGATGGACACACAACAGATTTTCTCACAAAACCAACACAGATTCCGGAAGAAATGGTCTTGTGACAGCCGGCATTTTTTAACCAACCAGGACCTTGCTTGCTGCACTCGATGAGCGAGAACAGATTGATGCTATCGTCCTTGACTTTTCCCAGGCGTTAGACAAGGCACCCCACCAGAGTCTCATATTGAAACTATGCCACTATGGCATCAATGGAAACATTATCAAGTAGATCCAGACTTCTCTCTCAAACCGCAGTGAGCAGGTACATATCAATGGAAATATTATCAAGTAGATCCAGACTTTCCTCTCAAACTGCAGTCAGCAGGTATATACTTATCAATGGACATACATCATCACCTATCCCATTAACCTTTAGACATCTCCCAGGTACCGTCCTCGGTTCCCTGCTATTCCTTTACACCAACGACCTCCCACGGACAGTGTCGTCAACATCCCGCCTCTTTGCAGACGATAGTCTCCTATACAGTTTACAGACAGATAGAAACTACTCTGGTAGCTGATAATTTCAGGTGGTCAGTGTCACAACAGGGAGGGTCATAAAAGAGCAATTAATCACCTACCTGCTGTATTTCTTGAGTTAACATCTGTAACATGTGCTGGGTTGCATAAAATGACACCATGTATATTTTTATTCTCCTCTTGATTCTCAGGAAAAAAAGAATGCAAGGCATCTTTATTAAGAAAAAGCAGTATACATGTATTACATAGATTTTTTCCGAATTTAACAAAATAAAGATTTGTTTATTATTTTTAATTTATGTTCAATTTAGTCTTTCTTTACATAAAAATCTTCACCTATTTTTCTCGGAACACAGCTTAAGCCTGTCTCACACAGAACACGGTTGGGCACACGGTTCCAATACGGTATACTCGGTTATACACGGGTTGACTGGTACGAGTATTGAGCTCCAACCGTGCCTGGGGATGAGTTAGTACGATTTAGACTCGAATGTAGCGCGAGTATGTACGAACAAAGCACGGATATACTCGGTCAAGCAAGGTTTGTCACGGTTTGAACACGATTTGCAAACGATTTTCATACGATTGTTGTACGGTTCCAAGTACGGTCTAGTACGGTCTGTTACGGCCTAGTACGATTAAACACGACTTTTACTCGATTAACTGGACATTTACAGGGTTTACATACGGTCCCACCGACTTTTGTTCGAGTTATGCTCGAATTATCACACATTCGTGTATGTTTTGATATAACTTGACTCGTTTTGATGGCTTGGCTTCATAAATTTTCGAACTTTCAACAGAGAAGTTGTATTCTCGCTTGGAGAATCTTCCATGGTGGGGATTCTTTTGGGGACCTTCTTCTTCTTTGGAGGCATTATGTAGCAAGTACTCTGTTGTTTCAAGGTGGCAGCAGGTAGTTGTGTTTTCTGTTGTGTTCGAGTGCTGTATGATCATATACGAGCTTTGTACAGACGTAGAGACCGTGTCTGGTCGTACTTGACCATGTATAATTCGTACTTGAACCGTATTGGTCGTATGGCGATCGTATGAAACCGTATTGGTCGTATGGCGATCGTATAAAACCGTGTGTACACTCGTGTGAATCGTACGGTGATCGTGTGACATTCGAGTGTTAATCCGGGTGTTGGATGTAGGACTTGGGAACGGTTTCACACGATTCCATACGATTTATATACGATATTGACACGGTTGAGCTCACTCGTGGAGTGGACTTCATGTGCGGTTGTATATACGGTCTCGTACGGTCTCACACGGTCTCTCACGGTCTTGTACGATCGCTAATACGATCATACACGGACATGGCAACCGTGCCAGTTTTTTAAAAGTTTTAAAAATCATACACGGCTTTCACGGATACTCTCGAATGGCCCGAGTGTAACTCGGATAAGGCCACGGTTGGTTCGGTTGTATGTACGGTTTACACGGGTGACCAACCGTATAAGCCGTGTGTTCTGTGTGAGACAGGCTTTACATACTTAATGTTAATATCAATAAACATTTTTAATTGTTTTGTATTCAAAGATTTTAATTTAATTAAAAAATAACGTACAACTGTTACTATATTTAAAAATTATGAAACCAATGTATCATCTAAAACATTCTAAGCAAGGAATTAAAGCAAACGTTTCAAATTGTAAATTACAAATACGATTACGTATAACAGAAATTATGATCGAATGCGAGCTCAGCCAGAGGTACTTCAATTTTATTATTTCGTGAACGCCATACATACATGACATAGTTTCTGCCTACGAACCAAGCTTGGGTTTGTCTCTTGCCCAGCACACAGGTCACACTTAGGGACTTGCAACTGCTTACACTTGGTTTTTACAATGAGAATTTTGTTGTATACATGTATATTTTTTAAACAAGAGCTGTCAGGAGGACAACAAGAGACAAAAAGGGGGCGGGGGGTGGGGCGGTGGGGGGGGGGGGGATTGGCAGATGTCATTCAACAGTGTGAAACTGTCAGTATCACAAGGAAAGGCAATCCCATTAGATCCACATATATACTTATAGCCATAGTAACAACATGAAAATACCCCCGAAGTTAAATTTACAGACAACTTGTCATGGAATGCTCATGTTCACGACAAGACAAAGAAAGCCAACATACGATCGGCTTCCTCCGATTGAATATATGTATATGCCAGATGTCCGATACGATGGATACAAATGAATGTATAATGCTATGTACACCAGTCTGGTAAGACCCACCACCGACTACGCTTCTAGGCAATGATATATTACAATATGATTTTAAATATTGCAATATTTAAAACAGGACACAGTTCAGTTTAAAATCATCAAATATCACCAAAATGATAATTAGTTCTATGTTGGACGGTAGCAAGTTGACAAGTTGAATTGGTTCACGAGTCCTGCTCTACAGTAGACTATTCATATTAAATTACATTGGAAAGTACATAGGAAAAAGGTTTTACTTTCGGTTTATTGCATATGTTACTATATATAGTATCAAATTTGCCTTTGATTGTCGGTGATACGGGCCGATAAAACGATCACGTGACGTAGTGTGTCGATAACTGATATCGGCACACTTGCTAGTGTGCCAGAAAATTCGTATTGAGGCTATTTCCGGTCAACTGTGCAGCAACGTTAGACTGTCAGCACGTGAAAACGTTGACGTAATTGACAACGTAGACGTAACGGAAAATGGCCGCCGAAAGGACCTATATACACAATTATATAGTTCATCGCTTGCCTTCAAACACATTTTGTGCTTAAATATATGGTAGCTCTTGTTATGGTTCCTAATTTTTCGATAGAATTTCGTTTATACCTATCAAATGTGCCCAAAAGTGTATCCATTCATAAATCCAACTACGCGATTTTTGAAACGGACTATACAAAATTGTTTACAACCCGTTCGTGAGAAAGTACAGCTATTACGGTAAAATCTGATTGGACAACTCCTAGTCACTGTAGCGCGACACACAAAAGGTATTATGGTGTTTCACAGAGGAAATGTGTATCGCTTTTCGGTGTGATGGATTACTGATAAACTGTAATTTGTAGAGATGGAGTTAAAGGGACGTATTGTTCTTCCACAGATTGGAGTTGTCCTCATGTTTTATTTCCAGTTAACTACTGCTGACGAAATTTTACATTATCGTGTTCAAGGTAATTAGCTTTGTTAGTTTTCATAACTTCATGTAAGCATGCTTCATAAAACGGTCCGTTTGTTTACCGTACGTGTTGATGAATATTACTGCATACAAATGATGAAAACTAGCGCCAGTGGGTTACTAATTAAGCTAAACAAGACATTTAACAACTTCAGAGTACAAAATGATAAATTAATGTACATCTACCAGTTTCTACAACAAATTTATTTAAAGTTGGCTAGAAATAATCTACTGTACTGTATATACTGTATGATATATCTGACAGTTGATTAAACATAGGTAGCGAGCGGTGATGTAGAGCTGTCTGCCATCCTGGAGGTTGTAGGTTCAAGCTCCACTGTAGTCCAAATAATTGTACTCAACGGGTGAATATCGTTATAATTTTTGCTAGGCGCTATCCAGCCTCAGATAAAAGCGCAGATAACTATAAAATGTCCGTATGTAACATGGGTCTGCGTTTGGAGTCTTATTATTGAGACTAGCTCCACTGTAGCCCCACTGGAGTCCTGACCGTACCTCCTCATATGATACCAGTACTTGTTTATCTGGACAGGAAGTCCGAAGTCGACTCGGAGTGACTAGATGAACTAAAAGCTTTCTTTAAAATCGAACTAAAATAAATTATTATAAACTAAAACTAAACAACAGTATTTCAATCAAAGCGCTGAAGATGCTGGATTTGTTTGTGTATTCAAAATATGTGTCCTTTGTTTTGTTGTGACGGCTGTTTCAGTCTGTAATCTTAATTAGCGAAGGCTATACTAATTGGTAATAAGATATGAACAGAATGCATCAGTTATAACAGGGGCCTAGCTAGAGCAAACTTTTAGGGAGAAGTCACTTCTCCCTGAGCTGAAAATAGGGAGAAGTTTGGAGTCTACAAGGAGAAGTGAGGGAGTAGCAAGATTTTGTTTGTTTGTTTGTTTCAAAGCAAAGTACATCTTAAACAACTAAATGGTTGTGTGATAAATCAGGAGATTGACCATTATTCTGAGACTTTATCCAGACACAAGAGATGTTAAGAGACTGTTTTTCAAGCGTTTTAATTGTTTGAACAAAACAAAAACATTTTAACAATCACGTAACTGGAAAGTAATAACATGCAGTTACACCCCCGTCCTCCCCCCCCACCTCGCTTGTCATTACAATCAAAGACCTATTTAGCTGTTGTTTTAGGTCTTTGTTCAAATAAATGGTCAAGTTTGATGGTAATATCAATTGCCAACAAACAACATAATTATTAGGTGTGCACTCTTTGTAAGTTAGATGACAACAATAGATGCCGGTAGACGGCATGGTATTAAAAAAACGTATACCAAAACAAAACTTAAAATTCTTTCTAGATCTATTGGTAAAATAGTTTGCGAAAAATAACAGATGGGTAATCAAATCCACCCTTCAACAAGTTTAAGTGGAAAGTCTGAAGTACGAAACTTCTTTTTGATGGCTTGAAATCTACCAAGATACAAAAAGTGTACATAATTTCGGATAGAGGCAAACGCAGACATGCCAATAATTGATCGGCTTTATTCTTCTGTTGATGCCTTCACCATGATTATCACTCGTGTCATATTGTGAAATATACCTTCAGGCAACCTTTTTGTCAGTCGTCAATTGATTGAGGGGGTGGAGTTAATCATAATGGTCAGAGAAATGTCTGAGACTTTGTATATTCGCTTCATTGTTAATTGAGATATTTTCGGGCGAAGTTAATTTCGCTTTTGTCAAAGCAATGGGCGAAGTTTAGGTGTGAAAGGCGACTTTGTCGCCCTACTCGCCCCCTCGCTAGGCCCCTGTTATAATTCGTATTTTGGATCGAATTGTCTCTGTTGCTATTCCCGGTACATATAGACAGCAGGGATTTCACTGTACTCAACAAAATGTTTTCACCTACAGTGTTACTGTCTAAAATCAGACACTGATGGAAAAGCTAGTCAGTAGTTACGGCGCTTCGATAACACAAACGAGCAAGTAATAGCACCAATCAATAAAGAGATCAATTTATTGTGTGAACCGACAAAGTAATAATGTGTATATATAATGCCACAATATACATCTATAGGTTGAATATGGTTGAGACCAGGAATTAACAATGTTCAAATGTTTTTCTGCAGTCATTGATATGCATTTTAACAAAATAGCTCATTCGATGCGTTTCAAGATAGGCAGTGGCTAGAGTTACGGTACCGAGTTAGCGTAACTCTAGCCTCCGAGTCTGGAGTTATGGAAGTTCCATATCTCTAGCAAAACCCTATGAGGAAAGGCTAGAGTTACGCAAGTTTATAATGATATGTATATTGTTTAATATATGCATGATAATGTGTTGTAAACTTAAATATTTTACCACTATTCGTGAACAATCTGATTGATCTGTTGTATATACGAAAATTTCACAGGCGCCATTTTGGTTATACTTTATATATTGCTAATATCGAAACTATCATTGTCATGCTGTATACTCTTGCACATATTTATGTGTTCTCTGTTTACAAACAACGTTAATAAAACAATAGTAAGACAAAAAAGAAGAATATTACAATTCTAAGAGCACAATAAATGTAAACAAAAAAAACTAAATTTTTAAATTTAACAGCTGTACTTTCGATCACAATTTAAAAAAAAAAAATTTTGTCACGATCTGAGTGCCTTCTCGTGGTGTAGCTTCGATGTAGTCAGACAATTATATACAAAAACAACATATGTCAACAACATATTTTACTTAACTTCTATCATGCTTTGCACAAAATGTGATATAATTGTCCAACTACAATGGAACGCTCAAGTAAAGACGAAGTATTACATGTATTACAAAAATGGCGGCTATGAAGTCGCTTCATTTGCAGACAGATCGGTTTATTCACAATTACTGGTGAAATATTTAAGTTTACAATACATTATCATGCATATTTAAAGCAACATACATATGCCTTTATAAACTTCCGTAACTCTAGCCAATCCTCATAGGATTTTCTAGAGATACGGAACTTCCGTAATATACGTAACTCTAGACTCGCAGGCTAGAGTTACGGTACCGTAACTCTAGCCACTGCCTTCAAGATAACGAGGCCTACAGTAGAATATAGGGCAAATTGCCTTCTACTTGAAACAATCACCACCTATGAAATATAAGAAATCGTTTAAACATCGACATTAACGTATCCTAACACTTGTTTTCTGCTTAACAGATCACGGAATACTGGTTGGCAAACTGCTCAGCTCTGAGCAGTAACACCTCAGCATGTAATATCACACAGACCCTTTGATATAATTTACCATGGCAGCTAACTGGTAGTCAGTAATAAGGGGGCTGGAGAGAAGCTGATAAAGATCATGAGCATATATTCCAGATGCTAGAAACTGATATATCATTGATAGGAGCTTTATTCGTACATCATTATAGCACTTATAATATGAAGAAATATGGAACATTACGATTGTTTGTATCATTTTATTTTAGGGAATTTGTTTGAAAAGATCTTACGTATGTAAACATATTGCAAGATGCACCATCTTGACTGAAATTTTTGTTAAGGTGATATAGTTACCTCATTTCAAATTTATTTTAATATCAATTATTTTTCAATTTTAGTAGGGTACTTTATGACTGAAAAAGACCTTGGTATCAAGATTATTTTATTAGGCACAAATTCCTTTCAATTTGAAGATTTATATCCACAGATCTTTAGAGTTCTTCACAAATTTGGTAGTCTTAAACTTGTGTTATCTTTTTCAGATAAATATGAAACTCCTCTAAATCAATGAAACACTGGTCATCTTCTTCAATAATGTGAAATGTTTAGTTAAGTTTCATAATCCATTAGTACCTAAAAAAGAATATCATAAATGTAAAATTGGATGAAAATACTACGGAAACGTATATTGACCCCCTTTATATATTATATAAATTAAATTCCTAAAAAAATCACCTTATTTAACGGTTTATCTAAGAAGGGTTTTACAAAGCTCTGATTTACAGTAGTCTTTTTGTGTTTTAATTAAGAAATAAGTTTTGATCAGCAATTCATATCCTTTTTACCAATTTCATTGTAGTAGATCTACATATATAGTGAAAATTATGATTCATTTGTGCTGAAATGTATATAAACTTAAATGTGGATAAAGTTAAAAGTGATGAAGAAATATATCTTTGTTTTTTCTGTCACTTTTATTTTGGCAGGATGTATGTAACTCATTAGTTTAGTAAAATATGTCCAAAAAAAATCTTATTTATTCCCAGTTAATTTAATAGCTTATTTTCGTAAAATTATATTTCTGTCGAAAACTATCAAGAACTGCAGTACATGACTTTTACAACCTACATCTACAAAAACCAGCACAAATATCTCCTAGATTTCCTTATGTTATATTTTAACAAATTATTTAGTCAAAAATATTTGATGACTTACAAATGTATATATAATACACGCATATCTTGACAACGTAAGAAAATGTAGAAAATATATAAAGGGGGTCAATATCCATTTCCGTGAAATACATTCAAGCGTTTCATATAACCATCAAAATATATGTATGAATGTATAACCATCATACTTTATGAGTATTAAAAATGATATAAATGAATCAGTGTAGCCATCATAATTTTATGAAAGTTTTCTCATCAATTATATGAATACATATAAACAAAACACCTGAACGAGTGTTATGGTTAAGTATGTGAATTATTGTTAAGCTGGATCATAATTTCTTAAGAGTTTTAAAGTTAAATATATGAATCACTGAAAACCTCATACCGGTATTATTGAAAGTAATCTTTACAATTTTACTTTTATTATAAAATAACAAGTTATTTTTATTATCATTGAAACTTTTTTCAACCCTAATATTTTCCAATTTTGTTTTTCTTTTCTATCAGCTTATTAGAGAATTCAGTGCAAACATTTTATACATGTTTTCAAAGTATCCATTCTGTTTAAATTTCGTAAGTGATGATAATGCCAAATGACTATTTTGAAAGGTATTAGGCAATGTAACCTTCAATTTCGAATCTTTTCACGAAAACTAAAAATAGGTTCTTCATATATTTTTTAAGAAAAAGCAATGTACATTGATTACAATAAACAAGTGAAGAAACATTTGTACTGTAAGATAAAATTAATCCAGATGTTTTATATAAGATCAGATATCTGGAGTCAGGCCATAATTTACTGTGGTCAGTTAGCGTGTCAATGATAATGAGATAACATGCTGGGCAGCAAAACCAGGGAATTCTGTGGAAACTAGCCAGTATTCCATAGACTGTTAAGGTGCCTACGCGTATTTCTTATACATGTAGGAGCGCAGACTAGCTTTCGCCAGGTCCGCAGAATAAACCTATCTGACACAAAATTTCTGCAATAAGAAAAGTTATAATTACGTCCTTTGCCGCAGATTGAATAAAATTTATGAATGGATGGATATAATCGTAAAAAGAGAATGTGTAAACATGCGAGTAAATATTCCTGGCTGTTCAAAATATTGCATTCTTTAAAATGACGATGAGGGTTAGACATTTTGTTGTCACAGAAACTCCAAAACATATGGTTTCTTTCCACACAAGGTTTAAGAAATGGCCGTCAAAACTATTTCTAGGGTGTACATGTATATATAGTAAACCATCTCTTATTTTTACGCATCATTGTAAAATGAAAAACATCCGCGGTTCTCATTCGAAAACAGTTTACTTTAGTTATATTTACAAAATTTAGCTGATGCTGCATGAGTTTATAACATTATATATTTAAACAATACAACTTTCATGTCTGCAATGGCCATATGGTTTCAAATGAAGAATCATAATTTGGGATTATATGCTGACTGACGTGCCGGAGCTACTTTCAGATTTGGTACTTAAGGAGTAGGCTTCGGAAAATGGTTAGTAAATTAAATTTTGTTTGTTACACAAACAAATAAAAATGAAATATTGGCAAGACAGTAGTTACCGGAGCTGGCATGGCGCAGTGGTAGTGTAGGGTCCCAGGTTTTATCTCCACTAGTACCATGTAGATCTAGTTTGAATGCCTTTTGGGTTCATATTGTTCTCCCTCCATTAGAGGTAGATTCCATCTAACGTTGGAGTAAAGCTTGAGACAGATTGAAGAACTTGTTTAGCATTGAATCAAGAGTTAATATATTGTCAGAATATATTAAATATAAATCTCAGGGAGGATGGAGGGTAATAAACCCCTGCCCCCTAAGTGAAACATGATATGGAATTTACTTTTATGAAAATCAGCGAAGGGTTCTCGGTAGGATTTTCCAGGATTCCAATGTAAGAAAAAATAGGAGTATATGTCACACTCCAAAAAAATTGGAGCCCAATATTTTTAATAGTACTACAATCTGGTCAAAACTGAATATTGTTTTTATTACAATTTCTGTAAGTAAATATACCTATATCTTTATTGCACATTATTACAATGTTTGTAGTGCTCATTTAAAGCTGCTCGCTCTCAGATTTTGGTAAAAAAATAAAGTTCTTCAAACTGTATTTAAATAACGTATTTTAGAACATAATTATAGTCATATAAAAAGGCTCAAGTATAAATTCCTGCCACGTAGATCTCTAGATTTAAAAAAAATACGCTACCAATTTCAAATTTCAATATAAACATATAGTGTAGTGGTGCCGTGTAACCAACATATTTAATCGATTTCTGCAAATTCCTACCTAGATTTTTGCTGATAATTTGATTCTAGCCTTTAGGTTTATTGGCGCTGTGCGGAAGCACAGTGCCAGTATTGAATAGGTTTTAATTTTGTACCATGGGGTTGCATAATCGAATAGGGAGTAGCCAACATTATTATTGTAATTAAAAACTATGTATTATGTGTGAACAAACTCCCTATAATGAATAAATAAATAGTATTAACTGATTACAAACAATACTATACCAGATGCATACGTCTTCGACCGTTAATTCAAAACTTTTGACATATTCATAGGATATTTAATAACTTTTCCACAAACTTGAAGGTTACGGTTTTTAGCTCGACTTTTCTATGAAAAGGGGAGCTATCCTACTCGCCCCGGCGTCGGCGTCGGCGTCTGCGTCGGCGTCGGTGTTGGCGTCACACCTTGGTTAAGTTTTTCGTACCACCCCACTTTATTTCAGAAGTATTACAGGTATGGCTTTGAAACTTACCATACTTCTTTACCATCATAACCTCCATCTACAGACAAGAGTACATAACTCTGTCAAGGTTTTTGACAGAATTATGGCCCTTTTTTGACTTAGAAAGTGTATTGAGCTTGGTTAAGTTTTTCGTACCACCTCACTTTATTTCAAAACCATTGGAGGTATTGCTTTGAAACTAACCATACTTGTTTACCATCATGACCTTCATCAACAGACAAGAGGACATAACTCTGTCAAGGTTTTTGACAGAATTATGCCCCTTTTTTACTTAGAAAATACATTGAATATGGGTAAAATCCACTTATTGCCTGAACCCTTTGAGATATTGCTTTGAAACTTTTAATGCTATTTCACATCATTACCCCCATCTGTACGCAAGAGAAGGTAACTCTGTCAGGGATTTGTTTTAAAAATTAAGGCCTTTTATCGACTTAGAATCTTGGTTAAGTTTTTCGTACCAGTCCACTTTTTGACTGAACTGTTTGAGATATTAATTTGAAAGTTGGAATACTTGTTTACCATCATGATTCCCAAACATGGGCAGGAGAAGGTAATTCTGTCAAGGATTTTATTTGAATTATGGCCCTTTTTGACTTAGAAACTCAGTTAAAATTTTCATTCTTGTCCACTTGTTAACTTAACCATTTGAGATATTACTTTGAAAGTTGGAGTACTTATGTACCATCGTAAGACCTATCTGTAAGCAAAAGAAGATAACTCTGTGAAAATTTTTCTTGATTTGTACTTAGAAAATTCCTAGTTAAAGTCTTGTGTGCCCTTAACTGTCAAAGTTTTGTTTTATTGGCAAGCACTAAAAAAGTCGAGCACGCTGTCCTACTGACAGCTCTTGTTTTATTGCTTTGTTTACGGACCCTACGACCAGATTCATCAAAGTTCAGAAAAAACGTCTCAATAGTTGTTTTGCTAACTCTAAACATTTTGAAGTTTAAATACATATGTTGTCAACGTGAATAATTAATGAAAACCTATTTTAATTACAACATACTAAAGTAAAATGTAGGCATTATAAATAAGACCGTTCACCTAAGTATGCGATACATGGGGTCTCAACGAAAGTTATGTAAAGCATCGCTAACAACTGACCAATAGTAAAGACAAAATTAATCACGTGGGTTTCGTATGCGTCGAAAAGCGTCTACTGACCACGAGCTGTAGCCTTGTTTAATGGGCGTCATCGTACCATTATACGGAAGGTTGTTTTATGATTCGTTTATTTTTTTGTTAAACTGTAGTAAATGTGTTTTTTTACTTATTATGATAACAGTTACAAATAACATAATGTATTTGGTTTTTCCCGTTGATAGGTTGTTTACTGATATTCTAAAATGACTCTGATTCCTTTAAATCATGTTTCAAAAACATGCGCAGCGCCTTTGATGCTTTGCATCAAAATTTGTCTTGTATTTATGTATGATTATGTCAATTTAAACAAACAAAAAATTCAACGGTAACTGAGAGCGAGCAGCTTTAAAAAGACGCATGATATGGATCTGAGGAGGTCAACATTAGGTTGCATCAGAAATATATGGTGTTTACATAATACAGAAATTAAAAAATTAAGGATGTCTTGAAATTCTTTTTCTATTAGCAAAATAACTATTATATTTTAAAATGCTATGCACGTCAATTGTCCACGCCTAGAGTAAAATAAAATTGAAAGATTCAGTTCTCTGCAAACATGTTACCAGACAATTCAGTATTTGAAATAATAAAATATTAAATGGTGATTAATGATTAATAGTGCCAGAGTGTGCTATTAGGATCGCTCACCATCTGGCAGTACAGTCATGTACCTGGTTTATTCTGATTTTCCTTCAAATGACACCTGTGAAACCATCTGGCCAATGCTGACAAAACTTTGCAGGGATATTCCTTGCATGAAGCACTATCATAATTGTTCAAATACAAAAAAAATGTAATTCCATTCCATGCATAACTCTGGTTGCCATGGGCAGTGCTTGGATTTATATGTGGGATTTTGCATTGGCTATAGTGGACCTCTAACAAGATTGTTCAAAGTATGACTCCTGGGTCAAAATTGACCCTGCCCCGGGGTCACTTGATTTTACTTACAAATTAAGTTTGCCACAAGCTATTTTATTACTGAGAAAACCAAGAGCATCTATAGATATTTTGCATGTAGCATTGCTTACTGGACTTCTACAAAAATTGTTCAAATCATGCCTCTAAAATTGATCCCTAGGAGTCACTTCAACGTGACTTGTTTTACATACCCAGTATATGTAACCTGATTATGAAAATTGATAATGAAAATGGTTCTAATAATTTGTGCAATGATCTAATAGTTCTTTGATATATTTTAGTACATCTGATATTCCATATGTTGATTAGTTTTGGTCTACAGGTTGAAAGAACAATCTGGACCATATTAAGTAACTCTAATTATTTACAGTATGGTGCTAATTAACATCAGTATCTTTACATAAACATTTCAGTAAATCTAAGAATCATTAAGATTGGCACGTTTATCTGTATGAGTGTGTGATATGATTGGTTGAAAGTATGAAGAAGGCGTGAATGAATGTGAGAAAGTTTTGGCGGGAAAAAGTGAAAGAAAAGAGAGGGAGACAGGGAGAAAGGGCAGTTAGTGTTTAGGTTCTAAGAAGTAAAGGTTAGGTTTTAAGAAGTTAATGTTGAGGTGCTAGGGATAAGGAGTCATATTAAGAATATTTGTTAGGAACCTTAATGTAGGCATAATAAATGGAAATAGAAATTGATAATAGATTATCTAAAACAGAACATGGACTTGTGTGTTATATTTATAATATCAGCTAAATTCCCTGTAAGAAAACCACCCCGGTCACATATACATGTATAAGGAAAACTTTATAACACTTCCTGATCAAAACAGAGAGCTTTCATGTTTGGCTTGTAGCAGTGCCTATATAAGTTGTCATTTACAAAGGTTATTCAGATCATACCGGTTGTGTCTAAGTTGGCAAAGTTTTAACCATGGTTACAATGGTTCTCGGGTGAGCAATATAGGATCACCATGGCCCTCTTGTTAATTCATCTATTCGAAGAATAATGAGGGCTATTACAGTCACCTTTGTGTGAGCGTTGGCATTGCAGCTTTGGTTAAAGTTTTGCATGCAAGCTACTATTATGCACATATCTCAGTAACCACTTATGATATTGACAGCCTGTCAAATAAGATAACTCCTGTATGAATTTAATTCAAATTATGCCCCTTGTTTGACTTAGAAAATAAAGCTAAAGTTTTGCATGCAAGGTACTATCATGCACATACATGTATCTCAGTAACCACTAATGGGATTGATTTAAAACTTCAATATAGTCTTTAGGGGTATCAGACAATCAGGTCAGATTACTCCCGACTGAATTTATTACTTATTATGTCCTGGTTGAACTCAGAAAGTTAGTATTGGATGCAAGATGAATTTGTATAAAGTTTTATATGCAAGCTACTATAAGGGCCAGATCTTGAACTCCTTTTTCAAGTGCAATCATTTCTGTATATTAAAGTGCCATCAATTTTAAAAAATGGTTGAACTTAAAACATTGGTTCAAGTTTTGCATGCAACTTACTTCAGTAACCACCTATTGGATTTACGTTTAAACTTAGCAATTTATAGTGTTGAGGGGTATCGAGCAATTAAGTTCCCATAATAATATAAGATAGCCTTTGACCTTTTTTGTTGATGATTACTGGATTCATAGCATTTCTAGGGTGCTACCAGACCTTCGGGCTTGTTTATGTTTTGTACCGTACAGTATGTATACGGTATGGCATCTCCTGTATAATATTTGTTTCTTGCCTGGAGGATTGGTCTCAAAACAAGTAACTCAATATTCTTTCATTTCCGGTAAACAAAACCTCGCTTTAGTGAATTAATTTATTACTATTTTTAAAACTACTTCATTCAATAAATCGGGATTTCCAGCTATAGTGCGCATGACCTGTGATAAAAGTTGTAGTTCAGTTTTATATAATAATAATGTTAATTGAATACCATGTGTGGAGGGTGCGGAAGTAACCTTTTTCAAGTACTCAAATCTTCAAATAAAATTGGCAAAATACCCCAAACTGCACCTTAGTTGAGAATTAAAGCCGAAAATGAATAAACTAAGTAACAATTACCCCACGGAAGTAATGTTTCAAAATTTTTGACAAAAAGAATGGTTGGGTGGTTTCGTTCATGTATTGTCACTCAGGTGGTCAGGTTGGATTCCTACTTAGGGCCGTTATTTCTTCCTTTGTATTTCACGGTGACCAATCACGTGATCGTAATACGTCATTTTGTTCGTCCGCAAAGAATATTTTACAAACAAAAGTCTTCGACTGAAATCTTCAAGTGAGCGTAAGTTTTTCATTTCTCAACCGATTTCTGTCAAATTTGTTGCAGGCAAAGGGAAAAACAGTACTCTGTCCCCGGTTGATAACAGTTTTCTTGAAATAAGTCTTTCTTTTGTAAACATTCTGGAAAACCTTTGCAACAACGCCTGAATTCAACGGTTTGTCCGCAAAGAATATTTCAATTTCGACAGTGTATTTGGAGTAATCCACTTTTAGTGCCATGTATTCACGACGAAACTTATTCCGTTGTCATTTCACTGTAAATAAACACATTTCAGGTTAACTCAGTGCCTCAGAAAACGATATAACACAATCAGTTTGTAACAATGCTAATCCTCAAAGGTAAAACATTAAATGCTAATCCGCATAGTATTTTTTCTTTTTAGAGCATTGAAAGTCGAGAGACGGGCGAACAACCACACCTTTGTGGAATTTGCGGGAAAGCTTTCGCTACAAACGCAATCTTTGTATCATGGCTACTGCATATATCTATAGGGAAACACTGTATTCTATTTCTGATAATTTGAACTTTGTATGGAGGAGGAGCTTATACTGTGATATTTCTGCAATAGAGAACATGAGTAAAGAGTACTCTTTTCGATATTTATTGCCTTGATATATTGCTTTTTGGTTCACAAGAATGATTTGGAAAAGTCTCCATCGGCCGGTCAAACTTTTTGGGAGTTATGTTCTTAAGTGTTTGTTTACATCGCTTGGAGTGACATTATGCTCCTCTTACTACACATAGTGTATTTTTGGTGACAGTTTTATAAAAGCAATTTTCGGTTGTTGTGCATTTAAATGTGTTAAATTAATTAAAATGCCACATTAGTGTTTGAAGTTGGTGCTTTATAAATAAAGAAATTGGACAAATAAAATAATAGTTCCTTTCTTCGCAGTGATCTCCCATGTGTTGTTGTAGTTGTTGGTAGAAATTTCGGCAGGCAGTGGAAGGGAAGCAACTTCTGTATGCATTTAATTTTTTTTTTAAATTGACTCTCCCAGTCTAAATAGCAAAAGTTATTATTTCGTACTGGTAGCACGAAAAGTTTGGTGTATTGGTTTAAAAGCTATTATCTCCTCAACCCATTTTACACACACTTTTGTCAGCTGGATTTTTCTTGAAAGAAAATGTGCATAATTGCCCCCCCGGGGGACATATTCTTTGATATTCTTGTCGGGCATAAGTTCCGACCACAGCCAAACTTCATAGGATGATGGTCTGAGCAGATGATCCCTGTTTTGGGGTCAGTAGTCAAAGGTCAAGGCACAGGACCGTTGGTCATTTCGTTCCGGATATAACTAGGTTCCTTTGACCTACAGCCCTCAAACTTCATAGGAGTTGGTCTTTAGAGCTGATGATCCCTATTTTTTTGGGGTCAGTAGGTCAAAGGTCAAGGTCACACGACCGTGGTCATTTCTCGTTCCGGATGATAACTAGAGTCCTTTAGACCTACAGACCTCAAACTCATAGGATGATTGGTCTTATAGAGCAGATGATCCCTATTGTTTTTGGGGTCAGTAGGTCAAAGGTCAAGACAGGACCGTTGGTCATTTCTCATTTCCGGATGATAACTAGAGTTCCTTTTGACCTACAACCCTCAAACTGGGAGTCCGCGTCCGTCCGTCCATTCTTCGTTCCGGACGATAACTAGAGTTCCTTTTGACCTACAGCTCTCAAACTTCATAGGATGAATGGTCTTATTGAGCAGATGATCCCTATTGTTTTTGGGGTCAGTAGTTCAAAGGTCAAGGTCACAGGACCGTTGGTCAATTTCGGTTTCCGGATGATACTAGAGCCTTTTGACCTACAGCCCTCAAACTTCATAGGAGATTGGTCTTATAGAGCTGATGATCCCTATTGTTTTTGGGGTCAGTAGGTCAAAGGTCAAGGTCATACTGACCGTTGTCAATTCTGTTCCGGTGATAACTAGAGTTCCTTTAGACCTACAGACCTCAAACTTCATAGGATGATTGGTCTTATTGAGCAGATGATCCCTATTGTTTTTGGGGTCAGTAGTTCAAAGGTCAAGGTCACAGTGACCGTTGGTCAATTTCTGTATAATTTGGGGTCACTAACTCAAAGGTCAAGGTCATAAGGGGGGAGACAAGTTTTTTTGTGAAAAACAATCTCTAGTTCCACTTTGATTTCTCGTAAATGATTCTTTTTTTAGACATGTACATTTTTAAAGCTATACTGTAGCAATGTCCACTGTTTTTTCTATATCAGCGGTATTAAAAGAACCCCCACTATTTGTGAATTATCCGCGGATCCGCGGAAATGGGATCCATCAGGGCCGTTTTGAGATCGATGCAAATCCGAGGAGAAATTTCGAAGGGGGGGTGGGGGCGGGGGTCGCGGTAATTTGCTATTCGTCTCCGTTCCGTGTTACGGAAACAGGCTTTATCTGAACCTTATAACTGGTCATATTTCACCCGAGGGAATTTTCTCCTATGCGCCATAAGTCTCTGCAGTTTCGCTGTGTCAATCAAAAACTGATTGTCGTCTATTGGATAACATACGAAAGTCAGTGGAGCGTCGTTAAAAATCTCGGCAGTTTCGTTGTCAGTCAAAAATCGATTGTCGTCTGTTGGTTAATATACGAAAGAAGGCGGAGGTAATCTGTCGTTATCTAAGGTATTAATTATAAACAATCGTAAAACTGAAAATAATAGACCTCGGCCAATTTCTATGATGGTGTTTGTAACACGGAATTAATGAGTGGCTGAATCTGACACGACCGTGTATTTTAATTCACAGATTGTCGGCGATCAAAAGGCAATTAAAGTGTATACATGTTTTTCCGATAATCACATGTCATTACTGAAATTAGTACATTCTTTCATGATTAAAAAATTATTAACACTCGACCTGCACTGATAATTGTGAAAATCGTCGTGAGTTGATATTAATCGGAAGAGCAACGAATAACAGGTTTATGATAATTCGGGCATTGTTTTTTGGCATCCGTATTTTAATTATTGACTTGCGTGTTGAAATTTTAACTTGCAAATTGTTACGGACGTAATTTTTGTTACTCTTCATAAACATCAGGGGCATTATAAATTGTTAATGCTATTCATTAGTTGAACTTACTTTTTGGACAATTTCTTTAATTAAAACTGTTAAAATCGCGAAAAAACGACGAAAATCACGGACATGCGGGGTCGCGCAAATATGTGACAAACGGGGAACAACGTACTTTTGAACTGATGGATCCTAGGAAAAGGATGAAAAATTTAGCTTATTTAAGAATTATATAAATAACAACTGCAAAGCTGCAGGACACTTCAAGAGAAAATGATAGAGTATATGACCGGAACCCTATGACCCATGGCTCGTCCCTTAAAATTCTCACCTTGACTCTTGAAAATTTGATTTTGACCCTTGAAAATTTAGGCTGGAGAGTCAATGACCCTTGAGTTTGAAAGCCTACTGAACACCCTGTCAAGCAGTTATCTGCAGTGGCAGTTGTGTCTAACTCTAATAAAGAAGATTTAAAAGATACTGTATTTTTTATATTATAATAATTATTCTTCTTACAAATATTACATGGATGATTTACATAAAAGCAAGAGAGATGTCTTTGAAACATGAATCTAAGCCTTGAGATTTCATTAAAACCCAGGAGCTTCGGGGGGCTTCGCCCCCATGTCCCCCCACAAGGGCTTTGCCCTTGACCCACAAGGGGCCTTGCGGCCCCCTTGACCCCTCGCACAATTTCCCTCTTTTTTCACAAATCCCTGTTCACAGCCCTGTATTTCAGAAGTGATTATTTTTGAGGGGCGGTGTGTGTAAAACATAGAATCAAAAAATAGCCTATGCTTTTAATGGGTTTGATCACTTTGTTTGGCCCGACCTCAAACTTCTTTTCTGTAGCTCATTTTGTTACGTCACATGATATTGTATGGCGTGATAATAGTAGTTTCTGTCATGAGCATGAGGTTCAGACCGAAATATCTGTCACCTCGGGTAACTGTTTTGGCGGGAACGAGGCTCTGTCGAGTTACCCGAGGTGACGGATATTTCCATCTGAGCTAAGTGTCTCATGATTGAAACTTTTTCTTGCATAACGTCTTGAACTTTAAAAGTAGACTTAATAAAATGATGAATTATCATGAAAAACAAACGATTTCCCGACATTGTGTATAGGAAAGTGACGTCACATTGTTCATAACGTCTGGCATAGAAGGCTTGGGCAAAATCACCGGAAATGCGGATCCGATATGCAAGAACTGTCGATCAATGTGCCATAATTTTAATTCAATGAACACGTTACACACCGTTTCATATTTTCGGCGCTTCTAAATAAGCTGGGTTTTGATGTAGCTATAGAACCAATCAAATGTTACAAATGGAAGCGAGATGAATGGAATTCGTATACACGATCCTCTTTATCACATGATTGCTTAAATGATACAGATAGATTGCATATTCAATCGCTCCAGTAATAACTTTCTCAGGAACGATGTCTATGTGTATACTAAAATGTATCTCTACTTAACGCTTATTATCTATTTTCTCACTTTCTCAGGAACGATGTCTATGTGTATACTAAAATGTATCTCTACTTAACGCTTATTATCTATTTTGTTTACTTGGTGTTTGTTACTACTTAAAAGTTTACATATTGTAACAAGCGGTTAAAGGCATGTTTGTAGATTTTTTGCTAGACTGCACAGTTCCAATACTGCCAGTCTGGCGATTGAGCGCCTGTTAGATCGGGTTGTTAAGTTTGCTTACTTGTAATCATAAAACTTATCACTGATTGAGGGTCATTGATTTGAGTCCTGCTACCTACCTGATTATGTGAGAATGTTTCTTACGGAGGGTATGGGTGTTGTACTGCTCATATCGAAAAACGATGTTTAGGTACACTGCCCGCCTGAAATTGAATGAAATATACACTTACTCGCAACTGACTTCTATAATTTACCGTATTGTTATTTTGTTGTTCGAAGACATCACGAAGTTAGCACAGTGGCAAAATATATTGTAAAACTATATAGTTAACATCAAAGCCATTTTTAAAAAGGTCTTTAAATGAAATAATATGTTTGTTTTCTGAGATAGACTACAGGCATGGCTATTGAAGGGGTCGAAATTATGAGTTATGAGCTAAAATCGTGACCTAAAACATCAAGTATAGTGTGTTCGACATACCATTTTCCTGTGCTAAGTATTTCTAAAACTTAATTCGATAACTAGCCTGTGCATATTATTGTTACAAATGAGACATTGAACTGCAGACAGGCGAACCATCCAACTTACTGACAGACGAATCCGAACACATCCAGATACGGTCACCAATATATCTATGAACAATTTAATAGAATATTAAATAATGATAAATGTCAAAAATTGACGAAGCAAGTATGTTATAAAGAAACAACATAACATAGTTTGTATTCAATTTAAATTTTGCCAACCGATTTTGTTTTACTAAGTATTCGGGGCAATACATATATCTACACTATATAACAATATCTATGTATGAAAGAGTCTTCCACATGTGAAACTGAATCATAATTGAACATTGCAATACATCCAAGCAAACTGTTTCGGAAATAACAATGCGGATTAGCATTACATGTTTTACCTTTGAGGATTAGCATTGTTACAAACTGAATGTTTCATCGTTTTCTGAGGCACTGAGTTGACCTGAAATGTGTTTATTTACAGTGAAATGACAACGGAATAAGTTTCGTCGTGAATACATGGCACTAAAAGTGGATTACTCCAAATACGCTGCCGAAATTGAAATATTCTTTGCGGACAAACCGTTGAATTCAGGCGTTGTTGCAAAGGTTTTCCCAGAATGTTTACAAAAGAAAGACTTATTTCAAGAAAACTGTTATCAACTGGGGACAGAGTACTGTTTTTCCCTTTGCCTGCGACAAATTTGACAGAAATCGGTTGAGAAATGAAAAAAATACGCTCACTTGATGATTTCAGTCAAAGACTTTTGTTTATAAAATATTCTTTGCGGACGAACAAAATGATGTATTAAGATCACGTGATTGTTCACCGTAGATTTGTTTGGTCTTTTAATAACTTCTCTTCAAGCTCAACAGCTATAAATCTTGACTCTTAATATTTTATCTATTTATTCTCAAACATGGTTTTTAGTGCAAGTTTTAGGATGTTTAGATGGAACTGAACTATTACTTAAAATCTTAATTGAAATTTTATGTGATGAAGTAAAACATGCACATGGTATTGTTGGAAATTATCAGTTGCATGAAGTAAACTGTCTGACAATTACTTGCCTATTATACGACTTAAAACGGAATGCGTGTACCCCTTTTCTGGCCTAATTTACACATGAGCTTTGGAAGCGGTTGACAAACTAATAAGTCAGTAACATTGTTGTAGAACCTAAGTATCTTCTGTGAAAGTGCCATACATGCCACAAAGGATTGAGTAAATGCTGTTTTTTTTTTTTTGGCAGAAATCGTTGGGTTTTTGGACGACTCGCCAGGAGATATTTTTAAGCAGGAAATCATGCATTTCTATGGGCATTTTTTTGCGTATTTACACTAAATTACACCTATTTTAAACAAAAGTTTACAATTCCCGTTGTAATGGTTCATAGAAACGCTTAAATCTGCATATCTTTTTACACGTCGATTTTTAAAAGTATGCTAATAATCCCATGACAATTTCACGGTTTGCAAAAACTTCAAGGAAACGTGGGTCACATATGGCGATCTACAATACACCGTTTGACAGCAGATAAATTTGAAGGCATCGCCTGTCAGAAGGCAAAAGGATTCCAATAGTTTATCACAACACAGATGCGTGATCGCATGGACACCCAACAATCGATATGTAAATTTGTTTTGGCACTGTTATGAAACATTTCTTCATCAAATTGACTGCACACAATACTAGTACTTCTTCATTATCGAAATCATGTGTCGCAGGGTATTGACCATGTATATAGGTTGATATTTTATGAACCTCGTTTTTTTTCCAGAATTTTAATTTACCATGAGTTTTTACTGTTTTGCGAGCTTCGCCGGGATGCCGGGTTAGGTTCTAAATAAAGGGAGAACCTGGGGAATATCGGGAGAACAACATGAATGGAAAGTGCCATAGCTTTGCGAGTATTTGTTGGCGCACTTCAGACATAAATGTTAATTTTTCACCAGAGAAATACTATGAATCCTTTACAGTCTTCTAGGTTTTACTTAGAGAGTCAACAGAATAGTTTTGCAATTTAATGATCAAGTTTAAATTGTTTCATTTTATTGGCAAGCAGTGTCAAATCGTGGGAAAACCTTGTTTACATTTTTCAAATGATCTTCATGAAATTTTGTCAGAATGGCTGACTTGATAAAATCTAGGTTGAGATTGAATATGGGTCATCTGGGGTCAAAAACTTTGTCATAGGGTCAAATCATAGAAAAACCTTGTGAATGCAATAGAGGTTGCTTTTTTCATTGGATCTTCATGAAATTTGGTCAGTATGTTTGCCTTAATCAATTCTAGATGCAGCCCAAATATGGGTTATCTTGGGTCAAAAACTAGGTCACAGGGTCAAATCATAGAAAAATATTGTGTTTCCAATAGAGGTTGCATTTTTCATTGGGTCTTCATGAAACTCTTTCTGTATGTTTGCCTTAGTAAATTCTGGGGTAAAAAACTAGGTCACAGGGTCAAATAATAGAAAAAACATTGTGTATCCAATAGAAGTTGCATTTTTCATTGGGTCTTCATGAAACTCATTCAGTATGTTTGCCTAAGTAAATTCTAGGTCTTGTCGGAATATGGGTCATCTGAAATTCTAGGTCGAGTCCAGAAATGGGTTATCTGGAGTTAAAAACTAGGTCACAGGGTCAAATCATAAAGAAAACTTGTGTATGGAAAAGAGGTTACATTTTTCACTGGATCTTCATGAAACCTGATCAGTATAATTGCCTTGAATAGATTTAGATCGAGTTTGAATATGGATCATCTGTGGTCAAAAACTGGGTCACAGGGTCAAATCATAGGGAAACCTTATGTATGCAATATAGGTTGCATTTTTCATTGGATCTTCATGAAACCTGATCAGTATGATTGTCTTAATGAAATTTAGGTCAAGTTCAAATATGGTCATCTGAGGTAAAAGAACTAGGTCACCCAGTTAAAAGCTTTGTGTATGCCAAACAGGTAACATTTACAAACTAATTATTATGAAAATTGGCAGAATGTTTGTGTGGATCACCTGGAATTAGGTCACCAGGTCAACTCCAAGGAAAACTTTGTTGGTACTCAAAAAGTCACATTTTAAAGCCAATGTCATCATGTAAATTGGTCAGAAGGTTTGTCTTGTCAAGGTCAAAGAGAATGTTTGTGTATGTAGATTGGTCACATAATATGGTCATAAGTAGGTCTCAGATGATCAATAAAGAGCCATCTTACTCCTATTGTTTATATTGTTCTGAATATTATTCTGAAGTGTTTACATTAATGCCAAGATTTTCAGCAATTTTAACACCGTATTTTCCATTATTGACATGCCTGACCTAATCAGGCTCCCCCATTTTTCTTGTGAAATAAAGGGGTTGGTTGTATGGAAGTGCAAGTGATTCTCAGCAAATTCAATAAACAATAGTTGGTTGCTACCAGAAAATTATGTGCTGTTAACTATCCCCCAGTGGATCTTAAAATAACTATAATGTAACTCTTTTGGGGGCGTTTGTCATTATGGATTTTCTGGTACCAATGATAAAACAAATACATGTATGTAAAAAGGTTGTTGCATGAGAAAATTGATGTGAACTTAACATTCTCCTACAATAAATGGTACATATATATACAATGTAGTCCTTGTTCTTTAGAGTGAAAAGACTTTGTGAAAATTAAAGCATGAAACACATTGTATATCTATTAACTTACAGCAGCAATTACAGTAAGTACTGAAATCTATAAAATTGTTTCATTCAATTATGTAAGAACCTATGAAATAGAAGCTTTGTTTAAACACAACTTCAAGAAATCAAAATATCATGTTAAATTTTAATTTTAATTTGCTGTTAATCTCATGAAATTTGATACTCCTTGAATAATTTAAGATGTATTCAGTTTCATTTGTATTCTGAATGTGTTCTTTATTAACTTAAATATGTTACATGTACAAAATGTCTATTACAATATGTGACATCTTGCAGTTGTCAGATATAATCTAAGATGAGTGTTTGTCAGAAATGAATGCAGAATGTTTGATTGTGTACAATGATGTTTTTAGCTCACCTGGCATTACCCAGTGGACCACTACCAAGATTGTTCAAATTATGACCCCTGAGTCAAAACTGACACTGCACAGGTCACTTCTTAGCTCATCTGGCACAAAGTGCCAGAAAGAGCTATTAAGATCGCTCACCATCCATTGTACGTCCGTCTGTTAATATTTTCATTCAAATGACATGTCCTCTGAAACCACTAGACCAATGATGATGAAACTTGGCAGGCATGTCCCTTGCATGTTTCTCTCTGACATACATGAGGTCCTTGCATGTTTCTCTCTGACATACATGAGGTCCTTGCATGTTTCTCTCTGACATACATGAGGTCCTTGCATGTTTCTCTCTGACATACATGGGGTCCTTGCATGTTTCTCTCTGACATACATGAGGTCCTTGCATGTTTCTCTCTGACATACATGAGGTCCTTGCATGTTTCTCTCTGACATACATGAGGTCCTTGCATGTTTCTCTCTGACATACATGAGGTCCTATTGTTGTAGTGGATGTTAATTATGCCCTTCATCTTTTTAAATGCAGTAGCATGAGAAGTTGTAAATGTGCAAATTTATAGAGGGGCTGAAAATATCAGCGTATTGCAAGATTATATAAGAACCTAGGGCCTACTGTCATTGGGTCTAATGTTTGACAAACCAGCGAGGCAAGTTAAGTATGTCTGGCTGCATGAACATGTACATATACATGTATAACTTGAAGCACATATTATAACGCTTTCATCCTGTTTTGCCAGAGGCACATTGATGAGCTCACGTTTTGCCACACATATAGTTGCTTGTCTCATAAATAGAACATTGGTAATCAAGGCTAAATAGCACACCACATCTCAGAGTTCAAAGTGCAGTGCTACATTATAATTATCAAAAAGACACACATTTACTGCAATAACTAATACCACACGCTTTTCTACAAACCTAATTGGGCACCATGTTGGCAAATGTTAAATTGCCAATTTGTGATGTATTTGCACACTTACCAACCTCAAATTTGTCAAATAATATAATTTGATTGGTTGAATTGAGGTATGTCACTGATGTAGCCTTTGTAACTCTCTAGACATTACAAACAAATCAAAGTACTCAAGTACTGAAAGCGGTTGTGTGTGCAAACGAATTGCCTGTGCTTTAAAGAGAAGAATTTTGTATAGTGGGCCTGGAAGTGGTTAGGGCGTTCGCCTCCGTTACATGAGGTCCCGGGTTCGAATACCAGCCGGAGCATGAGGTGTGTCCGTGGGCAAAGAGACTGTTACCACAGGTGCCTCAGCCTACCCAGCTGTAAATGGTTAGCAGCGATGAAAAACTCTCTGCCTCTGTCTCGCGAGGGTGATGACATCTGGAATGAGTGTTCGAGAGCGATAACATAAGCTACGGAGCTTTCTTCGTAATCAGACTAAAATAAATTTGTATAAACTTAGGTAAATAATTTCCTTGCCATTCTTGAGCAGTTCAGGAACATTCTGGTTCATTAAATGTTCATGGACCTTTTTCCCTATGTTATTTCAGTGTCTCATTTGCACTTCAGGAACTGGTAATGAACAGTTTATGAATTGTTCATGAAGTATAAAACCCTAAAAATTATTACCATTAAAGGTCTTACACAGGTAACTCAAAAGGTTCAAGAGATTGTGAACAGAAACATTTTATATCAGACAGACTAGTGGACAGACAGCCATGCCAAAACAAACTTCCATGAGAGATGAATATATTGAACTTCATGCATGTACATGTAGGCGTTGAAATTGTTTATGACTAGTTCATGACCAAACCATGTTTTTGCAAGAAGTTAGAACTAATATGTGAATTGTAATAAAGTAGGGCGAAAAACTAAAGTGACAAAAAAAACTTTTGTATTCCAGTGCACATAATATTTACATTTTTAGCTCGACTTTTCGAAGAAGAGGGGAGCTATCCTACTCGCCCCGCGTTGGCGTCCATGTTGGTGTCACACCTTGGTTAAGTTTTTCGTACCACCCCACTTTATTTCAAAACTATTAGAGGTATGGCTTTGAAACTTTACATGCTTGTTTACCATCATAATCTCCATCTACAGACAAGAGTACATAACTCTGTCAGGGTTTTTGACGTAATTATGGCCCTGTTTTGACTAAGAAAGTGTATTGAGCTTGGTTAAGTTTTTCGTACCACCTCACTTAATTTCAAAATCATTAGAGGTATTGCTTTGAAACTAATCATACTTGTTTACCATCATGACCTACATCAACAGACAAGAATACATAACTCTGTCAAGGTTTTTGACAGAATTATGCCCCTTTTTTACTTAGAAAATACATTGAATATGGGTAAAATCCACTTATTGCCTTAACCCTTTGAGATATTGCTTTGAAACTTTGAATGCTTGTTTACATCATTACCCCCATCTGTAGACAAGAGAAGGTAACTCTGTCAGGGATTTTTTTTTAAAATTAAGGCCCTTTATTGGCTTAGAAATTTGGTTAAGTTCTTTGTACCAGTCCACTTTTTGACTGAACTGTTTGAGATATTAATTTGAAAGTTGGAATACTTGTAAACCATCATGATCCCAAAACATGGGCAGGATAAGGTAATTTTGTCAAGGATTTTATTTGAATAATGGCCCTTTTTGACTTAGAAACTCAGTTAAAATTTTCATTCTTGTCCACTTGTTGACTTAACCATTTGAGATATTACTTTGAAAGTTGGAGTACTTATGTGCCATCATGAGACCTATCTGTAAGCAAGAGAAAATAACTCTGTGAAAATGTTTCTTGATTTGTACTTAGAAATTCCTAGTTAAAGTCTTGTGTGCCCTTAACTGTCAGTTTTATTTTATAGGCAAGCACTAAAAAGTCGAGCGCGCTGTCCTACTGACAGCTCTTGTTGTACATGCTGTGAGATTTGTCAGTCCCAGTTCTTAAATAGTTCGAAAACTGTGTAGGATTCTTCCGTGGTTCATTTGAACTGTTCATGTATTCATTTTAAGAGCAGTTCATGTCCAGAAGTTCATGAACACCAATAAAGAACTTAAAAGTCCAGCTCATGAACCATTCTTGAATGGCTAATAAAAATCGCTCATGATTTCATGAACTGCATTTTGAATTTTTTAACTGTTTCCTCTGTACCATATTACAGTCAGTTGTAAATCACATTTTACAAATGGTTATGATTAATTTTGGTATAACTTTATACTCATGCAATGTATTTAGTTAACATTTACTTTTTGCTATTTATTTTTGACTGTTTTTTAACCTTACGTCAGGAATTTCAAAAATGCCAAACTGCATTACATGTAACGGCAATACGCATATTAGCAATATGCTTAACTAGAATTCGATTTTCAAATTTCCATTCTAACAAGTTAATTTAAACCTAAAAAAATGTTTGAAGGGGTACTATTTACTGCACTACCATGAACTCACTGCTTAGTACTCGTTGTATTCTCTGCATTCACTGTTCTTTTTACACCTCCGTTAGAACACTGTTCGTATTATTTTGTTGTTGCTGTTATTACAGGCAATATCATAAGTGTAGCAAATTTTACTACGATTTGTTTAAATCATGTTACTCCATTCATAACAATGCCAATCAAAGCGTATCAAGGCATGCTGTGTGAAAATTACTCGGGAGGGAATTTCAGCAGCCAAAAATAGTTCAGGACTGACGTCTAGAGTGATATACTTTGTAAGGTTACTTTCAATAGTGTTAGAATACATTTTAAAACTGAACAGAAGAAGAGCTTTATAACTCTTCAAACCAAAAAGAACATACTGAATGGTACAAAATTCATTACATTTTGACTTCAAAAATATTGTTTGTTATATATTTTGGTTCCACATATATATATATATATATATATATATATACATGTTTATCATGTACATGATATATAACGAATTTGTTTTATATGCAGATATGGAACTACGGATATGAGGAACAGATTTATATTAATAGGTCCTGAGGAATTCGTTATAATTATGTAATCATTGTTCATTACTTAAGCAAGTTTGATGGATTTGCAAAGCCCTTCATTTGCAAAAATTAGCCAAAAAAAAAACACATGAAAAAACAACTTTTACCGTACTATCCATGCAGCAATAGTCCTGTTTGTATATTTCCTTTTTGGGAAAAAATCCTACGCTGGTTTAATAAGCGAAAAGTACAGAAATCGTAAGAATTTGGAGTATGAAGTTTGGTATGTTTAAATAATAATTTCTGCTGTTGATTTATTTTTCTAGATAAGCCATTTCCAACACCCTTACTGATTCACAACCGTGAAGTGCACTGCAGCCAGGATGACCATGATCCAGGAAAGTTTCCAGCATTTACTTGGACTTGTAAAGATATGAGGTACATGTTCCTAAGAAGCCAAATAGTACAGTAATATGCATTGTAAGAAGCCTTATAGTAGTCATTTCCATTGTAAGAAGCCAAATAGTACAGTCATTTGCATTGTAAGTAGCCAAATAGTAGAGTAATTTACATTGTAAGAAGCCTAATAGTACAGTAATTTGCATTGTAAGAAGCCAAAAAGTACAGTAATTTGCATTGTAAGAAGCCTAATAGTACAGTAATTTGCATGGTAAGTAGCCAAAAAGTACAGTAATTTACATTGTAAGAAGCCAAATAGTGCAGTAATAATTGCACTGTGAGAAGCCAAATAGTGAAGAAATTTACGGCTGTACGATGCAAAATAGTACAGAAATATACACTGTAAGAAGCAAAATAGTACTGTAAAATATACAATGTAAGATGCAGATTAGTACTGTAAAATATGCATTGTAAGAAGCAAAATAGTACAGTAATATAAATGTATAGATGCAAATTATTACTGTAAAATATACATTGTAAGAAGCAAAATAGTACAGTAATACACATTGTAAGATGCAAAAATAGTACTGTAAAATTTACATTGTAAGATGCAAAATAATACAGCAATATACATTGTAAGAAGCCATATAGTACTGTAATATACATTGTAAGAAGCCATATGTACAGTAATATACATTGTAAGAAGCCAAATAGTACAGTAATATACATTTGTAAGATGCAAAATATAAGTACAGTAAAATATACATTGTAAAATGCAAAGTAGTACAGTTAACACTGTAAGAAGCCAAACAGTACAGTAATATACATACTATTAGAAGCCAAATAGTACAGTAATATACACTGTAAGAATCCAAATAGTACAGTTATATACAATGTAAGATGCTGAAAAGTACAGTAAAATACAGTGTAAGATGCAAAATAGTACAGTAAAATGCACAGTTAGAAGTCAAATAGTACAGTAATATACATTGTAAGATGCTAAAATACATGAACATTGTGGTTCTAACTCTTGTATTTGTGAACCAGAAACTCTGTGTTGTAAAATATTTCATTTTCTGGAAATGGACAGTTTCAGAATCAAACTTGATATTTGGTAATTATTTTTGGTTGAATTCTTGCCAGAAATAAAAAAAGCAAGAAGCTTGTAGCTTCCTAATGATTATATTACATTCTGAACCAGTCACTCTATTGTTGAATCATTCATATAGCTGCCAAGTACATTGCACATCTTTTAAAGTCCTATGATCACTTTGGTTGGTTAATTACAAGAAAGGCGTCTCATCGGTGAAAGTCAGACCATCATTATACCCCCAAAACGAAGTTTAGGGGGGTATATAGGAGTCACCCGGTGGTTGGTCGGTCGGTCGGTCGGTCGGTCGGTCGGTCGGTCGGGCGGTCTGTTGCATTTTCCTTGTCCGGAGCATAACTTGAAAACTACTAGTTGGAATTCAATACAACTTCATACAATGGTCAAGCACATTGAGAGGAAGTGCAGTGCACAAGAACTATAACTCCATCTTGACTAATTACAGAGTTATTGCCCTTTGTTACTTTTCCTTGTCCGGAGCATAACTTGAAAACTACTTGTTGGAATTCAATACAACTTCATACAATGGTCAAGCACATTGAGAGGAAGTGCAGTGCACAAGAACCATAACTCCATCTTGACTAATTTCAGAGTTATTGCCCTTTGTTACTTTTCCTTGTCCGGAGCATAATTTGAAAACTACTAGTTGGTATTCAATACAACTTCATACAATGATCAAGCACACTCAGAGGAAGTGCAGTGTACAAGAACTATAACTCTATCTTGAGTATTACTGAGTTATTGCCCTTTGTTACTTTTCCTTGTCCGAAGCATAACTTGAAAACTACTAGTTGGAATTCAGTACAACCTCATACAATGGTCAAGTACATTGAGAGGAAGTGCAGTGCACAAGAACCATAACTCTATCTATAGTAATTACAGAGTTATTGCCCTTTGTTACTTTTCCTTGTCTGGAGCATAACTTGAAAACTACTGGTTGGAATTCAATACAACTTCATACCATGATCAAGCACACTCAGAGAAGTGCAGTGTACAAGAACTATAATTCTATCTGGAGTATTTACTGAGTTATTGCCCTTTGTTACTTTTCCTTGTCCGAAGCATAACTTGAAAACTACTGGTTGGAATTCAGTACAACCTCATACAATGGTCAAGTACATTTAGAGGAAGTGCAGTGCACAGGAACCATAACTCCATCTTGACTCATTACAGAGTTATTACCCTTTGTTACTTTCCCTTGTCTTGAGCATAACTTTAAAACTTCTGGTTGGAATTCAATACAACTTCATACAATGGTCAAGCACAGTGAGAGGAAGTGCAGTGCACAGGAACCATAACTCCATCTTGACTAATTACAGGGTTATTGCCCTTTGTTACTTTTCCCTGTATGGAGCATTTTTCGAAAACTACAAGTTGGAATTCAATACAACTTCATACAATGGTCAAGCACAATGAGAGGAACTGCTAAGAACAATATCTCTTTTTAGTTTGTTTGCAAGGTATTATGTTACTACGAACTTCTTCAGTTTATAAAGCAATCCTTTTGGGGGTATTAATCACATTTAGTGATAGCTCTAGTTTGTACAAAAATGTCCGATGGTCAAGAGACTGCGTCGAGTATTTGGAATGCAAAATAAATTTGATCCATGGATGCGAGCCTATGAGTAGCTTCGTCAAAAATTGAAATTGAACACGTAATTTTTCTACATTTGAGGCCTTCAGGGTATGAACTTTGATTTGTACACAAACTTCGAGAAAAGATATGTAAATCAAAACCATGTCCGCAAACTAAACTCCTTAATACATGTTACAATAACATAAGAAAACCAAAATAACAAGATGAAAATCACACTGAATAGATTTTTCTAATGAAAATGACAATTAGTGCTTACAACAAAATAACCCCAGGTAATATATTTTGTATAATTAGCTCACCTGGCTACGCCAGGGTGAGCTTTTCTGATCGATGATTGTCCGTCGTCCGTCGTCTGTCGTCCGTCAACATTTTGATTCAAATGACATCTCCTCTGAAACCTCTAGGCCAATGTTGATAAAACTATGCAGGAATGTTCCTTGCATGAAGCTCTACCAAAATTGTTCAAAGAATTCCATTCCATGCAGAACTCTGGTTGCTATGGCAACAAATAGGAAAAACTTTAAAAATCTTCTTCTCTGAAAACACAAGGCCTAGAGCTTAGATATTTGGCATGTAGCATTGTCTAGTGGACCTCTACCAAGATTGTTCAAATTGTGAGCCCCGGGTCAAAATTGACCCCGCGCGGGTAGGCACTTAGTTTTTGCATAGGAATATATAGGAAAAACTTTAAAAATCTTCTTCTCTGAAACCACAAGGCCTAGAGCTAAGATATTTGGCATGTAGCATTGTCTAGTGGACCTCTACCAAGATTGTTCAAATTGTGAACCCCGGGTCAAAATTGACCCCGCGCGGGTGGTCACTTAGTTTTGCATAGGAATATATAGGAAAAACTTTAAAAATCTTCTTCTCTGAAACCACAAGGCCTAGAGCTAAGATATTTAGCATGTAGCATTGGCTAGTGGACCTCTACCAAGATTGTTCAAATTATGACCCTCGGATCAAAATTGACCCCGCACCGGGGGTCACTTAGTTTTACATAGACTTATATAGTAAAAACTTTAAAAATCTTCTTCTTTGAAACCACAAGGCCTAGAGCTTAGATATTTGGCATGTAGCATTGGCTAGTGTACCTCTACCAAGTTTGTTCAAATTATGACCCCCGTGTCAAAATTGACCCCGCACCGGGGGTCACTTAGTTTTACATAGGCTTATATAGGGAAAACTTTAAAAATCTTTTTCTCTGAAACCACAAGGCCTAGAGCTTAGATATTCGGCATGTAGCATTGCCTAGTAGACCTCTTCAAAGTTTGTTCAAATTATGCTCCTGGGGTCAAAATTGACTTTGCCCGGGGGGGATCATTTTTTTACAAAGGTGTATATAGGAAAACTTATTTGGTATATAACATTATCTAGTGATCTTCCACCAGGCAAGTGGACTTGTACCAAGGTGAGCGATATAGGGCCATCTTGGCCCTCTTGTTTATTTAATTCATATATAAGTAATATTGATAAATAATATCATTTACTATTCTTATAAATAAAGAGAAATATAAGTTTCGTTAACAGAAGTCCATTCTGTCGGAAAATAAACTACCGCTAACTATTAATAGAATTTGTTTCTATTACGCATTCTATTAATATATCGGTTGCGAAGGAACACCTGTGTCTGACATGTTTAAAATGCGGCTTACATTACGGTCTTATTGCGGTCCTATAACGGAAAGCGCAGCCTAGCTTTTTGTTAATAGATTGTTTGTATTACTTGAAATAACTTAAAAAGTAATGTATGTTATTGTGATGTAAAGTTAGATTTTATGAATAATGTAGTTAAAACTGCTTCTGTGCGATAAAAAGGGATAATAGTTAACATGCTGTTTGTCTTATATTTCAAATGATCATGGACGAATCCGTCTATGCAACTCCTGTAAAACATTCGCTCATTTCAAGTAGTTAATTGTTTTTGAAAAACTATCCAAACACTTTATGGAGAGCTATTAAAATGGAAAAACATCTTTGGCAGCCTCTTTTATGTCTGCATTACTGTTTGGTCTTGCAATATAATGATATTTGATGTGTAGCACTATGTGGAGGACCTCTATGAAGACTCAATTTATACCCCAGGGGTCAAAAGTAGTCCTGTCTGGTGCAGGGGTCATTATGAGGTTTTACATGGAAATATATAGTACAATGAAAAAAATCTTTTTGTAAAAGGCCTAGAGCTTAGATATTTGGTAGGTAGCAAATGTGAGATGGACTTCTATGAAGTTCGTTCAAAATTAATCATGCCCCTATGGTCATAATTGGTCCTGCCCTAGGTGCCACTTGTTTTATACAATCTTGTTTAAAGAAATACTTCAAAAATATTCTTGTTTAAGACCTGACATATTTGATGTTTAGCATTGCCTACTTATCCTCTAACAATACAGTTCAAATGATGCCTCTTGGGTAAACAAAACCATGAGGTCCAAAGCTTAGATAGCTATTTTGTAACGTCCTTCTCCAAGATTGTTCAAATTATGCCACACCCTGTAAGTAATATTTTTATTTTACATTGATTAATTCTTATAAAAAAAATTCTTTGGAAAATCTTCTTCATGATTGCAATGTCTAGAGCTTAAATGTTTGTTTTGTAGCATTGTCTAGTGTTTTCAAATTATGGCCCTTATTTGTGTTGTGTAAAACTACAAGGATTTTGGAATGCATATCTGCAAATTTTGTTCAAATCAGGACCCCAGGTTAGATTTTACCATTGTATACCTTATATGTTACAGCCAACGGCAGTGGGTTTTTTTTCGGGCCTTTTTGGGGCCGAAATTCAGCCCCATTTCCCTCCAAAATGAATATAATTTTCCCCATTTTTGACAAAAATTCCCCTCAAAATGTTGAAAAAATCATTGATTTATTTAATCAAGAGATTGCCAAACTTGGTATAAAACATAAGTTTTCATAAATTAAAACGCATCAGAATCATTTCTTGCAACTTTTGGATAACTTTCATGAGAAATAGTCACCCGAAAATCGCTGATTTTTCGTTTGTCACCTATTTTCGCGACCCCGATTTTTGTTATTTTTCAAACGGTGCTCCAAAGATTAAACAAAATACTAAAACAATATTGTTTTCAATTGAAAATAGCAGTATTACTTATTATTCACGTGTGTTTTAACACCAATGCTGCTAAGTTATGTTCCTGACACCATACATACATGCCGTTCTCCCGTTACTCGCCGGGTTCTCCCGATATTTAGACCCTTACCCCGGCGCCCCGGCGAAGCTTGCAAAAACACCCAAATCTCCCGATAAATCAAAATTTTGTCTTGAAAGAAAAGAAAATCCATAAAATTCGTTAAATACCCACTTAAGTCCAAGTTTGAATATACAAAGTCAAAACCTTGACACGCGAGATCGATAATTGGTTGATTAGGTGACGAAAGTCGGCTCTTTATTACGCTCGTTAGTGTTAATTGTCAGTAACATCTGGTCATTGCCCTTTGTAATACTTATCGCCTGATTGACGTAATTGATGTTTGCAACAAGATGACACGTCTGGACAAGGTCTTTCAAATAGTATATATTGTATTAAGGATCTCTTTGTTGGTCAAATTGATTGGTAAAATATCGATATATACGTAGATATAAAGTTTCAATATTTTCTTTATTTTTCCAAAATTGCGGGTACCCGGATGTTTGTCACGTGATCCGAGGCAAGTTATTTATCGTATTACGCTCGTTTCCGGACCATACTATTTGAAAGACCTTGGTCAGGATTATTAAATATGATTATATGATACTTTTAATGTACTAGTTGATTAAAGATTATGTACCGCCAGTTGAAAGAAATAAATTGTTGCTTTTGTTTGTTTTGTTTTGCTTTGTATCCAGATCCAACCTAAGTACGACATTATTCTTGTTGCATTAAAATTCAGAGAATTTTGTTTGAGTACACTGCAACCCCGTTATAACGCGGTAGTCGGGGTCCAACTGGTCAGACCGCGTTATAAGTGAGACTCTTTTTATAACGCGGTCTGATCATCGGCCGCTGGTTTCTTGCATAACGCGTACATAACGCGAGTACCCCACCCACCTAACTAAATTAAAGCGTATTGATGTTTAGCACGCATCATGTTTTTATGAAATCGAGAGGTTAAATTGTAGAAAATAATGATTCTATGTAAAATAAATTAGTTAATTAAGCACGAAATTAAATGTATAAAAGAGAAATTCTTACGTAAATATTTGCTATTGAAAACGAAAGTACATCCATTTTCCGAAAATCATGGCTAAAGTGAAAGTACTTTTTTGTTAAAACAAACAATAACAGTTTTGTAATTGATTTATTTAAGTTCAGGTAAGCCTGCAATCAAAGATGCGCAAACAAATATTTATTCACACGCTTTAGAAGTTATTGTTTAACAAACAAAGAGGTCAGCTTGTGAATAACGGAGCCGTGAAAAAATACCAGTAAGCCGTAATTGTTTTAACACTTCTTTGTTTATAGACGCTTGATACCGCGCAAGTTACAAAGATCAATTAACTACCTGCCATGTTGTTTATTTACGTTTTCGAACATTTGTTTTGTATAGGAACAATGCTTTTTTTGACAGATATGATTTTGGTCGATCCCGAAATTTTTGGGAGCCAAGACCCAACCGCGTTATACCGGGATCCGCGTTATAACGATCCGCGTTATAACGAGGTCGCAGTGTAATAATTTTGCATATGAGAAATTGAGAATCAAGGTTTAAATGTGCTTAAAATGGCGACTGCATGTGTTTACATTAAGTTGAATAAACATAATCGTCATGTATGACGTCAGAAACGCATGTTTTTGGGTTGTCGTTTTTACCCCGTTGTGATGTCCAAAAACCCGGCGATTTTTCACAAATCTCCCGTTAATGATCCAACCCTAAACGGCATGTATGACACCATATTTTATATAAATTTTGTTGTGTTAAATTCTTATGTCTTATCTTTATTTTTGGCAAAAGAATAATGTCATTAACATACTTGATAGTTTTGGTTCTTTTTTTTATGTTTTTAAACAGTATATTTTATACATTTCTAAAATTCCCCTTTTCAGGCAAAATTACTAAAAATTCCCCTCCTGACGGGCCCCACCACCTTTCCCCTCAGGCTGAAAAAAAAACACTGAACGGTAGCCAGTTCAGATACATAGGGCCATGTTGTTTTTGTTGTATGTTCTTAAAATAGGCATTTCACTGAAAGTTCAAGTGAGCCGAAAAGAAACAGTGTATATTTCTGTGTCAAATAACAAGGAAAAAACATGTTTGGCGGCCATGATGGAGGAATTTCAGAAAATGTGTGGATACTGGGAGGTTCAGAAAGGCTGTTTATTAGTATAAGATAGATCTATTATATTTATCACATCCGACTTTCTTTGTAGATTCAAGTTCCTGCAACTTATATTAATTTCTCATGACGACTGTTGTGGTAGTCTGAAATCCAATATTTTACTGATGTGATAATTTGATGCAGATGAAAATAATTTTACTATTCAATATTTGCCTTGAGTCAGGAAAAGTCTTTCAGTAAATTGAATTATTTTGTCAGAAGGAGAAAATTGTAGAGTGAAATCGATTTTCCTTATGTCTTTGGTGTATTAAAAACTCTTTAAAGCATTCTGTTATTTTTAGCTCATCTTTAACTGATCCTGTTATTAAAGAGCTTGTTGACACAAACACGCCCTTGAAAGACTTAATTGCTTTAACATAGCCTGATCTAGGAAAAACTTAAAAAATCTTTTTATCTGAAACCACAAGGCCTAGAGCTTAGATATGTGGCATTGCCTGGTGGATCTCTGCCAAGAGTATTCAAATCATGACCACCAGGTCAAAATTGACCCTTTTTGCTGTTGATGACCTTATGTTATAGCCAGTGGTAGCCAAAGACTGTCCCAGGCTCAGATTTGAGATAGATATTGGCTATTTGTATAACTATCTTGTTGTATTGTTCCATACTTTTATGAGGGAAAATTGCCTTAATTTTCATTTCCAATGACAGTATTAAAAACAGTAATTTTTACAACACTGACTACATTAAAGTCATTCAACAACAACATTGAGAATTTTTATGTACTCATTGTTGTCATTGATATCTTTATTGTACTCAGTGTTGTCATTGACAGACTTTAATATACTCTGTGTTGTCATTGACAGACTTTAAAAGTATTCAGTGTTGTCATTGACAGACTTAAAAGTACTCAGTGTTGTCATTGACAGACTTTATTGTACTCTGTGTTGTCATTGACAGACTTTAAAAGTATTCAGTGTTATAAGTGATAGACTTTATTGTACTCAGTGTTGTCATTGACAGACTTTATTGTACTCTGTGTTGTCATTGACAGACTTTAAAGTATTCAGTGTTATTAGTGATATACTTTGTTGTACTTAGTGTTGTCATTGACAGACTTAAATGAACTCAATTTTGTCATTGACAAACTTTCGTGTACTCAATGTTGTCATTGACAGACTTAAATGTACTTGGTGTTGTCATTGACAGACTTAAATGTACTTGGTGTTGTCATTGACAGACTTAAATGTACTTGGTGTTGTCATTGACAGACTTAAATGTACTTGGTGTTGTCATTGACAGACTTAAATGTACTTGGTGTTGTCATTGACAGACTTAAATGTACTTGGTGTTGTCATTGACAGACTTAAATGTACCTGGTGTTGTCATTGACAGACTTAAATGTACCTGGTGTTGTCATTGACAGACTTAAATGTACTTGGTGTTGTCATTGACAGACTTAAATGTACTTGGTGTTGTCATTAACAGACTTAAATGTACTTGGTGTTGTCATTGACAGACTTAAATGTACCCAGTGTTATCATTTTAATGTACTCAATGCTATCAGTGTTGCCATTGACAGACTTCATGTACTGGTTGTTGCCATTGACAGACTTAATGTACTATATGTTGTTATTGACAGATTTTAATATACTCAGTGTTGTCTTTGACAGACTTTAATGTGATAAGTATGTCATTGATATACTATGAATTGTACTCAGTGTTATCAGTGACAGACTTTATGTACTCGGGCTTGTCTTTGACTGACTTTGATATACTCAATGTTATCAGTGACAGACTACATGCATGGTATGTACTTGATATTGTCATCGACATACTTTAATGTACTGGGTCTTGTCTTTGACAGGTGCAATATATGAAATACCTCTTTTCCCATATGATCCAACACTAAGATTTTGTGGCTTAACATTAGTGTCTGTTTGAGATATGATTCAGTATGGCCTACAGCTACAAACATTGTGTCTGTTTTTGAGGAAACCTTTACCATGTGGTTTTTTGTATTGGCAGGTGCAGTTTGTTAAATATTTTGTAAATATATTAAGAGGTTTCAGGTATGTTTTCTTGTGTAAACTTGATAAGTTATTTGGGGGAAATATCTATGTCAGGCTTGTGTATTTTGAGTGTCTGGATCCTGTCAAGATTCATTGAATATCTTTGTGTTACTTCAAGTTGTCTGTTCAACTGGTCCTTAGGGTCAGTCAATATTAAGTCTCTTGACCAGGTGGAGGAGAAAGGAGGGGTTCAGTGTCCTATCATTATTAACTGTAAAAGTGATTGCTGCACAGACATTCAATGTCAGAGTCATATCAAACCAATTGATGTTTCAAAAAATAAAGTCTAATTTTCACTTCTGTTTTCATTATATAAAAATTTCATTTATTATCCTCTGCCCAGTAGCTAGAGGGGGATATAGGAATGGTCTCCATCCCTCATCAGGCCAATGTGCAGAACCAGTGAGCCGGTCATGCTGGCTCAAGGTCACGGTGACAACTTATAGTCTAAGGTTTGAGTCTTAAATTTCTTGTCTTCTCCAAAAAATTATCTCCTTAACCCCTTGAAAGATTTTGATTAAACTCAGATCGAATGACATCAACAAGTTAATGTGCATAACCCATGATCTAGCCATGCCCACTTAAGGTCAAGGTCACAACTTAAGGTAAAATATTTGAGTCTGTCTGCTCAGTATCTCCTAAACTCTTTGAAGGATTTTGATGAAAATCTAGTGATCCTAATCGAGACAATGTGCCTACTATAACCTATGATATGGTCACACTGGCTCAAGGTCAAGGAAAGGCTGGTTTGATTTTGAAATAATTTCACACAAATGTGTTTGTCCCGTGACCCTCTACTGTTGCTCAAACCATTTTGCTCTGTTGGACAAGATGGTCACCAGAACTGAAAATAGAAAAATCTTCTAAACAACATCTTTTGAATGGCCATTTGACCTATTTTTTGTCCTGTAGAACAGTCAGGTTCTCAGGTGGATGATATAGCTTGCTTATATAGTCACATTTTTTCGTCATTTTACCGCCAAGTAAGAAGTGCTCTATGCTTTATTTTAGCATAGAATAAGATACTGGTTGTCTCTATATGTTTATATAGCGAACATAGTGTTGTTTGAATATTTATGGAGAAATGTTACTTCATTTATAAATGTAAAGATGCATGTTTTATTGTTTTTTGACCACAGACACACAATCGTGCATGCAACAATGTACGGTTTTAACATTGAGGTAATTTAACTACATGTGTACTTTCAAATTCTGTTTTTAAGGTGTTTGCAGCCATTATGTATATAGGGTAAAAAATTTCTTTATAGGAGATTTTCTACAAACTTGGTATGATGACCAAGAATCAAATCTGAAAAAGAAATCTGAAACAAAAATCATAGGTCACCAGCCATGATTTTGTATTAACCTGCTCTAACTGAACAAGAAATGCTGTGTTTAAAGGCTGATAATTCAAAATTAAGGCTGGTAGGCTATGATTTTTATTTCAGGTTTCTGTTTAAACAATAATGAACAGTTAGGGAGTGGTAAAATAGTTATAAGAACTAAGAAACTTTGCCCTTTTAGATCATATACAGCAAACTAAAATAGAAAAAAATAGCAATTACAGCTGATGTTTGTGCGTCATGAAATAAATGACTGTGAAGCTTAATTATTGCAAATAACATTTCCATTTAAAACCTACTGTTTGTATTTACTGCTGTTACTTCCTCTTAGATGTGAAATGTCATCTTTTGATATGGAGAGAAATATTAGGTTGTCACAGATGTCAGAGATTGCAGCATCTGGTGATGAGATTTTCTCCTACACAAGTCAATAATGTTGATACTGTAGTTAAACTTAGCCTTTCTTCTCAAACAATATATCTTCCTTAGGCTACAGAAATAGGTATGAACTTAACAGCTGTATATGATGAATGTTTGAAATAACATCTCTTTTAAAGTGCTGCAAATGATTTTTAGTTATGATCAGACAGACAACGGACACCAGGTGATCATAACTAAAAATCATTTGCAGCACTTTAAAAGAAATGTTATTTCAAACATTCATCATATACAGCTGTTAAGTTCATACCTATTTCTGTAGCCTAAGGAAGATAATTATATTGTTTGAGAAGAAAGGCTAAGTTTAACTACAATTTTTCACTGGATCTTTATGAAACTTGGGTCAGTATAATTGCCTTGGTAAAATCTTGGTCTAGTTCGAACTTGGGTCAACTGTGGTCAGAAACTAGGTCACCGAGGGTCAAATCATAGAAAAACCTTGTGTATGCAATAGAGGTTTCATTTTTCATTGGATGTTCATGAAACTTGGTCAGTATGATTGCCTTAATGAAATCTAGGTCGAGTAAGAATAAAGGTCATCTAGGGTCAAAAAGTAGGTCACCCGCCTAAATCATAGAAAGACTTGTGTATGCAATAGAAGTTGCATTTTTCATTGGTTTTTCATGAAACTTGGTCAGTTTAATTGCCTTGATGAAATCTAGGTCAAGATGGAACATGGGTCATCTAGGATCAAAAACAAGGTCAAGGGGTCATATCATTGAAAAACCTTGTGTATGCTATAAAGGTTGCATTTTTTATTGGACCTTCATGAAACTTTGTCAGTATGATTGCCTTGATGAAATCTAAGCTGAGTTCGAACATGGGGTCATGTAGGCTCAAATACTAGGTCACAGGGTCAAATCATAGAAAAACCTTGTGTATGCAAATTAGAGGTTGCATTTTTCATTGGATTTTCATGAAACTTGGTCAGTATGATTGTCTTGAGTTCGAACATGGGTCATCTAGGGTCAAAAACTTGGTCACCTGGTCAAATCCTGGGCCGTAGTCAGAGGTTAAAAAATAGGAAGGCATTTTCTAGCGGGGTCTGGGGGCATGCCCCCCACCCTCCCCCCACCCAATGGAAATTTTTTTTCAATGTTGCCATTTCGTGCATTTTCCTGCATTTCATGCTTTCATGTTTTTGATACTTTTAAGATACAGATTTCGGAAACAATAAATAGCATTTAAAAGATTGGCGTCCATTTTAGTTACATATAGATCTGCAGAAATTAAAGAAACGTATTTGCGATTTGTGATATTAAAAACCAAACCATGTAGTTTAAATAAATAAAATTAAATAATAGTGCCTCAGCTCGGCTATGCTGAAAAGATGGTGCCTCAGAATATATCTTTTTTTAGCTCACCTGGCTATGCCAGGGTGAGCTTTTCTGATCGATGATTGTCCGTCGTCCGTGAACATTTTGATTCAAATGACATCTCCACTGAAACCTCTAGGCCAATGCTGATAAAACTATGCAGGAATGTTCCTTGAATGAAGCTCTACCAAAATTGTTCAAAGAATTCCATTCCATGCAGAACTCTGGTTGCTATGGCAACAAATAGGAAAAACTTTAAAAATCTTCTCTGAAACCACAAGGCCTAGAGCTTAGATAATTGGCATGTAGCATTGTCTAGAGGACCTCTACCAAGATTGTTCAAATTATGACCACCGGGTTAAAATTGATCCTGCGCGATGGGCACTTAGTTTTTGCATAGGCATTTATAGGAAAAACTTTAAAAATCTTCTTCTCTGAAACCACAAGGCCTAGAGCTAAGATATTTGGCATGTAGCATTGTCTAGTGGACCTCTACCAAGATTGTTCAAATTATGAGCCCCGGGTCAAAATTGACCCCGCAGGGGTGGTCACTTAGTTTTGCATAGGAATATATAGGAAAAACTTTTAAAATCTTCTTCTCTGAAACCACAAGGCCTAGAGCTTAGATATTTGGCATGTAGCATTGGCTAGTGGACCTCTACCAAGATTGTTCAAATTATGAGCCCCGGGTCAAAATTGACCCTGCACCGGGGGTCACTTAGTTTTACATAGGCTTATATAGGGAAAACTTTAAAAATCTTTTTCTCTGAAACCACAAGGCCTAGAGCTTAGATATTTGGAATGTAGCATTGCCTAGTAGACCGCTTCAAAATTTGTTCAAATTATGCCCCTGGGGTCAAAATTGACCTTGCCCCGGGGGGATTATTTGTTTTACAAAGGCGTATTTAGGAAAACTTACTTGGTATATAATATATCTAGTGATCTTCCACCAGGCAAGTGGACTTGTACCAAGGTGAGCGATATAGGGCCATCTTGGCCCTCTTGTTTCATAATCTTGGCAAGAAATCAGGGATGCCGCTGCCTTCCTGTGCCTCAGTGTAGCTACTGGCCTGAAATCATAGAAAAACATTGTGTATGCAATAGAGGTTGCATTTTTCATTGGATCTTTATGAGTCTTGGTCAGTATAATTGCATTGATAAAATCTAGATTGAGTTTGAACATGGGTCATCTAGGGTCAAAAACTAGGTCACGGGGTCAAATTAGTGTATGCTATAGAGGTTGCATTTTTCATTGGACATTCATGAAACTTGGTCAGGATGATTGCCTTGATGAAATCTAGGTAGAGTTTGAACATGGGTCATGTACGGTCAAAAACTAGTTCACGGGTCAAATTGTAGATAAACCATGTGTATGCAATAGAGGTTGCTGGTGAGCAATATAGAATAATCTTGGCCCTCTTGTTTATTGTATTTAAAATCCACTTTTTGGCAGTAGTTTTTAGCTCAGTGGAGCAGTTAGTTCTGATAGTGATCTACAAAAAAAGGTGAATGTGCATTGCCTGCATTTAGTTTGTTTACACTGTAGTATCCTATATTCTGAAGCAAAATTAATCAACCTTCACGCAGGACACAGTCTATCATGGCCATAAAATCAGAATCCAATTTCACATGACAAGAATGATTCTTATTACAAATGACCCTGTATCAAAAAATATCCTGAGCTGTAAAAATAAAAAAATGACCTAGAGAGGATATGACTGAATTGCCTGTGTCTGTCTGTCCATCTGTCTGTCCATTTTTAGCTCACCTGGCTACGCCAGGGTGAGCTTTTCTGATCGATGATTGTCCGTCGTCTGTCAACATTTTGATTCAAATGACATCTCCTCTGAAACCTCTAGGCCAATGTTGATAAAACTATGCAGGAATGTTCCTTGCATGAAGCTTTACCAAAATTGTTCAAAGAATTCCATTCCATTAAGAACTCTGGTTGCTAAGGCAACAAATAGGAAAAACTTTAAAAATCTTCTTCTCTGAAATCACAAGGCCTAGAGCTTAGATATTTGGCATGTAGCATTGTCTAGTGGACCTCTACCAAGATTGTTCAAATTATGACCCCCCGGGTCAAAATTGACCCCGCGCGGGTGGGCACTTAGTTTTTGCATAGGAATATATAGGAAAAACTTTAAAAATCTTCTTCTCTGAAACCACAAGGCCTAGAGCTAAGATATTTGGCATGTAGCATTGTCTAGTGGACCTCTACCAAGATTGTTCAAATTATGAGCCCCGGGTCAAAATTGACCCCGCACCGGGGGTCACTTAGTTTGCATAGGAATATATAGGAAAAACTTTAAAAATCTTCTCTGAAACCACAAGGCCTAGAGCTTAGATAATTGGCATGTAGCATTGTCTAGTGGACCTCTACCAAGATTGTTCAAATTATGACCACCGGGTTAAAATTGACCCCGCGCGATGGGCACTTAGTTTTTGCATAGGCATTTATAGGAAAAACTTTAAAAATCTTTTTCTCTGAAATCACAAGGCCTAGAGCTTAGATATTTGGCATGTAGCATTGTCTAGTGGACCTCTACCAAGATTGTTCAAATTATGACCCCCGGGTCAAAATTGACCCCGCACCGGGGGTCACTTAGTTTGCATAGGAATATATAGGAAAAACTTTAAAAATCTTTTTCTCTGAAACCACAAGGCCTAGAGCTTAGATATTTGGCATGTAGCGTTGGCTAGTGGACCTCTACCAAGATTGTTCAAATTATGACCCTCGGGTCAAAATTGACCCCGCACCGGGGGTCACTGAGTTTTGCATAGGAATATATAGGAAAAACTTTTAAAATCTTCTTCTCTGAAACCACAAGGCCTAGAGCTTAGATATTTGGCATGTAGCATTGGCTAGTGGACCTCTACCAAGATTGTTCAAATAATGACCCTCGCATCAAAATTGACCCCGCACCGGGGTCACTTATGTCTCCCCCACCCGGGGAGACTATTTTTTGCCCTGTCCGTCGTCCGTCCGTCGTATCCGTCCGTCCATTCTTCGTCCGGACGATAACTAGAGTTCCTTTGACCTACAGCTCTCAAACTTCATAGGATGAATGGTCTTTGAGCAGATGATCCCTATGTTTTTGGGGTCAGTAGTTCAAAGGTCAAGGTCACAGTGACCGTGGTCAATTCCTTCCGGATGATAACTAGAGTTCCTTTTGACCTACAGCCCTCAAACTTCATAGGATGATTGGTCTTTAGAGCGATGATCCCTATTGTTTTTGGGGTCAGTAGGTCAAAGGTCAAGGTCACACTGACCGTTGGTCAATTTCTCGCTTCCGGATGATAACTAGAGTTCCTTTAGACCTACAGACCCAAACTTCATAGGATGATTGGTCTTATAGAGCAGATGATCCCCTATTGTTTTTGGGGTCAGTAGGTCAAAGGTCAAGGTCACAGTGACCGTTGGTCAATTCATTTCCGGAGATAACTAGAGTTCCTTTGACCTACAACCCTCAAACTGGGGGAGTCCGTCCGGGTCCGTCCATTCTTCGTTTCCGGACGATAACTAGAGTTCCTTTTGACCTACAGCCCAAACTTCATAGGATGAATGGTCTTATTGAGCAGATGACCCTATTGTTTTTGGGGTCAGTAGTTCAAAGGTCAAGGTCACAGTGACCGTTGGTCAATTTCGTTCCGGATGATAACTAGAGTTCCTTTTGACCTACAGCCCTCAAACTTCATAGGATGATTGGTCTTATAGAGCGATGACCCTATTGTTTTTGGGGTCAGTAGGTCAAAGGTCAAGGCATACTGACCGTTTGTCAATTTCTCGCTTCCGGAGATAACTAGAGTTCCTTTAGACCTACAGACCTCAAACTTCATAGGATGATTGGTCTTATTGAGCAGATGATCCCTATTGTTTTTGGGGTCGTAGTTCAAAGGTCAAGGTCACAGTGACCGTTGGTCAATTTCTCGTTATATTTGGGGTCACTAACTCAAAGGTCAAGGTCATAAGGGGGGAGACAAGTTTTTTTGTGAAAAACAATCTCTAGTTTTACATAGGTTTCTATAGTGAAAACTTTAAAAATCTTCTTCTTTGAAACCACAAGGCCTAGAGCTTAGATATTTGGCATGTAGCATTGGCTAGTGGACCTCTACCAAGATTGTTCAGATTGTGACCCCCGGGTCAAAATTGACCCCGCACCGGGGGTCACTTAATTTTACATAGGCTTATATTGGGAAAACTTTAAAAATTTTTTCTCTGAAACCACAAGGCCTAGAGCTTAGATATTCGGCATGTAGCATTGCCTAGTAGACCTCTTCAAAGTTTGTTCAAATTATGCCCCTGGGGTCAAAATTGACTGTGCCTGGGGAGGGGGGGGGGGAATCATTTGTTTTACAAAGGCGTATATAGGAAAACTTATTTGGTATATAACATTATCTAGTGATCTTCCACCAGGCAAGTGGACTTGTACCAAGGTGAGTGATATAGGGCCATCTTGGCCCTCTTGTTCCTTGTATGCTCTTTATAATTTCCATCATACTTTTAGGAATTTAAGCATCAGTTTGAAGTCTAGTTTAGCATATTACAATTTGGGGTCATATAGTCAAAGGTCAAGTTCACAGAGGCCTGAAGTAGGAAGAAATCTTGTCTGCTCTTCATCTCCAAAAGGCCTTGTTGGATTTTCATCAAACTTTCAGGGAAGCATCTGTTTGAAGTTTAAGTATCAATAGGTATACAATATTGGTTCATACTTAATAATCAAACGTCACCGGGGCTTTAAAGTTGGAAATCTTGTCAGCTCTTAATAATCTTCTAAGCCCCATGTTGAACTTTCCCTTAAGGTTATGAAGTCCATTTGTGCATATACTACAATTTGGGGTCATTAAGTCAAAGGTCAAGGTCACATGGGGCCTGCCAGCATTTTGGTTAATTGTATTTACTTATAAATGATTTTCTGAACTGAAGAAACGTCATATATCTGGTGTATAGCATTGTTAAGTGGTACTCAGACAATTTTGTTCAAATCATCCCCTTGTTCTCTATATGAAACAGACATTAAAAGTATGCATGGCTTCACCATTTGCCCTCACGCTGATCATAGTGACAGGATCAGGAAACACAACAAAATAAAGGCTGCATGAATGCATTATCAGAATGATGGGATGTTGTATGACTCAGCTTTTTTGCAGTAGAGTCAGCTTCAAAAACAGGAAATAACTCCATTTCAGTGCCTGGAGAAAGATGTTAAATGGCTTAGTTTTGCAAATTGAAGGAAGAAAATGTCAACAAAACCTTTACGAAAGGAAAGATGCTGGGAGTGTGAGATACAGATATCATCAAATTATTTAGTCAACTGATATACATGATGATGTGTTTATCCCCTACAGACACAGTATGATGATCCTGTGTGACACCCACATTCAGGTGTCAGTAGACTAGTGTTACATTCTCCAGCCTGGTGACACATTACTGTCAGCTCAGGTGCTTTGTTCAGTGCCTATCATTTACCATAGACAAGATATATACACGTAAGAGAGATGCCTGGGGAGGGGGAGGGGGGGGTCCCTTGGTTTTACATAGACTAATACAGGAAAAACTTCAAAAAGGTAAACCTAGTTGGTATATTGTAACATATTGTCTTGTGGTCTTCCACCTACTTTGTTCACATCATACCTCTTGGGTCAAAATTGACCACACCCATCAGGCAAGTGGACTTGTATTCAGGTGAGCAATATAGTGCCATCATGGCCCTCTTGTTTGCTGTCTTAAGGATTTTTTAAAAATTCAAAAATTAAGTTATGAAATGCTCATGAAATTCATATTTTCACATTGAAAAAAATAACGTTTTTAATGACACTTGATTTTTCATAACGGCTTGTTGCTGCTATAATCATTTACAAAAACAGTGTAAGTTATGCGCTTGCGAATTTTTCAATTTGAATCTTAACAAAAATTTAAAATAATGAATATTCATGAAGTGTATATTTTATTAGCTTTCCATTGATATAAAACATTTTAAAATATCTTTTGTTTTAAAAAGTTACGGCCATTGAAAAAACACCCCTAACAATACAAAAACACAGACCACCTACCCCTGCCCACTGCATTGATCTCTTATCAGAAGAAAATATTGCGTAATACAGGGTTTTGTTTGCAAACACGCTCTCAGTCTATTAAGACTCACTATTGCAGCTTTTTATGCCCCCGAAGGGTGGCTATATTAAAATCGCACCGTTCGTCTGTCCGTCTGTGCGTCCCCACTTACAAATTGGTGTCCGGACTGTATCTCTGTCATGCATTGAAGGATTTTAAAATAACTTGGCACAAATGTCTAGCACATCAAGACGACGTGTTGCCTGCAAGACCCACATCCATACCGCAAAGGTCAAGGTCACACTTAGAGTTTGAAGGTAATGGAATCCTCTAAATATGCACACATTCGTGTCTGGACTGTAACTTTGTCATGCATTGAAGGATTTTAAAATAACTTGGCACAAATGTTCAGCACATCAAGATGACGTGTCGTGTGCAAGACCCACGTCCCTACCTCAAAGGTCACACTTAGAGTTTGAAGGTAATGAAATCTTCCATATATTCGTGCCCGGACTGTAACTTTGTCATGCATTGGCACAAATCTCAAGCACATTAAGACGAGGTGCTGCATGCAAGACCCACCTCCCTACCTCAAAGGTCAAGGTCACAATGGAATCCACTATTTATGCACACATTCGTGTCAGAACTGTAACTTTGTCATGCATTGAAGGATTCTAAATAACTTGGCACAAATGTCTAGCACATCAAGACAATGTGTCGCGTGCAAGATCCACGTCCCTACCTCAAAGGTCAAGGTCACACTTAGAGCTTGAAGGTAATGGAATCCTGTATATATGCACACATTCCTGTCCGGACTATAACTTTATCATGCATTGAAGGATTTTAAAATAACTTTGCACAAATGTCAAACACATCAAGACGATGTGTCGCTTGCAAGACCCACGTTCCTACCTCAAAGGTCAAGGTCACATTTAGAGCTTGAAGGTAATGGAATCCTGTATATGCACACATTCGTGTCCGGACTATACTTTGTCATGCATTGATTAATTTAAAAATAACTTGGCACAAATGTCTAGCACAACAATCAGATGTGTCGCATGGATTTTGAAATTACAAACCACAATTATTGAGCACATGGAGAGGACAAAGCCTCGCCACATTATCTATTTTATCAGACTTCAAGCACAGGTGGAAGGAACATACCTTGGACTTTTTTTTCTTAAGCTAATGTCTTTTTCTATGCATTTTAAAATTAATATCAGAATAAATAAAAAAAAAAAATTGAAAAATTTTTTTTTTTTCCTTCATAGCTCTATACTATATACAAGGTTCCCAACACACTCTGTATGAAAACAAGCATGTCGCTCCAAAAAACTCTTCCATTTCTTTCAAATTTAAGTTACGTTAAACAAATTTGAACGAATTTTAGAGGGAAATGATAGAGCTTCAAGAAAAAGTTTACTTCAATGGAATATTCTAAGCCATTTTCGTTCTACACGCGAAAATGCCAAAGCTGTAGAGCGATTTTCGCTCAAACCAGAAAAATGTCACACATTTTCCAAACGGTGATTTTCGCTAAATTCTCTATTTATATTGCGGTACTGCGACAGGAAACAATCAAAACATGCAATATATATGTTTAGACTACAAATCATGTCGTAGATCGTACTTTTACTCAAAATGGGTACGATGCTACGGCGGATTTTTCATTTTTTGTTGACGAAATGCTTTTACTTTCAATCGCCTTCGGATATGTTTTGATAATGTACTTGAATAGCTGTTACAAATCACTGCGCAACCTCTCGGACCTTCATGGCCGCTTATATATTTTGACAATTACAAAAACTGAAAAATCCGCTGTAGCATCGAACACATTGGTGTAAAGGTACAATCTACGACATGATTTGTAGTGTAATAATATATATTTCTTGTTTTGATGGTTGCCTTTCGCAGTACCGCAATATTAGGGCCAGTGTTTTTTGATTTGTCGTTACTCGAACCCGCCGCCCCTATTTTTTCGTATTTTCAAAAAAAAAAAAAAATCAAAAAAAAAAATTTTTTTTTTCAAATTTTTTTTTTCAAAATTTTAAAATCGCGAAATTAGAGGTCCGTTTATACAAGTGATAACGTCAAGAAGCTGCATTCGTCTAGTGATTTTTTTCAGACCGATTTGGGACAATAATTCAGCCCCATTCCCCTCCTTAAATAATATATTTTTTCCCTAAAAAAGTCAACAAATTTTCAAGGGCATTTTGCTCGGGGAGGGGGGTGTTCTTATGTCGGATTTTAGAAGAGAAAGCAGGTCCACGATGAAACAAAGTTTGTCATGTATAAAAAAAGTCTTTTTTTTTTTTTTTTTCCCCTCCTCCGTACGGAGCTTTTTAATTTCAAACTTCGAGTAACAAGTAATAAAAAAATAATGGCCTAGTGGAGAATTTAGCGAAAATCACTGTCGGAATATGTGTGACATTTTTCTGGTTTGAGCGAAAATCGCTATATCAGTGTTGGTATTTTCCTTGTAGATTATGAAAACGGCTTGGAATTTTCCATTGAAGTAAACTTTTTCTTAAAGCTCTATCATTTCCCTCTGAAATTCGTTCAAATTTGTTAAACGTAACTCATATTTGAAAGAAATGGAAGAGTTTTTCGGAGCGACATGCTTGTTTTCATACAGAGTGTGTTGGGAACCTTGTATATAGTAAAGAGCTATGAAGGAAAAAAAAAAAATTTTCAATTTTTTTTTTTTATTTATTCTGATATCAGTTTTAAAATGCATAGAAAAAGACATTAGCTTAAGAAAAAAAAGTCAAAGGTATGTTCCTTCCACCTGTGACTTCAAGCAAAAAACTTTCAGCTGGGCTCAATTTTTGGCAGCAAAGGGAGTTAATTGAGTAAGAAATAGTATATGTTAGGAGTCTTAGGACTGAATGCCAGTCTGAGATTGACCCAGCTTTAAAACATTTTGTATACTGACTCACTACTGAGGAAAAATGTATGTGTCTGTAAGATTATCTTTGCTCTGTCTGTAAGTCATGCTAGCAGTGTAACATATAGATTTCCCATTCACCTACCATATGTCTTTAAAGATTCTCTAGAGATTTCCTGTTTAGGATGAATGTTTAATTGATTGATGAGACTGGAGAAACTTCTTTTGCTCCTTATTTGATCAAGTTGCTGAAAGGGCAATTCTTTAATCTTCAAAATATGAGAGATATGTACTGAAATAATTACTACATTCTGCTGAAAACTTTTTGAAAAGTTGCCTTGGTATGCTTGAGTGACAGTTTACTGTACCCCATAGTTTAAATCTAAAAACTGTTCATTTCATTTAGCTTAAATTGAAAATAAATAAATCATATATTCTCGAATGATTAAAATAATTTTTGATGAAGGTGTTTGTGTTGCCTGTTTCAATGCAGGCTCAGATTTTGTTTACCATCCTGAAGATTGATACATGCTGTACACTGAATACTGCTGCCATGTGTATAATAGTCTGTTTCACAATTATTGACTCTCAAGGTCATTGCTTTGTATGTAGCGAATGATTTTGTTTACGATGTAGTTCATGCTTGACTCTGTTTGAGCATGAAAGATTTTCCCCTGTAGGTGCAAACAAAGAAAAGCAATTTAGAATGATTTTTAAATTTTTACAGAAAACATGTCAGGTTTCTTTTTATTAAGAATTTATTAAATGTTTTAATATTATATTGATTCAAAATTTTAGCATGAAACTGAGCTGAGCATGAAACATTTTTTTGTAATTGTGGGGCCAGATGTTGACTTTTATGCACAATTATTATTCAAATCATAGCATAGCCCATGAATAGCAGATTTTTCTTCTGCTCCCCAGTAGGACAGGGAGAGATAAATGTTGTCTGGACATCTGCATAATGACAAGCCTTGTCTGAAACAGCTCACTGTACTGATTTTGAGGTTCCCGGGTTAAAAAATCAAAGTCTCACTGTGGGCTCAAACTTGTAAGATTGGGATTGCTCTGGTGTTTTGTGACTCAGAGATGTAACTTCTACATGCATAGAATAATTCAATTTTGAAATAACTTCTCACAAATGTTGCCCATACCTTGCAGACCCGAGGTCACAATTAAAACAGTTCAGGAACAAAAGTCATAAGACTTAGTCTACCTCCTCAATTAATGCATGTTTTTTTTTTTTCAAACATTGGCCAAATGTTCACCTTATGGAGACAACATAGTATTTCAGTACCAATATAATTATGTTTCAACTAAGCCTGCTCAACTGTCACATTTCGAGTCAGAAGTCATGTTTCTATATCTCTTCAAACCCTTTAAATGATTTTTTTTGAAACTTTGGGTAACTGATATAATCTCATGGTGAAGATCTTTAAAACATTTTCACCAAACTTGGATCAAATGTTCATTTCATGGAAACGAAAAGTTGTTGCTGTGAAAATTCTCATTTTTTTGACAAACTGAAATATTTTATCATGAACATTTCTAGGTTCATGAGAATATTATTGTTATTGAAGGGAAGTAAGTTGCCAGCTTTAAGGAGCTTTGATTTGTGTCAACAGTCTCTTCACCATCAATAGAAAACTGATCTATTATATGACATATATCTTAAGATGACACTCAGTCTCGTATCTGAGAGGAATCTTAGCTTCATCAGCCTGATCATGTGTCTGATAGATCACTTGGATGAATTACAATGATTGATTGAAACTTCCTCAGGACATTCAATAAATTCCAAAGAAGTAATTATCCAAATATGTCCTTACATGGCGCATTATGAAATAATTATGCTTCTGCAGTAAAATAAAGATGGCAGTTATATGCCAGTTCTATGCATTCTACATTCTGTCAGACTCAGAAAATATACCTCTAAGTCTCATGGTCTCTAAACTATACCTCTAAGTCTCATGGTCTCTAGACTATACCTCTAAGTCTCGTGGTCTCTAGACTATACCTCCAAGTCTCGTGGTCTCTCGACTATACCTCTAAGTCTCTTGGTCTCTAGACTATACCTCTAAGTCTCGTGGTCTCTAGACTATACCTCTAAGTCTCGTGGTCTCTAGACTATACCTCTAAGTCTCGTGGTCTCTAGACTATACCTCTAAGTCTCATGGTCTCTAGACTATACCTCTAAGTCTCATGGTCTCTAGACTATACCTCTAAGTCTCATGGTCTCTAGACTATACCTCTAAGTCTCATGGTCTCTAGACTATACCTCTAAGTCTCATGGTCTCTAGACTATACCTCTAAGTCTCATGGTCTCTAGACTATACCTCTAAGTCTCATGGTCTCTAGACTATACCTCTAAGTCTCATGGTCTCTAGACTATACCTCTAAGTCTCGTGGTCTCTAGACTATACCTCCAAGTCTCGTGGTCTCTCGACTATACCTCTAAGTCTCTTGGTCTCTAGACTGTACCTCTAAGTCTCATGGTCTCTAGACTATACCTCTAAGTCGCATGGTCTCTAGAATATACCTCTAAGTCTCGTGGTCTCTAGACTATACCACTTAGTCGCATGGTCTCTAGAATATACCTCTAAGTCTCGTGGTCTCTAGACTATACCACTTAGTCGCATGGTCTCCAGAATATACCTCTAAGTTGCATGGTCTCTAGAATATACCTCTAAGTCTCGTGGTCTCTAGAATATACCTCTAAGTCTCATGGTCTCTATAATATATCTCTAATTTAGTCTCATGGTCTCTAAACTATACCTCTAAGTCGCATGGTCTCTAGAATATACCTCAAAGTCTTGTGGTCTCTAAAATATACCTCTAAGTCTCATAGTCTCTAGAATATACCTCTAAGTCTCATGGTCTCCAGAATAAACCAAATAAACAATAAACATATTTAGCAATAATTTTATTTGCAAACATATGCAGTATCAACCTGTTCACTATAAATCGTAACAAAGGGGGAAATTTATCTGTAAAATACAATAACATTGTATTTCGTTTCTTTACTGCAATGTACGGATTTTATTATGAATCGGTGACTTTTCTCATTGTTGGGAGTTCACGTTATGCCATTTTGTGAATTCGGATTTTACAGCGATGTTTTTTATTTGTTAAGTTTTATATGTATTTGTTAATCAATTAAAATTAAATTTCGCAGAAGTATGTATTATATGTTGAATTAATTATATTCTAAATTTGAACGAAATCTGCATACAAATAATTCAGTTATACCAAATTATATAAGTGTCGGGTTAGAAGTGGCTCCAAGTGTATATATATATATACAATTCATGTGTTTATTGGCAATGCTTAAATATTTATACAATAAGTGACTGTTGCATGTGTATACTATGTTACCTTTTTGCATTAATCATACATGTATATGTAAGAACTGTCATGTTTCAAAAAAAAAATTCTTATCTATCGGCAACAGTCAGTAATACATGTACAACCCTATGCAACTGGTTTAAAGAAATCCAGAATTGAAGGTTGCATCTAAGGCAAGAGAAGGTAACTCTGTCAAGGATTTATTTTAAAATTAAGGCCCTTTATCGACTTAATATCTCGGTTAAGTTTTTCGTACTAATCCACTTTTTGACTGAACTGTTTGAGTTATTACTTTGAAAGTTGGAATACTTGTTAACCATCATGATCCCCAAACATAGACAGGAGAAAGTAACTCTGTCAAGGATTTTATTTGAATTATAGCCCTTTTCAACTTAGAAACTCATTTAAAATTTTCATTCATGTCTACTTCTTGACTTAACCATTCAAGGTATTACTTTGAAAATTGGAGTACTTATGTACCATCATGACACCTATCTGTAAGCAAGAGAAGAGAATTCTGTGAAAATACTTCTTGATTTATACTTAGAAATTCCTAGTTAAAGTCTTTTGTGCAACTGGCACTGTCATAAAAATACATCAACCACTTGAAGTATTAATCTGCAACTTTTCTGTAGTATTCAGGGATATCAAACATTTAAGTTTGATAACTCTTAACTTAATATCTTGCTTTTTTTGGCCCTTGTTTATACAGATCCTTGTTTTGCCTTTAAATGTCAAAGTTTTGTTTTATTGGCAATTAAGCACTAAAAGTGGAGGGCGCTGTTGTACTGACAGCTCTTGTTTGTATCCATTGTTACATTCAGTTCACCCTCAGTTTCTTTTGGGCAAAACGAAATTGTTTTTGACAAGACCAATAGGATTAAATCACCAAAAGCATTTGAGTCAATATCTTCACATTTTACTTGATATCCTTTGAACATCCATAACGTAATAAACAGTATACATGGGTTAAGACAGGTTTGGTCTTCCATAGAAGTGACAGTTACCGTTTGGAACACTCACCAAAATGCAACGATTTAATCAAAATACTGGTACATGTCAACACATCAATTTCTGTTCAAAATTAAATTTGAAAGTGTTGACAGAAACAGGTTAGGCTGCCTGGTGTAAAAAGTGCACATTTTGTTGTATTAGGGGTCAGACAGGATACTAATTTATAAAAGAAAATTAATAGTTGTCTTAAACGTTTTTTTAATTTTTTATTTTTTTTGTACATGCAATAAAACAGGAACTGTTACAGAATAGAAAACTCGGTATTATTGGCATGTAACAGAATACATTTTATGTACTGACCGCAATATAAAGGGAAGGTCTGTGAAAAAATCTCGGCTTTCAGCCTCGATCTCCCCTTTATATAGCCAAAGTACATAAAATATATTCTGTTTTATGCCAATAATCCTATAACTATAACATACAAAGTTTTTGAAGCCTGCCCAGTGGTGTATCCTTATTCAGAAAAAAACATGTAAGGCAATGAACTATTGTCATGTGATCAATGAGGCAGTCACAGCAATAATGCCCTGTGTTAAGGTCAAAAGTTCATGGCATGTTGAAAATAGAGAGATCTATCAATATGTAATTATTTATGTTATTTGAACCTTGCAGGGATCATAAGTCATCTACTGTGATGAGATAGAACTTGATAATTAACAGCAAAGCCAGAACATAGTTGTTAGTCATTGCTTTTGAATGCTTTTAGGTCAACTGAGCATTAAGTGCTCATGTTTAGTTATTGTGATCACTCTTATGTCCTTCCTACCACACCAGAGAGCTTCATGGTCAATTGAGTTTTTTTTAGTTTATCTGTGTTTCAGATAATGCTGTTATATGTAAAGAAAATACAAATAAAGGGTTTTAAGCTGTGATGATTTATGTACCAATTGTAATTATAGATTTAAATTTGGTCAGATATTAATTGAGATAGCATTGGCATGTTAATTTATAATATTCAGTATCAAAATTTTAATGTTGTCAAAATTTTAAGATGACCTTGTACTGTAAAGTGATAAAACTGGTGTGCTTGCAGCTTATCTAGTCACTTGCGAGTTAGCCTGGTCACCAGGCCCTGAAATATCTCTTTTACTAATAAATATCTATCAGTTTTGTTCTAAAGCCAGTCTACTATCAGCGCCAATTTCAGGTGATAAAACTGCCCCAGTGTATGAAGCAAAATCATATAAAATAGACTGGAAATAGTGCATGAACTATAGTATATAGAAAAAACATAAATTTTATCAGGCTAGTAACTAGTCTACTTGCAAGTCTGCTTCCTGGAAAACTTAATGATTATAACTGCTGGTATGCCTTAAACATATATGGTCATAAACTGTGTTGCCTCCTACTGAATTACCTCCCTTTATCATATGAGTATACTGTAGCTCTAACTGACAAATGAAAGAGGATGTTAAAAAGAAGTTCAATGCTCATGAATCATTATTTTATTACAGGTCTATGATTGTAATACGTGCTTTTATTAATTTCTATTAATGCCTGTCTACAATAATATTATTGCAATTTCATGTGTTAATGTTTTCCTACAAGAACATAATAAAAATTATTGACTTGTGTGCTATTTAACCAAAAACGCATGCCTTGGTGTTACCTGTGCTCTTGTTGTCTCTGTTCCTTATCTCTTGAACCCCTTAGAGGATTTTCATCAAGCTTGGGTCACATATTCTCATCAAAACAGTGTGCAGAGCTCATGTTCCAACACCCCCAGCTCAAGGTCAAGGTAACACTTAGAGGTCATTGGTTTTTTTGTGTCTGTACCATGCAACCTTTTCGGGGCATCAAAACAATGTGCAGAGCCCATATGTTACAAACCTTGTGGCTCAAGGTCACATCACAGATCATTGCTTTTTTCGTGACTGCACCGTATTCCTTCTCAAAAGATTCTCACAAAACTTTGGTTAAAGTGCCATACAAAATTTGCATGGGAATATAAGAGTCACCCTGTGATTGGGTGGTCGGTTAGTCAGTTGCATTTCTCTTGGCCATGGCATTACTTCAAAACGACTGGTTGGAATTCAATACTGCTTCATGAAATGGTCAAGCCGAAAGAGAGGAAGTGCAGTGTACAAGAACCATAATTCTATCTTGACTTACCCTATCGTGGGTATATCCACTGATGGAATATTTTTGCAATCCTGCAGTCTTTGAATGAAATCGCAGAAATATTTCCAGCAGCAAATAGATTAAAGCAAAAATTTAAATCACAGATAACCAGTTCTTTTTCAAATGATACCAAATTACGCATTTGCCGTGTCCGTGTCTTAGGAACTGGAAATGCAGTTTTTGCTTCCTTTTTTGTGGGCAAAATGCAGAAATTTCTTATCGCGAAAAATACTCGCTGTATGGTATTACACAGTATTGCCCTTTGTTACTTTTCCTTGTCTGTCTGTATGTATGTCGAAGCTTACGATAGATACTTGTACGTGGCTAAGAGGACAATACGTAACTGTAAATTCCATTCATTCAGTCTGTTGTGTGGCTAAAATTTTTATTTACGTGGCTTAAAAAAACAATGGAGAGAACAATAGCATAGCCACATAAGAATCACTTTATGAGAATGTAGTTGTCTGTCTCTCTCCGAGCCTAAAAAGTGGACCTAGTGGCCAAGTGGCTAGCAATAGGTAACAGGTAATTCTTGTTAATGTCATTCATTCTATTTGGTTATTTGGTTATAGTTTTGCTTACAGGCTAAAAAGAACAATAGAGAGAAAAGAAGAGCCTCACAACTGCTATCTTTTAGTCCATCTGTCTGTAGACAGAATCTTATAGATGTTAAATCTTCAAAACCCCTGTTCAGAATTTAGTGCTACTTCACAGATGTACCATGCCTAGTTGCCATGGTCTATGTTTCAGTTCACTAGATCAAAGGTCACAGGCACTCCAGATAGTAAAATCATGTGTGCTCTTAATTTCCAAAACCCATTTACTGATACTTCACAGAAGTGATAAGTACCATGACTAGTTGTGCTACCTTCCATGTTTCGGGTCACAGGGATTGAGATAATAAAATCTTGTGCGCTCTGATTCTTAAAAAACTCCGAATTTAATGACAAATCAAGAAAGTAAAAGTATCATGACTAGTTTTGCATTGTTCAATAATTACTTTAGCTTCAAATGTCAAATAAAAGGTGTCAGGGAGTTGGGGATAGTCATCACCTTCAATGATAGTTATTGTTGTATGTTGATGCTGTATTTTCAGGGTTGATGGTATGGGAATGGCTTATGGATATAATCCCTCAATTACAAAGGTTATTGTTGTATGTTGATGCTGTATTTTCAGGGTTGATGGTATGAGAATGGCTTATGGATATAATCCCTCAATTACAAAGGACAATAAATGTCAGGATACAAATGGACGGGATGAATTAGCTGAAGTGTGTCGCAAAATGATGCATGCATTTGGAGCCTCTTATACATTATGGGTAGCATTTGTAAGTATCAATGAATCCAGTTGTTTATTTGGAACCTGCAATACATTATGGGTAGCATTTGTAAGTACAGTCAAGTCTCGATTATTCAAAGTGAAGGGGACCAAGTTTTTATTTCGAATAATACATGGGTTCGAATAATCGAAGTCGAGGAGATGGCCAGCTGATTGTTGTGTAAATCGGCAATATATAGAGCTAGCTAGCATAGACGCTTTATGTTATATATGTAAATGTTTTGTTGAATCTTAAAAAAAAGGAAAAGAGAAATAAATTATTTCTAACTTTAAATTTATTTTTCACTATACATTTAAGCAGACATTTTGTAATGTTTACAAGTAAAATGCGTTGACAGGAAAATTAATTAATGGAACTAACATAATAATGTATTTACAACTACATTACTGTTTTGTTGTCATCCAATATAAATACATTTTGAAAGCATTTACTGTTTGAAACAAGAGCTGTCCCTCACAAGTGACGAATGCCCCCGAAAGAGGTGCCTCACAGTCTGTGTCCTCTCCATGTGCTCAATAAATGTGCTATGTAATTTTAAAATCCTTCCATGCATGACAGAGTAATCATGCATACAGTATTCCATTACTTTAAACACTAAGTGTGACCTTGACCTTTGAGGTAGGGACTTGGGTCTTGCACGCGACACGTCGTCTTGATGTGCTAGACATGTGTGCCATATTATTTTAAAATCCTTCAAGGCATGACAAAGTTACAGTCCGGACACGAATGTGTGCATATATGCATATATAGAGGAATCCATTACCTTCAAACTCTAAGTGTGACCTTGACCTTTGAGCTAGGGACCTGGGTCTTGCACGCGACACATCGTCTTGATGTGCTAGACATTTGTGCCAAGTTATTTTAAAATCCTTCAATGCATGACAAAGTTACAGTCCGGACACGAATGTGTGCATATATGCATATATAGAGGAATCCATTACCTTCAAACTCTAAGTATGACCTTGACCTTTGAGCTAGGGACGTGGGTCTTGCACGCGACACATCGTCTTGATGTACTAGACATGTGTGCCTAGTTATTTTAAAATCCTTCAATGCATGACAAAGTTACAGTCCGGACACGAATGTGTGCATATATAGAGGATTCCATAACCTTCATACTCCAAGTGTGACCTTCACCTTTGAGGTAGGGATGTGGGTCTTGCACGCGACACGTCGTCTTGATGTGCTAGACATGTGTGCCAAGTTATTTTAAAATCCTTCAATGCATGACAAAGTTACAGTCCGGACACGAATTTGTAAGTGGGGACGCACGGACGGACGGACGGACAGACGGAGCGATTTTAATATGCCACCCTTCGGGGGCATAAAAAGACGTTATTACAGTCTGTTTACAGCACTTTTTATGGAGATCGTACTCCACTATTTTATCAGACATTGCACATAGAAAATTTTAAGGTAGAAGGAATTTTTCTTCTGACATTTTAACTTTAAATTCCTGTCTTAAATAGTAATGATAGAATTTATGTTTTCATGAGTTTGTAAACTAATCATGTTTGAAATTAAAAGTGAACAAAACGGCTTTCAAACAAAAAACAAAAGCTGTTCCTTTGATATCAAATAGTTAAAAGCGAGCGTGTAATAATCACACCTTAGCATATATTACGGACAGACCCCGTGTCGTTTTTCACAATCTGAACGTGTCAGTAATCATTGGCTTGATTGGAATGTATTTTGAATAATGTATGTGAAATTCCATATAAACATTGTCCATTTGGTTGAAAAATCTCTTCAAATAACACCAGGTTTTTGAAAAATCGATTTCAGATAAGCCATTTAATTTAATATACATTAATATTTAAACATTTCTTGACCAAATTTTGTCTTCGGATTACACAAGGTTTACGAATAATAGGTTGTTGAATAATTGGGGTCGAACTGTATCAACGAATCCAGTTTTTTTACTTGGAGCCTTCTATTCACTATGAGTAGCATTTGTAAGTAACATTGAATTCAGAGGTTTACTTTGAGCCTCCTGTACACTACAGGTAGCATTTGTAAGTATCATTGAATTCAGAGGTTTACTTTGAGCCTCCTGTACACTACAGGTAGCATTTGTAAGTATCAGTGAATTCAGAAGTTTACTTTAATACTCCTGTACACTACAGGTAGCATTTGTAAGTATCAATGAATTCAGAAGTTTACTTTGAGCCTCCTGTACACTACAGGTAGCATTTGTAAGCAGCATTGAATTCAGAAGTTTACTTTGAGCCTCCTGTACACTACAGGTAGCATTTGTAAGTATCAATGAATTCAGAAGTTTACTTTGAGCCTCCTGTACACTACAGGTAGCATTTGTAAGTATCAATGAATTCAGAAGTTTACTTTGAGCCTCCTGTACACTACAGGTAGCATTTGTAAGCAGCATTGCATTCAGAAGTTTACTTTGAGCCTCCTGTACACTACAGGTAGCATTTGTAAGTATCAATGAATTCAGAAGTTTACTTTGAGCCTCCTGTACACTACAGGTAGCATTTGTAAGTATCAATGAATTCAGAAGTTTACTTTGAGCCTCCTGTACACTACAGGTAGCATTTGTAAGTATCATTGAATTCAGAGGTTTACTTTGAGCCTCCTGTACACTACAGGTAGCATTTGTAAGTATCATTGAATTCAATGATTTACTTTGAGCCTCCTGTACACTACAGGTAGCATTTGTAAGTATCAGTGAATTCAGAAGTTTACTTTAATACTCCTGTACACTACAGGTAGCATTTGTAAGTATCAATGAATTCAGAAGTTTACTTTGAGCCTCCTGTACACTACAGGTAGCATTTGTAAGCAGCATTGAATTCAGAAGTTTACTTTGAGCCTCCTGTACACTACAGGTAGCATTTGTAAGTATCAATGAATTCAGAAGTTTACTTTGAGCCTCCTGTACACTACAGGTAGCATTTGTAAGTATCAATGAATTCAGAAGTTTACTTTGAGCCTCCTGTACACTACAGGTAGCATTTGTAAGTATCAATGAATTCAGAAGTTTACTTTGAGCCTCCTGTACACTACAGGTAGCATTTGTAAGTATCATTGAATTCAGAGGTTTACTTTGAGCCTCCTGTACACTACAGGTAGCATTTGTAAGTATCAGTGAATTCAGAAGTTTACTTTGAGCCTCCTGTACACTACAGGTAGCATTTGTAAGTATCATTGAATTCAGAGGTTTACTTTGAGCCTCCTGTACACTACAGGTAGCATTTGTAAGTATCAGTGAATTCAGAAGTTTACTTTGAGCCTCCTGTACACTACAGGTAGCATTTGTAAGTATCATTGAATTCAGAGGTTTACTTTGAGCCTCCTGTACACTACAGGTAGCATTTGTAAGTATCAGTGAATTCAGAAGTTTACTTTGAGCCTCCTGTACACTACAGGTAGCATTTGTAAGTATCAGTGAATTCAGAAGTTTACTTTGAGCCTCCTGTACACTACAGGTAGCATTTGTAAGTATCATTGAATTCAGAAGTTTACTTTGAGCCTCCTGTACACTACAGGTAGCATTTGTAAGTATCAATGAATTCAGAAGTTTACTTTGAGCCTCCTGTACACTACAGGTAGCATTTGTAAGTATCAGTGAATTCAGAAGTTTACTTTGAGCCTCCTGTACACTACAGGTAGCATTTGTAAGTATCAGTGAATTCAGAAGTTTACTTTAATACTCCTGTACACTACAGGTAGCATTTGTAAGTATCATTGAATTCAGAAGTTTACTTTGAGCCTCCTGTACACTACAGGTAGCATTTGTAAGCAGCATTGAATTCAGAAGTTTACTTTGAGCCTCCTGTACACTACAGGTAGCATTTGTAAGTATCAGTGAATTCAGAAGTTTACTTTGAGCCTCCTGTACACTACAGGTAGCATTTGTAAGTATCAGTGAATTCAGAAGTTTACTTTGAGCCTCCTGTACACTACAGGTAGCATTTGTAAGTATCATTGAATTCAGAGGTTTACTTTGAGCCTCCTGTACACTACAGGTAGCATTTGTAAGTATCAGTGAATTCAGAAGTTTACTTTGAGCCTCCTGTACACTACAGGTAGCATTTGTAAGTATCAGTGAATTCAGAAGTTTACTTTGAGCCTCCTGTACACTACAGGTAGCATTTGTAAGTATCAGTGAATTCAGAAGTTTACTTTGAGCCTCCTTTACACTACAGGTAGCATTTGTAAGCAGCATTGAATTCAATGATTTACTTTGAGCCTCCTGTACACTACAGGTAGCATTTGTAAGTATCAGTGAATTCAGAAGTTTACTTTGAGCCTCCTTTACACTACAGGTAGCATTTGTAAGCAGCATTGAATTCAATGATTTACTTTGAGCCTCCTGTACACTACAGGTAGCATTTGTAAGTATCATTGAATTCAGAGGTTTACTTTGAGCCTCCTGTACACTACAGGTAGCATATGTAAGTATCATTGAATTCAGAGGTTTACTTTGAGCCTCCTTTACACTACAGGTAGCATTTGTAAGCAGCATTGAATTCAATGGTTTACTTTGAGCCTCCTATACACTACAGGTAGCATTTGTAAGCAACATTGAATTCAATGATTTGCTTTGAGCCTCCTGTACACTACAGGTAGCATTTGTAAGTATCAGTGAATTCAGAAGTTTACTTTGAGCCTCCTTTACACTACAGGTAGCATTTGTAAGCAGCATTGAATTCAATGATTTACTTTGAGCTTCCCATACACTACAGGTAGCATTTGTAAGTATCAATGAATTCAGAGGTTTATTTTAAGACTCCTGTACACTACAGGTAGCATTTGTAAGCAACATTGAATTCAATGATTTGCTTTGAGCTTCCCATACACTACAGGTAGCATTTGTAAGTATCAATGAATTCAGAAGTTTACTTTAATACTCCTATACACTACAGGTAGCATTTGTAAGTATCATTGAATTCAGAGGTTTACTTTGAGCCTCCTGTACACTACAGGTAGCATATGTAAGTATCATTGAATTCAGAGGTTTACTTTGAGCCTCCTTTACACTACAGGTAGCATTTGTAAGCAGCATTGAATTCAATGGTTTACTTTGAGCCTCCTATACACTACAGGTAGCATTTGTAAGCAACATTGAATTCAATGATTTACTTTGAGCTTCCCATACACTACAGGTAGCATTTGTAAGTATCAATGAATTCAGAGGTTTATTTTAAGCCTCCTGTACACTACAGGTAGCATTTGTAAGCAGCATTGAATTCAATGATTTACTTTGAGCCTCCTATACACTACAGGTAGCATTTGTAAGCAACATTGAATTCAATGATTTACTTTGAGCCTCCTATACACTACAGGTAGCATTTGTAAGCAACATTGAATTCAGAGGTTTATTTTGAGCCTCCTATACACTACAGGCGTCTATGTGATAAAGAGAAGATAACCCTGTGAAAATGCTTCTTGATTTGTACGTAAAAATTTCTAGTTACAGTCTTTTGTGCAACTAGCACTTTCATACACATATACAGTCAAACTTGTATTAAGCGACCGCTCAAGGGAAAGACCAAAACCGGTCGCTTAATAAAATGGTCTCTTAATACAAAGTATCACCGGAAACTGCAACCGTTATCCATGAATATCGTTGTGTCACGTGGTAATTTTCCAAAAGCAGCAAATTAGTTTAAACATGAAAGTACCGAAAATCGGTAAATACTCGACAATTAACACCTGCGAACATAAGTATGGACGATAATCCTTATGAGATTTGACACCTATGTGCCTAATTTGGACGTTAAAAGCAACATCAAAGCGGTCAGTTTTCATAGAGAGGATCTGTATGCGCATAAATGGTCGCCTAATACGAATAAAAGACCGATTATGGGTCGCTAATTACTGGTCGCTGGTCGCGTTAGACAAAAGTCGCTTAATGCAATAGCAATACAGTGTAAAAAAGCTCGGGAGGATTCAGAAGTGGTCGCTTAAGACAAAGGTCGCTTAATACACGTGGTCCCATGGGCAAGTTCGACTGTATTATTAACCACTTTAAGTTTTAATTTAAAACTTTGCCCTTGTTTATGCTTGGGGTTTTTTACTGACAAAGTTTATTTTTATTAGCAAGCACTATCAGAATCTAACACATTTCCAATGGGTTTCTTAAAATGTGTATAAAACTAATGTGAGGAAGAAAGTGTCATTTTTATTTTAAGCAGATCACCAGACTGTGGTATAAGTTGTTGTTACACTAAGTGATATAATATTGTTGTCGTTGTATTTTCAGGTTACCAATGCAACATGCAATTTTATCAACGAGAAACGCATTTTCTTGAACATGACAGGGCCAAACATATATGAATGGGAGGTGATGAAACCAGGAAATGGCTGGGTCGATACATTACGGTGTACAGCTGATCAATACTAACAGCTAAATCATGCTTGACATTATATGCTAGGATGAAGAGTACACAGTAGCTGCCTCAAGCTGGGACACATGTATATAAATAGGTTGCACCCTGTTGGCGGTGTAAACTGCCTTACAGTTGTATAATGAGGGACCATATTTTATGTGACAAAAAACATTTTTAAAGGCAGAGGGAAATTAATACAAAATATGTTTTGTGTTGCTGGAAAAAGTAACACCAATTACATGCTCATCATTGTTGTCATCTGTGAAAAATTTAAGACAAGCGAAATTTATGCTCATGAAACAAAACTTTGGAGAACTTGCCAGGAAAGTTTGCCATTTTATTTGTAGAAAAGTTATAGAAATGTAACTTCGCAGTATTTATTGTACATTGGTGGCAGGGTGCTTATGTGAATCGTAGCCATTTTCTGCATCTGTTTAAGGAAATGTTGTTTACAGGAATTGACACTAGAAAGAAAACATAGCTCCAGACTGATTCTTAAAACATTATGCCTTTGAGATTTAAGGATTTGTTTACAGTGTGAAGTTCTACTCCACCATGAGATTATACCCAGTGCATCGAAAACACAAAAAGATTAATTTGTTAAAATAGATGGAAGGTGGTGCTGTTTTGAAGCCACCTGACATAGTGATTATATGATACTGTCCCATGGTGTTGAAAATTTCATAATACGAACATTTTACAGTTACAGAAAAATTTAAATGTTTTTAGATACTGAAGTTCATTGCTCATATGTGTTCATTAATTTAATTGATATTGTATGCATTTTTTGAAAATATTTTGTCGGCCTCTTGCCCACTTACTTATTATAATTATTGCTATATTTGAATATGATCCTGTAGTCAGACACTGCCCAGAGCAGTCAGTTTTGGGGGGTGTAAAGGAGTCACCCGGTGGTTGGTCGGTGGGGTTGGCAGTCTGTTGCATTTTCCTTGTCCGAGCATAACTTGAAAACTACTAGTTGGAATTCATAACAACTTCATACAATGATCAAGCACAATAAGAGGAAGTGCATAGCACAAGAACCATAACTCTATCGATAGTAATTACAGAGTTATTGCCCTTTGTTACATTTCCTTGTCCGGAGCATAACTTGAAAACTACGAATTGGAATTCAATACAACTTCATACAATGGTCAAGTACATTGAGAGGAAGTGCAGTGCACAAGAACCATAACTCTTTCTTGACTCATAGAGTTATTGCCCTTTGTTACTTTTCCTTGTCCGGAGCATAACTTGAAAACTACTGGTTGGAATGCATCATACAATAGTCCAGCACAATGAGAGAAAGTGCAGTGTACAAGAACCTTAACTCTATCTTGACTAATTACAGAGTTATTGCCAAGAACAATATCTCTATTTCAGTGTTTTTTTTGCAAGGTATTCTGTTACTACGAACTTCCTCAGTTATAAAGCAGTCTTTCAGGGGTATTAATCACATTTAGTGATAGCTCTAGTTTAAACTAAAATGATACAGCCATTTTTTTTTCCTAAGGAAATAGCTACATTAAGTTTTGTGTTTCGGTAATTTTTTCTCCTGTCTTTCATGTAACATTGAAATTTAATTAAAGAACTATTCATTATCATAAGTTGATTACGAGTTGTAAAACACTGTATCTAGTATCTATTGGTTTTAAAGTTACTGAATGAGCACTGATGTCAACAAAAGAAAATACGGATTTCCACATGACTGATTTAAGGCCATCTTGTACCTCTTCTTTAAAAATTTCATCAAAATATTAAACACAGTTAAGGTACCATATTTTCCCATAGAGTTTGATGGAACTTAGGTCTGTTCATTTGGTAACCTCTGCATTTAATTGTTGTTAATGAAATTAAAAAAGGAGGCCTCCATGAAAAGAACAAAATATTTTGTGTTGAATGGATGTCCCCCCTCCCCTTTGTTTTTCATGGAAAAGGAAAGTGCCAGTCATACTCAGCATATTCAATATCCAAATATTTGATATCAAATTATTTGCATGAAAAATAAATTTTTGCTTACAGTGCTACCTGAACTAAATTTGTACTTAAACGCTGTATTAATGTATGGAAAACAGAAAGATATAATATATGTACCACCAATATAACCAATTTGAAAAGCTTATGAATCGCAATATTTGTGCATAGCTGATAATCCTATTTACCAAGAGTTTGCATATTTTAATTACTTTTTATCTAAAATATTTGACTCTAAATGAAGAAATGAAGTTAAGGGGTCTATCAACATAGTTTTGCTATGTGTGCTTGGTACGGAGAATGTTTGGTGGAACTTAGGTCTGTGCATTTAGTTACCTCTGCATTTAATTGTCGTTATTGACATTCAAAAAAGGAGGCCTCCATGAAAATAACAAAATATTTTGTGTTGAATTAGCGCATCCCCTGTTCCCCTGTTACAATCATGCCCAGGGGTGTCTTAAGGGAAAATTAGGTGTCTGACTCATCATGCAAAACTTCACAAAAAATATTCAGCAGGTGTATTAACATCAGTGTAAAATGGCTCTCAGGTTAAATAGCTTTGTGAAAATGACTGCTTGGTTGGTTTGAAAATATCTTCTAAATAATTTAGAATATCATAGCTGATCCAAGTTTGCAGTGTTCTTCATACTTACTGTAACTCAGTTTATATTTGAGAGGACAAATTTTTGCCTTTTGCTGAAGTTTGGCATATTTGCATTTTCTGTATTTCTGAAAATAAAATTTCACGGAATTATTAAGCCAGGGTTTGTTACAAACAGCATGTTTTATATATTGGGTCATGAACTGGTCAGATCTTAGATAAACCTTGTGAACACACTAGAAGCCAAATTTTGTACCCAATCATTTTGAAAATTAGTCGAAATGTTTGTCTTGATAAACTCGAGGTCAAGATCAAAACTGAGTTACATGGGGTCAAAAACTAGGTCATCAGGTAAAAACAATAGAAAAAACCTCACATGTATACACTCTAGAAACACAGGGTCAAAAACTAGGTCACCAGGTAAACTTGTATACACTATAATCCACATTGTGTACCAAATTACCTTGAAAATTGGTCAGAAAGTTTGTATTGATGAATTCATGGTCAAGATTTGAAGCTGGGTAATGTGGAGTCAAGAATTAGGTCACTAGTTCTTGACCTTGTTGCTATTTGAAGCCCCAGTATTACAATTTGGGTAGTGTATACAGTTTGCAAACAGATTTTAAAATGACATTGATCTAATTTTATATCATAAAATAGTCACCTCTGCTGTCCATCACAACTTCTACCCATTAAAACTAAGATGAAAGAAAACCACCATGGGTTGCATTAAATTTGTCAATTTATAGTAGACTGTGCTATGTTCGGTTGTTATATGTGTAAAATTATGTTTTAGCGCCTGTAAGATAGATTTAGTTTTACAAAAGGAGCTTCATAGTAATGTCTGTGACTATTTTCTGTATTACATTTTTTTTCTAAATAATCAGATTTGTTTGGGATACATACAAACACTGTACAGGTTAGAATTTATTTGACTGTTAGATGTTACACAGCTTGTTGTTGTCAGGAGGAATACCTGCTTAGATAGTTGTGATTTTAGTATTATTGTTTCATTTCATGTTTTATTGCCTTGAATTGTTCTTTATATTATTGTTGTAGGATGTAATGCACATGTTTATATAGGATAACTTCTTCATTGCATTGAAATGTTGTGTTTATTTTATCTTAGTATTCAGCACAATCACACCTGTGAAGCATTTAATCAAATGTTTAGTTATGAGCAATTAGATTTTTAAATTACAGATCAATATAAGGTTTTAATTTTTCTATGTCCTTAAATAAGAACAATGCAGATTTGCAAGCAATTTCTAACGTTTTATTTGTTTTATTGTTTGATATATGTATTATTTGTAGAAAAACCATCTGTCTTTAATAGGAAGTTATATGTAAGTGTATGTTTACAGGGTATTATTGTACAGTACAGCGAATGTAGCTCTTAGTCCCTGGTATGGATGGCATCTTCCTCATGATGGCTGTACTGATACAAGCTCACATGAACTTCATGCATTCTTTCTACTATTATTCATGTGATGCAATATTATATAATTAAAAATTATAGCACATCAGGTAAACCACATCAAAATATTTCCATTTTCTTATTCAGTAGTTTTAGGTGTATAATTATCATATTCTTGACAGGTTAAATTTTAAGACTGAATATCAAATAATGAACTTTAATAATCCAAATGAAAAAATGAGTATTGATCAAAGATTGTTGAACTCTGTAAGTTCTAAATGTTCAAAGGTCCAGATCATCAGAATGTAAAGGAAAAAATGTTGAGTTATTGTCATCAAATGAAACTGCTTGGAGGTGACATTGCTGCTTGGGGTAGGTTTCTATAAAGGTCCAAGTTTTTCATGGACCATGAAGGGTAGGGCTCACTCTACCATTTTAAGATAAGTTGCACATTGTACCTCTAGCATTGATTTCATATTAATTATGACATTTTTTTATAGTTTGGGAAATATTTTGTGTTTATGTCAATTTTTCTCCAAAAGTATAAAAGTTTTAGCTTTTAAAAGAGCAAAAACTGGGTTCTTGTTTATCCCCCCGCCGAAGGCGAAGGGCATATTAGAAATGGTCTCCGTCCGTCCATGCGTCTGTGCGTCCGTCCCAATTTTGTCTGGAGCATAACTCCAAAAGTACTTGAGCGATTTTCTTCAAACTTCATACACTGACATAGCACATTGGGAGGAAGTGCAGTGTGTAAATACAATAGCTCTACCTTGCCTACTTTTAGAGTTATTCCCCTTCATCAGATTTACTTGAAAAACTTTGTCCAAAGCATAACTCCAAAAGTACTTGAGGGATTTTCTTCAAACTTAATACACTGACATAGCACATTGGTAGGAAGTGCAGTGTGCAAGAACAATAACTCTACCTTGCCTACTTTTAGAGTTATTCCCCTTTATCAGATTTACTTTCAAAGTTTTGTCCAGAGCATAACTCCAAAAGTACTTGAGGGATTTACTTCAAACTTAATACACTGACATAACACATTGGTAGGAAGTGCAGTGTGCAAAAACAATAACTCTACCTTGCCTACTTTTAGAGTTATTCCCCTTTATCAGATTTACTTGTCCGAAGCATAACTCCAAAAGTGCTTGAGGGATTTTCTTCAAACTTAATACACTGACATAGCACATTGGTAGGAAGTGCAGTGTGTAAGAACAATAACTCTACCTTGCCCACTTTTAGAGTTATTCACCTTTATCAGATTTACTTTAAAACTTTTGTCCAGAGCATAACTCCAAAAGTACTTGAGGGATTTACTTCAAACTTAATACACTGACATAGCACATTGGTAGGAAGTGCAGTGTGCAAGAACAATAACTCTACCTTGCCTACTTTTAGAGTTATTCCCCTTTATCAGATTTACTTGAAAAAAAATTCCCGAGCATAACTCCAAAAGTACTTGAGGGATTTTCTTCAAACTTAATACACTGACATAGCACAATTGGTAGGAAGTGCAGTGTGTAAGAACAATAACTCTACCTTGCCTACTTTTAGAGTTATTCCCCTTTATCAGATTTACTTGAAAAAAAAATTTCCGGAGCGTAACTCCAAAAGTACTTGAGGGATTTTCTTCAAACTTAATACACTGACATTGCACAATTGGTAGGAAGTGCCGTGTGCAAGAACAATAACTCTACCTTGCCTTCTTTTAGTCAAATAGAAAAATATCATACCTATACTGATAATGAACATTAATATAATTTTGCAATCCTTCTCTTCATTGCCTTATTCCTTTTCCACTTACTTGAAAACTGTACTTGGCATGACCATAACTATACAGCTTTTTAAGGATTTCCTCTCACCAAGTAAAATGTACGAAAGTACAACCTTCAGGTAACGTCTTCCCGGCGAGGGGATTAACCATGTGTAACATGGCTCTTGTGAAAAAGTGGAAACTATAATTGTATAAGATTTATTATTACATAAAAGGTGCTAAACATAGAGTGGCTATGGACAATATCTTAAATATCATATGTTACCATTTTAGCAGAAAAGTCATTAATATATGACAAACTTTGCAATTTTTATTAATTTTTCAAGGGGTTTTGGACATTTTTAAATTGCAAAATACTCCCATAAAGGTTTGTATTTTTAATGAGATTTTTCTAGTTTATTTGGTTTTATCAGGACATATGCAATAAACTTAGATGAGACATATTTAATCAATAGTTAAATGCAAACTGTAAGTGCTTGTTTTGTATGATTAATTTCTAGTCACCAGTTTTGCTTCTTGTATACATTCAAACTAATCTTTGTCATCATACTGCTTTAAAGGTGTTTAGAACATACAGATGTCACACACCACACTCATACATGTATTCCTTGTTTACTAGCGGATGAGCTTACCACTGTGGTGACCACCATATTTGTTAGCTCACCTGAGCATAAGTGCACAAGTGCTCATGGTGAGCTATTGTGACCGCTTGTTGTCTGTCAGTTGTTGTCAGTTATGGGTAGTCAATTGCTTCGTACAACATCTCCTGAAGCACTTGGCTAATTTCAACCAAACTTCACAGGATTGTTCTTCGAATGATCGTCTAGCAAAATTGCTATGCTGGTTCCACTGCATAAGAAGCTGTCTGGGTTAAAAAATAGGAAAACCTTTATACACTATCTCCTAACCACTGGTCCAATTTTAGCCAAGCTTCACAGGCTTGTTCCTTGGTTGGTCCTCTACCAAAGTTGGTAAAGCAGTTCTTCTCAGTAGCACAAAATGGCCACCAGGGCTAAAAGTAGAAAATCTCTTAATAGCATCTTATCCTTAATCAAACTCCATAGGACTTTTCCTTGGATGGTCCTGCACTAAAATTGTTCCTATTCACACAAAATGGCTGCTAGAGCTAAAAACATCAAAAAACTTCACTGGTAAAAAATAAAATTCTACTAAACTTGTTGTGGATTGTCTCTTGGATGGTCTAGCAAAATTGCTCACACAGCTCTGCTCCAGTGTACAATTACTATCTTTATCAGGAATTGTGCAGATCTGGGAATGTATTGCACATGGTCTCTGTTTACTCAAATGAGTGAGCGATATATGACCCTCTTTTTAGCTATTTAGGTAATTGAAAGCAGTGCATTGCTGTTTCTGTTTGTGAATGCACTGTTTATGAGTTGTGGTAAATTCAGTATACAAAATTAATAATTAATTCATGTTGAGATGAAATTTCGTAAGTATCAATACCTTTATATTACAAAATAATGTTTAGCTGTTCACCCTACAGATTTATTAAAACTTTCTTTGTCTTGGTACATGTATATTTTATATGTTAGTGTTATATATGTATTAAAAGCTAAATGGCAGATATATACTTTGCAGCATTATAGGGTGAAGTTTGAACACTTGTTACAATATAAAAACATCAAGTGTTGAGGAGAACTTCTGTTTTAGTCACTTACATGTTAAGGAAATATTTCTTTTTTATCGAGGAAATGACAACAAAACTATAATGTTCATCATGCTTTGCCACATTTGTATTTAAAGTTGGTGAAGTGAGGTATTGTGTCTGTTTATTGGGTCTGCAATCTTATCCTTGTTGGATGTAAATTAAGAGTTAGGGTTTCAGTATGGTGACACTGAAAACTATCATGTTTGCATTCTATCTGCAGATTTCTTTTAATCTTTAGTTTGACCAAATGGCAACCTAACTTCTTATTATTTTACACTGGTCAAATTAAAGTGTATTTAAGAATGCTAGAGTCACATTGCTAAACATTCTGAGCCCACGTGTCATGTATTCATTTTCTTCTTCATTTTGTCATTATGTTAAGTGCATTATCAAGGCTATATTTAAGATTTTTACGACGTTTACAATGCCAGTTTTTGTGCTTGATTCAGTTACATATATTTTGTTGATTATATTTCCTGTTTTAGCTTACCCTAGCACAAAGTGCTAAAGTAGAGCTATTGTGATTGCTTGATGTCCATTGTCTGTCTGTCCACAATGACCATATTTAAGTCCTCATGAAAGTTAGTCTGTTGGTCAGATCATAGAAAGACGTAGTTAGATCTCTAGAGACCACATTTTGCACCTGGTTGCAGTGGTACAAACTTAGATATTACAAAAACAGGGGTAAACTTAATTTCCCAACTGCATTTCTTCTTTATTTCTATACTCACAGGCTTAAAAGGATTTTGATGTAGCAGAAAATCTGCTTTAGTGTTGTGATACTTAGGTCCTAAAAACAAGTTTCTATGTTTATTGGAGACAAAACTTTGTTTTAAGGAATGTCAAGTTCATCTAACCAGTATTTCAATGAATTTTTGATATAGTGAAATAAGTCAGGTGGATTTCTTTATGTGCATGTTCCACTGTATCATGTAAGTGGGTCAAAATGTTTTTGTTCATATTCACAAGGTCGAGTTACAAACAGGGTCACATAGGATAAAAAAAATATTTGTCTTGATGAAATCTAAGTAAAGGTTATTATCACCAGGTATGTTAGGTCAAAACCTAGGTCACCATGAAAAATCATAGAAAAACCTTGTCAAAACCTAGGTCACCATGCAAAATCATAGAAAAACCTTGTCAAAACCTAGGCCACCATGCAAAATTATAGAAAAACCTTGTCAAAACCTAGGTCACCATGCAAAATCATAGAAAAACCTTGTCAAAACCTAGGTCACCATGCAAAATTATAGAAAAACCTTGTTAAAACCTAGGTCACCATGCAGAATCATAGGAAAACCTTGTCAAAACCTAGGTCACCATGCAGAATCATAGGAAAACCTTGCGAACACTCCACTAACAACATTTTGTTGCAAATCAGCTTGGACAGTGATCAGAATGTTTTGTGGCCATTAGTGGTTATATGTAGGTAGAAACTAGGTCACCTTGTCAAATTATAGAAACAATCTCTAGTAGCTACTGTATGTACCCACTTAGTAGTGGACTTGCTGTGAAATGGCCAGAAATTATTATCTAGTCTAGTTTCAAAGTGTGTCACAAAAAGGGCTAGGAACTAGGTCATCAATTCAAATCATAAAATAACCTAGTAAACACTCTACAGACTACATTTAGGTTCCAAAAAGCATGAAAGTTGGTCAGAATGTTTGTCTAGCTTAATTGATCATGTTGAATCAAAATCACCATGCCAAAACATAGTGAAACTTTTTGAATACTCTAAAGGCCACACTTTGTAACCAATTTTCAGGAAAGTTAGTCAGAATTTTTGTCTTGATGATTTAGAGGTGGGTTATGTTGGGTCAAAAACTAGCTCACTATGTCTATATAATCATAGAAGTACTCTAGAGACCACACTTGGTGCCCAAACTAGTATGAAGTTTAGACAGAAAGCCTGTATTGATGAACTCTATTTCAAGTTTGAAACTCTATTACATGGGATCATAAACTATGACAATAGTTCAAATTGTAGAAAAACCTTGTTAACACTTACAGGCCACAATTCTTTTCCAGATCAGCTTGAAACTTTAGTTAGAATTTTTGTGCTGATGAGCTGTATGTACACCCCGTGTTGATGAGCTGTATGTACACCCCGTGTTGATGAGCTGTATGTACACCCCGTGTTGATGAGCTGTATGTACACCCCGTGTCGATGAGCTGTATGTACACCCCGTGTCCATGAGCTGTATGTACACCCCGTGTTCATGAGCTGTATGTACACCCCGTGTCGATGAGCTGTATGTACACCCCGTGTTCATGAGCTGTATGTACACCCCGTGTTCATGAGCTGTATGTACACCCTGTGTTAATCTTGTAGGTGCAGTCTGTACTGCAGTTGTTTTCAGGTGAGCGATATAGAGCCATCTTAGCCCTCTTGTTCCTAATATGTACTATTTATGTGTTCTTCAAAGAAAGCTATGTATTGGCTTATGTTTGTATATAGCTGATTCATGTTTGGTGGTTATTTCTAGTTGTGACTTATTTTAACAATATCTAAACAGTTACTGTTCTTTGTTATCACCATTGTTCTCCTGGCCAGTACTTCACTAGAGATGTAATCAAGAATAACTGTTTACTACAAGGAACAATTTCAAATATAAATTATGTTATTTGGATATATACAGATAATGTTTTCTTCATTTTTGCAGCTAAAAGCTATTGTCTATAACATAAAAAGTTGGAAGAAAATTTGTAACTTACAATATTCATGAAATTGTAAGAGCAAGTACATGTAACATTTCCATTGGAAGTTATATTAGTTGATAAACTTTCCAATTTGAAACTGTAAAACTCACTTGTATATTCAGTATACCTGAAACACACTGTATACATTGCTGTTCCTAGTTGCTACAGTAAATATGTCTACTTATTTAAAGTTGAAACAATTGTTTCTGCATTTTAAGTTATAACGTTAAGCTACTCTCAATATAAACACTTTTGTTTATGGATGTTACAGTTAGTCATTTCATTCGAAATTGAAATGTTCAATTAAATATTTATGTCTGGGTTTCCTTTTGACATTGTAACAGTGAGCCTTTACATTCAATATTGTAATACATTTTGCGAGAATCAATGTGAAATTGTTATAGATGATTGCCTTTCTTTCTTTAATTTATATGAGACATTTCACTTGTGCCATAACTATTATATGAATGGCATTCCAGAATTAAACAGATTTTAGCTGTAGCATATTGTTAAATTGCTTTTTTGAACATTGTTTAGCATGTTACCTCCATGAACCTACCTTGAAACTGACAGAACAACCATATAATGATAGATAATTGATTTCTTTAGTTGTTGTTGCTATATAAGGTCAAATCATAAATGTATAATTGTGTTATTCATACTGATTAACAGATATCCTAAAAATCATTCATAATTTAGGCGTTAGTATTAGAATTGCAGAAGAGTTTTTGTAACACAAGAGTTGTAAAAAGATAATGTGTGAAACTGTAGACTGTCTTTAAGTTGATGTTGATAAGTCAATGATGTCAAAACATCACCATTGCTGCTTTAACAAAAAATATCTTTCGAAAATGTGAACATTTTTTTATGCCCCCGAAGGGTGGCATATTAAAATCGCACCGTCTGTCCGTCTGACCGTCTGTCCGTCTGTCCGTCCGTCCGTCTGTCCGTCCGTCCGTGCGTCCCCACTTACAAATTCGTGTCCGGACTGTAACTTTGTCATGCATTGAAGGATTTTAAAATAACTTGGCACACATGTCTAGCACATCAAGACGACGTGTCGCGTGCAAGACCCACATCCCTACCTCAAAGGTGAAGGTCACACTTGGAGTATGAAGGTTATGGAATCCTCTATATATGCACACATTCGTGTCCGGACTGTAACTTTGTCATGCATTGAAGGATTTTCAAATAACTAGACACACATGTCTAGCACATCAAGACGACGTGTCGCGTGCAAGACCCACGTCCCTAGCTCAAAGGTCAAGGTCATACTTAGAGTTTGAAGGTAATGGATTCCTCTATATATGCATATATGCACACATTCGTGTCCAGACTGTAACTTTGTCATGCATTGAAGGATTTTAAAATAACTTGGCACAAATGTCTAGCACATCAAGACGACGTGTCGCGTGCAAGACCCACGTCCCTACCTCAAAGGTCAAGGTCACACTTAGAGTTTGAAGGTAATGGATTCCTCTATATATGCATATATGCACACATTCGTGTCCGGACTGTAACTTTGTCATGCCTTGAAGGATTTTAAAATAATTTGGCACAAATGTCTAGCACATCAAGACGACGTGTCGCGTGCAAGACCCACATCCCTACCACAAAGGTCAAGGTCACACTTAGAGTTTATAGGTAATGGAATCCTGTATATATGCATACATTTGTGTCCGGACTATAACTTTATTATACCCCCAAAACGAAGTTTAGGGGGGTATATAGGAGTCACCCGGTGGTTGGTCGGTCGGTCGGTTGGTCGGTCGGTCGGTCGGTCGGTCGGTCGGTCGGTCGGTCGGGCGGTCTGTTGCATTTTCCTTGTCCGGAGCATAACTTGAAAACTACTAGTTGGAATTCAATACAACTTCATACAATGGTCAAGCACATTGAGAGGAAGTGCAGTGCACAAGAACTATAACTCCATCTTGACTTATTACAGAGTTATTGCCCTTTGTTACTTTTCCTTGTCCGGAGCAAAACTTGAAAACTATTCCTTGTCCGGAGCAAAACTTGAAAACTACTAGTTGGAATTCAATACAACTTCATACAATGATCAAGCACACTCAGAGGAAGTGCAGTGTACAAGAACTATAACTCTATCTTGAGTATTTACTGAGTTATTGCCCTTTGTTACTTTCCCTTGTCCGAAGCATAACTTGAAAACTACTAGTTGGAATTAAGTACAACCTCATACAATGGTCAAGTACATTTAGAGGAAGTGCAGTGCACAGGAACCATAACTCCATCTTGACTCATTACAGAGTTATTACCCTTTGTTACTTTTCCTTGTCCGGAGCATAACTTGAAAACTTCTGGTTGGAATTCAATACAACTTCATACAATGGTCAAGCACAGTGAGAGGGAGTGCAGTGCACAGTAACCATAACTCCATCTTGACTAATTACAGGGTTATTGCCCTTTGTTACTTTTCCCTGTAAGGAGCATTTTTCGAAAACTACAAGTTGGAATTCAATACAACTTCATACAATGGTCAAGCACAATGAGAGGAACTGCTAAGAACAATATCTCTTTTTAGTTTGTTTGCAAGGTATTATGTTACTACGAACTTCTTCAGTTTATAAAGCAATCCTTTTGGGGGTATTAATCACATTTAGTGATAGCTCTAGTTATGCTTTGAAGGATTTTAAAATAACTTGGCACAAATGTCTAGCACATCAAGCGGATGTGTCGCGTGCAATACCCAAGTCCCTACCTCAAAGGTCAAGGTCACACTTAGTGTTTAAAGTAATGGAATACTGTATGCATGATTACTCTGTCATGCATGGAAGGATTTTAAAATTACATAGCACATTTATTGAGCACATGGAGAGGACACAGACTGTGAGGCACCTCTTTCGGGGGCATTCGTCACTTGTGAGGGACAGCTCTTGTTCCTTAATGTATTTGAAAATATGAGATTTTGGCAATCCTATTGATATAAAATTGGTTTTAAGCTCACCTTGCACAAAGTGCTAGAGTGTGCTAACAGGACCTCTGGCTGTTCAGTGTACGTCCTTTCACATTTTCCTCCAAATGACATCTCTGAAACCGCTTGTCCAAGCTGGATGAATTTAGCAGGGATGTTCATTGCATGAAGCCCTCTCATAGTTGTACAAATGATTCCCTTTTATGTGCAGAACTCTGGTTGCCATGGCAACAGAAAAAAAAAAAAAAAAAATCTTCTCAAGAACAGCAACGTCTAGACTTAGATATTTGGCATGTAGTTTGGCCTAGTGAACCTCTACCAAGATTGTTAAAATTATGTCCCACGGGTCAAAATTGACCCAGCCCTGAGGGTAACTTGTTTTTACAAAGGCTAATATGGGAAAAACTTTTTAAATATCTTCTCTGAAACCATAAGGCCTAGAGCTTATGCTAAATCTAAGGCATTGCCTAGTTGATTTCGTCCAAGATTGTTCAAATCATGAACCCCAGGTAAAAATTGACCCTACCCTGGGGGTCAGTTCATTTAAAATAGGCATATATAGAAGACTTAAAACTTCTTGTCTAGAACCACTTTGCCCAGATCCTAGATATTTGGAATATAACATAAATTGACCCTTTCTGCTATTGATGACCTTGTATTACAGCCAATGGTAGCCGAGTGAGTGTTATAGAGCCATCTTGTCCTTATTGTTTAAAGTGTAATATCCCACCTTAATTCTCAACAAAAGGAAAAATCTCAAAATTACTGGAATACTTAACATGTATAAACTGATCTACTGGACAAAAAAGGAGTAATACAATACATTTAAGTTTGAAACTTACAAGCAGTAACTCATAGTAGTTTTGGATTGTTATGTCATAGAAAGAGATTGGTCGTGTTGTTTTTACTGTCGTTTTAGATAATATTTTTATCTACGTGATAATGGAAAATATTAAAGTGCAGGTCATTTAGTTTTCCTTAAGTAAACAAACAAAATGGACTGATCTGGTTCCATTTCAGTTGCAAAATCGTAACCATCATATTTGTTGAGCAAGATTCAACCTTCAGAAAAACCTCCCTTTTATGTTACTCAGCACAACTGTTTACATGTATTTGTACAATTGTTGCAGTTGTTTTATGCTCAGTATATTGTTGGAACTATATAATAATGTAAATATAATATTTTGTCATGCTCTTAACTTTATGTTGCTTTTTCTTTTTCATGAAACTATCAAAAGGTTAGTACCTCATGCCTATAATTTATTATCTTTATAGAAATTAGGTTGAGTGAAAGCATATCAATAGCTTGTTAACATAGTTAACACAAGACACATTTATATCCCCCACTGTGAAGCAGGAGCAGAATAAAGGAATGGTCCTCGTCTGCCCATAACATTTCTTGTCCATTCTATATTTCCTTAACCCATTGAGGGAGTTAGATATTCACCTCATCAAGTCACGCTGGGTCAAGGTCGAAGGTTTGAGTCTAACATTGTATGTCCGCTCCATATCTTCTCCTAACCATTTGAAAGATTTTGATGATACTGAATCATGGATTCTGAACATTATATTGATTGGGTAGTTTCATCAAAATCCTTCAAAGGGTTAAGGAGATATGGAGCAACAGGAAATTCAAGACTCAAACCTTTGACTTTAAGTTGTGACCTTGACCTTGAGTGGGCATGGCCAGATCATAGGTTCTGTTCATTGTCTTGAAATGGTGAACATTTGACTTGAGTTTCATAAAATTCTTTCAGTTAGTTAATGAAAATTGAGCTAACACAAATTGCAAGATTTAAATCTTTTGCTTATGACCTTTGACCTCAAGCCAGCATGACAGGCTCTTGGATTCGGCACATCTTGTTAATGGGGTAAACTGGGGTTTCGTCAAAATCCTTCAAGGGGTTAAGGAGATATGGGGCTGACAGGAAAATGTAACAGAAGGAGGGATGGAGACAACGTCTGCGTCACAACGGGGGATAAAAAAATTCTGTTTTGAAAAATTTCAGTTGAAGGTCTGACAAGAAACATTCCTGTTCAATTATTTGATTTGTCCTATTGTTTTAGATAAGAAAAATGTAACGAGAGAATTATGATGGCCATATATCACTTACTAATACAGAAATGTTAGCTGTAGAATTTGTGCATGCTTCACTAAACTCACAAGAGAAGGTCAACATATAATAAAAGCATTGCAAAATCAGGTGTAATAATGGTCAATTAGCTTCCAGCAGGAATAGAAACCGATAAGATCTTGCTCAGTTGAGCTAGAAATGCTTGACAAAGGCTTAAAATTAAAACAAGTTTACAGAACTATACAGGGTCAAATTCAGTAGCTTCAAATGCAAGAATTTAGAGCTATAGGTCATGTTTATGCAGGTTAGATACTGAATTTTATTTGCAAAACTTAACCTGACCCACCCAGACTTTATCACTGTAGCTTCAAAAACAACATAAGGCCATGGTTGAGGTTATCCAAAGAAAATAGTGAAAATTGTTTAAAACAAACTAGTAAAACTGTGCATGTGTTTTTGTTCAGCTATTGATTCAAAAACCAGAAAGTAGTTTAGAAGGTCATGCAAGGTCACCCCAGATGTTTGCAAAACTACCGCAGGGTTGAATTTCATCACTGTAGCTTCAAAAGAAGGGTAATATTGTAGGATTTTGACCCGTGAACTATGACCTAACGTAGAATATAACCTTTGCACACCGGCATATTTTGTTACACACTCGACAGACATGCATGTGTTTTTGTAAACACTGTACATCACGTTATGGCTACTTTCGGTTTACTGCGCGTGTTGTATACGTCAGCAAATAGATTGAGCTGTAACATGAAAGTAAAATTTCCATTGGCCCACCTACAGAGGTCACACGCAGGGGTCACCCTATCTGCTAACCTGCGCATAGACTTCTTTTTTTTTGCTAACGAGAGGTCAATTTCAAGCGTTCTCGTAAGATGTCAGTATACCTAGGTTTGAGTACAACATGTCTGCTTTATGTCTGTGAAAAAAGATTTGCACACGCTCAAAACACTATCCCACAGGGGCCTGTACGCGAACGTTGGTAAAATGAAAATTTTCAAAGCTGGTAAAATTGTGTCCAAGGTCATTTTCAAGGTCGTCTTAAAGTGTCAGCATTTGCCTCGGACGTCAGTTTTCAACATTCAGGAGCTGTCGGCATAGCCTTTAAATTCATACAGACAACATGTGTTCCATACGGTCACTGTCACTTCTATGGAAGGCCAAACCTGTCTTAACCCCCAGCGTATACGGTTTATTACGTTACAGGTGTTCAAAGGATGTAAATATAAAAGTGCAGCCACGGCTGAATGCATAAAATCTAAATATACTACAAAAGGCCAGTTAATCCAACATACGGGAAGCATGACTGTCTAATATGGACATTTAACATATCATGAAGCCCTAACAGCAATATACGGAAAAAAAGTGTTTTGTGATAGTGCACATTGAAACTCAGTCGTGGCACAAATGACTGAACATACCTAGATAAAGATTTTAAGTGAGTACTTCTGCTTTTGCATATCCAGTAGCAAAGATGCTTGACTTCCTTGTCAATGACTATATGAAGTGGTACAGTATTTGTCAGTGTTTTTATACGCCCTAAGGGATGTATTATGGGAACACCCACGGAGGCCTTGTGGTTTTTCAAAAGAAAGTTTTTTAAAGGTTTTCCTATATAAGTCTATTAAAACAAGTGACCTCCGCTGGGAATATAGACCCTAGGGCTAACATTTAAATACAAATGGTAGAGGTCCACTTGACAATACTACATCAAGGTCTTTCAAATAGTATGGTCCGGAAACGCCCTCTATAAATGTCTTATCGTACTGATAATTTGTCTCGGTTATTATTTTTACCTGGAAGCGTTTATCACGCCGTGCATTTATCACGCCGAGCGAGAAACTGGATTTGTCCGAAAGTTGTATTCAAAACTGCCGGTCATTGTGTCATTTAAATACCACATTTAATTTTAAAAAATGGTAAATTGGAAAGCTGATGAAATTTTCCGAAAACAGAAATAAAACCTCTATAAGATTAACTATTATCTTTAAGCGAGTAAACACGGTCCATGCTATTCCGTCTTGCGGTTTTAGATGGTAATTTGACTCGCGATACTGGTCTTACAAAACTGTACGTTATTATGTTATAAAAAAAAAAACGAAAATCTAATTCATACCGTTCAAAAATAACTCTAATTTACATTTTAATTAGCAATTTTCCATCATTTGACCCTAAATATATAGTGAAAACCTGTGCACAAATATCACCGTATCGGGAAAAAAACACCATTGACGCCATTTTTAGATTTTGAACGGATCTAACCGTCCCAGAAAATTAAAATACGGGTGAAATACGAAAATCTAAGACATAATAGACATACATTAGACTTAAATCTATGAGAAAAAGATGTTACATCAATCCCATGAACACTAGCAAGTCGGAAAGAAGCGCTAAAATTAGGTCGGTTTTCGGCTTTTGGTCATTTGTGAAAAAACCCGTTCGTATGAGGTCAACTTTCCAATGCGTAAATCCACCTAAAACGAAACATCGGTAAAATATAATATTAGTAATGATAAGGGAAGCATATATGTATTAAGGATCACTTTGTTGGTGAAATTGATTGGAAAATATCGAGATATACGTAGATATAAAGTATCAATAATTTCTTTCTTTTTCCAAAATTGCGTGTACCCGGATGTTTGTCACGTGATCCGAGGCAGGTTATTTATCGATTTACGCTCGTTTCCGGACCATACTATTTGAAAGACCTTGACTACATATACTAAACATCAAAGCTCTTGACCTTGGTTTCGCAGATTTTTAAAGTCTCCTATAACAAGTTACCCCCAAGCAGGGTCAATTTTGAGCCTGGAGGTCATGATTTAAAACAACTACCGGTAGGTCAACTAGACAATGCTATATACCAAATACATTTGTATCTACTGGTAAGCTCAAGACCTAGAAGAAGGGCAAATACAGACCCAAGGGGTAATATTTGAACAAACTTGGTTGAGGTCCACTAGAAAATGCTATATACTATATATCTAAGCAATAGGCCTTGTAGTTTTGGAGAAGTTTTTCCTATAATAACATACCGTAGTTATGTAAAGTCAAGTGACCCCCTGGTCCGAGTCAATTTTGATCCTAGGGTCATGATTTGCACAATATTGGTCTGATAACTGTAGTTTTTCATACATTCTACATTCTTCCCGTATTTTAAAAATTTCTCCTGAATTAACCTTCCTGTTTTTTTTAATATCATGACTTTGGTTTAATCTGTGTTAACCTCATGAGCACATCGTTGACATAACAGTTTAAGTCCATTTCTTCTTTCCTGAAGACCCTCACGAGTTGTAGACAAATAGTAGAAAGATGTCGTCTGCATAAATTAGGCACTATAGCTAGATATATTATATAGTATTGTCGTTCCTTCAGTGAATTGTAGATACTTTAGCAGTTTTAGAAAATATCAAATAGGTCTAAGCATATCCCCTTGTTTTACTCGTGTATGGTGGATATCGAACTACCGTTAGTATTTTATTTGGGGTTTTCTCAAAATCGATACGTACAGTCAGTCAACATGGACAATGGAGTGTGTAAATTTTGGTTTGTAATCGTGCTTATTATGTCCACCACCCTCTGGCAAGGTATATATGCGGTATGACTCGTGGAGTGTGAATTTTGCATCCTAAAGTCTCTCTACATCTCTCTCGGTTTTTCAATCGATTAGGAATAAATTCAATTTTGTATAATATGCATGTAGGACTCCACGTCAACATGATCTACAAAATACGACCGTAAACGGGTATTTTAATCTTCTAAAGTATGACATACTACATTAGAAGATTAAAATACCCGTCTCAAAAAACTTTAATGAAGACACCTAAATTTAGAATCGTGCTGGGAAACACCGGAATACCTTACATTAAACCAACTCCCACACCTTGCAGGAAAACCAAGGAAGAGTTACCTGTTGCATTAACATTCAATATACCAACACCGATATCACCTATACCACCAACACCATCCTGTAGTACGGAAACTATATGTCTGGACGAATATGGAATGTTCACTCTTGTCAATGAACAATTAATCAGCGTCAACAGAGTGTATGGAGTTTTTAATCAAGATTGATATTTAAGAACAATAACTCTAAATCAAACTTTTGTCAACTTTATTTTCACATTTGGACAGGTATTTACATCTTTTGGACAGTTGCCATAATATTATTCTATTTTTAGTAACATCTAACTATCAAAGTCGTCCACATTTTGTATACTTTAGAGGTAGAATTTTTGTATGATTTGATCCTGATAAAGGTCATTATATGACCGAAACCGGGCGATACCTAGTAAATTAGTTCAAGTACACCTGGTGTTTGACGTGTCGCTCCTCTCCACCCTCACTTATAATCTAGTTTGTTACATTAGAAGTGGTTAAAAACTGATACCAATTTCTTTTAAGAAACATGTTGCAAAGACAACATTTTTCATACGACCAACATAAAACCGGTATCTTTGTGAAAACTACGTTCTGTCGTTTACAAATATATATGAAACTTGAATCCAAAGTACGTAGTTATCACACAAATGCTTCTGCAAATATAGTTAATATTAGCTTTTACAATATAAAAAATTCAATAAAAAATCATTTTTATGAAGGCAACATTAAATGTAGATTTTAATTTTAAAACTAAGTCAAAATAAGTAGTTGTTTGACAAATGACTGTAGTAGATCAGAAATGAGCAAAAGTCTAGGTTATGTATAAAATGATTCAGATATGTGTACATCATTATGAGACTTAAAACCGAGGTCCCATGTATGGGTCTATAACCTGGCATGATAAAGAATCAGGGGTGTCTCTGGAATTGGGACGCTTTCTGTATCCTGCACTATCCTCCGAAACCTAAAAAAACTAACCTCTTCTTGGGGCGTTGGTCATATGTAGTATATAGTCTGTGTATTAATCGCATGACACCTGCCAAAAGATATGCGCCAATATACAACTGTATACTTGATAGGATTAATATCCAGTATTAACACGTAGCTGATTGGTATGATGTGATTATGCAACCGTTGCAGTCTTGACTTGTGTCCTCGTTAACACTGTATGTATTTAATATTTATACCTCATTTTGTCATTGTATTGATCTTAAATTCACCATTTTACAGCATTATTATGTGCTTACAAGAAAGGAAACATGAATGGAAAATCCCCCGAACATCTCAAACATTTACTATTATAGTATTTAATTTACTCCTGCTAGAGCAGTGAGTAAATCAATTATTATCTTATCTTCATTATCAAACGTTAAACATCAAAAGAAGAACAACAGAAACACCAGAATAGGTTTAGGCTATTGTATTGACAGCTAATATCATTGACAATTTTGCAAGCATTTCAGTATTGTTAATTCATTTCTTCCTTAGTCGGTTTTGACCTCGTCCATCTGTATAAGTGGTTGGCGATCGTATCTGAAACGAAACTGAAAAAAAAAAAAATGAATTTCAAAATATCGACGGAAAAATTCTATGATTAATAATTTTAATGAATCATATGCAGACATTGTAACATTGCAAATTAAAAAAGAAGATAAAAAGGAAAAATTGCAATCATTTCATTTCTGAAAGATAAAAATTGCACCCCACTGTCGCCTGTCCAAAACTCTTAAGGGGTGGGTGAGCTGGGTCATGATGTGCAAACTTAGCTGTCAATAACTAAACCTCAAGTGATGATTTATCGAACCACACTCTATTATATACCAAGCTTATAAACACGTGAAAATCATGAAAAATTCCCGCTCAAACTACACTGACCACTACCTTATTTACTCAAAAAGAGAACAATATACCGTAAAACTGATAATTTCGAAACGATAATAATTTCATTTACTCCTGCTAGAGCAGTGAGTAAATCAATTATTATCTTATCTTCATTATCAAACGTTAAACATCCAAAAGAAGAACAACAGAAACACCAGAATAGGTTTAGGCTATTGTATTGACAGCTAATATCAAGCAAACAAAGAGGGTAAAAATAAAACTTGTTACCATGGTAACATACAATACCGGAACCTCCTCCGAAGTGTCATTCTGCCACAACATATCCGAATCTTTCCCAAAGTGTTTTCCTGTTCTGTGGAGTGTATTATCTGCAAAACTGATGTTGATAAACATGTGATCTGATTATGTACTTTCTTACTTAAAATCTCCTTCAATATTAGATGGAATACAGTTACAAGTTAGCGTAAATTTCGTAAAATTTTACTATCTACCGTCATGAAAATAGAAATGAATCTTAAATTAGATTTGTAAACATAGTAATTACGACGTACGTGCCAACAAGAGAATAGACCGTAAATTCACGAACCATATGAAGAATCAAATATGTATACATACCAGTGCCATGCTATCCATCACTACATACGTAAACAATTTCAATCTGGAGCGCAGTCAAATCCACACATCAAACATGATCATACATCTGTTAGCCATACTCCGACAATATCCATGAACTCCTACAATCTATGTGACCTGGGCATATAACCCGAAGGCTATTACCCGCATATTCGACTACATGTGACCTGGGCATACAACCCGAAGGCTATTACCCGCACATTCAACAACATGTGACCTGGGCATACAACCCGAAGGCTATTACCCGCACATTCAACAACATGTGACCTGGGCATATAACCCGAAGGCTATTACCCGCACATTCAACCACATGTGACCTGGGCATACAACCCGAAGGCTATTACCCGCACATTCAACAACATGTGACCTGGGCATACAACCCGAAGGCTATTACCCGCACATTCAACAACATGTGACCTGGGCATACAACCCGAAGGCTATTACCCGCACATTCAACAACATGTGACCTGGGCATACAACCCGAAGGCTATTACCCGCACATTCAACAACATGTGACCTGGGCATACAACCCGAAGGCTATTACCCGCACATTCAACAACATGTGACCTGGGCATATAAACCGCACAGTATTCAACGTGTGACGTTGGCATGTATCTAAAGGCTATTATTACGTGCACATTCAACAGCATTGGGACCTTGACATATAAACAAAGCTATCACGCGCACACGTTATGAAAATAAGTAACAAATACTGCAGATCTGAAAACAACATTTCAATTTAATAGTTCCCTTAGATGAAGCAACACATTCTGTCACATTACAACAATTCACCTTACATTCTAAATAATTTAGACATGCATAAAGCACAGTTCTAACAAATTAGTAACAATGTTGAACATTATCGCTACAGATCTAAATTTTGAGAAACAGTCAAACGATCATGAAGAGAGTCCTTAACATAACCGTCCCTGGCGGTAACCGACCTCCATCTCCCATGTCGCTGCCAGAGCCTTTCAACAGTCTTATTATTAGCGCTAACCGAAGCTCCACCAGATCTAAAAGAATGCAGACCGTAAATGTCGGGATTCAAACCTAGAGTCCTCAACTTATTCTTAAAGAGATCCCGAACACCGGAATATGAGAGAGGTTTGTCTAACTTCCGCAATATGTAAGTCTTAGACTTCTTACAAAAATACACTGGTCTGAATACATACTCAGACGATAATGAAAACATGTTTGCCTTATGGAAATATCTCTCCAACAGTTTAACTGGGCAAGAAAAATTGCCTGTACGTGCTATAACAACAACATTGCCTTCTCTCAGAACGTCATTTTTAGACTTATGCACACAAATTTCACAATGCGAGTCAAAAAATGTAACATCATTTCTTTTCAATTTAAGAACTTCACTTACTCGGAAAAAACCTGCATACATTAATACAAACATAGCAACTAATCTCAAATCGGCCAAAGAACTGTTCTCAGAATTTTGCTCTGGAGCAAATCGACTTATGAATTATTTGATAATATTAGAAGTTATAGGTTCTTTCTTTTGCACTGGTTTGGCATGGATACGAATGAATCCATTTAAATACAATTTTAGCCAACTGTCATTACAGGGGTTCTGCGTATCAGAAAGCTGCAATAGTATGAGCCCAGTTTATGGCGTAGAATATGTTGTTTAGCTTGGATTTCCCACAAGCAGCGTCACTCTGACATACGGAAACTAAGAATAAAGCAACAGTCGTTGGACCCGCTGATAAATATTCTAAGCCAAAGTTATTACACCATTCTGCGAAACGATTGAAATAGGATAAATAATTTACTGTTGTTGATGATTCCTTCCCTTTAAAACAAGCGTCTTTGAAAACAAGCCACTGTGTTCCTTTAATTGTTCGTTTTGTCCTCGTGTGTTTGCTTTGTATGCTAGTGTGTGTTGGTAGTGTATATATGTGTGTGTACATGATTGTGTGTGTGTGTGTCGTGTGTGTGTGCGTGTGCGCGTGTGTGTGTGTGTTGGTGGTGTGCACTTCTGGGTGATGTGGGGTTCGTTTTGGGGAGGCTGCGTTTTTGGTACGTGGCATTCCCTGTTTGATATTATTTTTGTTTTTTACCTCCGAGAACATTTCTTCAGGCCGATCCGAAATCAATGTACATTGGTCGGTAACATCAATCCATCTCTGAGTACTTAACAAGCCTGTAAGAAAAAGCATATAACGATAGTAGGCAAAGTGTAACACGTGTACCAGTGCAGTTAAAAATATCAATCAACTGTGAATATCATTACGACAATCAAGTCTAACAACAACAACTTTACTTGTAAAGCTTTTTGAACCAAAAATAGATTCCTTGTTCCTGCCTTGGACGTAAATCCCGTCCGCACTTTTATAGATAAGAAACTCAACAATTAAAGTTTGAAATAGTGAATTTTTCCCGAAAATCATTGGGAAAAAAGGGCTGGATGGCCAATAAGGCGCTACCAAAGTTCCTACAGCTCGGCAACTGAACATATAGTTCAGTGTTCTTGGAATTAGATAAACGGGAGGAACTAGCCAGTTGTTTTCACCAGCCCAGTTGACACTAAAAGCATCTACTGTCTCAGTGCGTGGGGTGCAAAACATTGAATTAAACCGTTTTAACTTTGTATTATATTCATTCGCGAACCGATCAATACTGTGAGGACCGTAAAGACTGTCAACGTATTGAAAAAACTCCTGCGTAACATCATAGTCGTCATAATCAATAAATCTACTGATCTGATCAGCCTGCTTATTGAGATCTCTACGTATCCATCTGGCCTCCAAAGAAATACAGTTAAGTGCACAGACGGAAAAAATGTCCAATGCCATGGCTTGCAGGGAAAGTTTTGAACTCCCCTTTTCGATAATACTAACACAGCTCAAGCTATCTGTATGCCAGATTACCCTTTTTCCCTATAATTTACTTTTAAAACTATTCAAAGAAAACTGAATGGCTAATAATTCCCTAAATGTTGAACACTGCCGTTTTTCATGTTCTGACCAAACACAGTGTGCAACAGATTTTTCATGTTTAATGTAAGCGGCTCCAGCGACTGCCGAGGCATCGGAATATACAAAAACAGCTGGTAAGTAGTCAATAAAAAACTTTTTACTGCACGACTTAGAAAAAGTACTATCCCAGAATTTTAAACAATCTGAGCATTCTGAAATGTCAGAAACAGAATCCCAGTGTAACCTTTTCTCTATAACTCGATAAAAGGGTTTCGTCTGTAAGACGCACACATTGCCTAGTACTGGCGCTACAGAAATTATTTTGCCCGACAATTGTGCTAATTTTCTTGGGGTGACAAACGGAAAAAGATCGAAAACTTTCTGCAAACTAAGCTTTATGTTTTCTAATCTTCTCTGTGGAATTTTTAGAGTTCCAGTATAAAGATCCCAAATGTAACCTAGCCATTCAATAACTTGTGATGGAACAAAAATTGATTTGTTTAAGTTAATCAAAAAACCTGCCTTTTCAAGCGTGTCGCGCACGTGATTTGCGTCTTTGTATGCGAGATCAAACGTGGAATTAATACCCCAGCCATCATCGAGAAAAATGACTATCCTTAAACCTGAAGACCTCCAGTACTTAACAAGGGGTCTTAAACATTTTGTAAACAGCCGTGGGGCTGAAGACAAACCGAATGGCAGAACCGAAAAAACATAGTATTTAGGCATTCCGTTCATATGCCAACAAAAACCTAAATAAGTATGATGTCCCGGAAAAATTGAAAAATGATGATAACCGCTTGACAAATCAAATTTGTACATGTACCCGCCCGGAATCAAATACTCTTTTGCAATTTTAAAATCCTCAAATTTTACTCTCTCTCTCTTAACATAAGTGTTAAGTATGCTCAAATCTAGAATGAGGCGTTTTTTACCTGAAGAGTTCATAGCAACAGAAAGCGGGTTCACGTTGTGTGGCACGAAAGGCACCTCGTATACACAGTTTTTATGCAATAATTCTGTAACTAGAATCTACAAATTCCTTCTTTTCTATAGCTGACCTGTTGTTTTTCATAATGAATGTAGGAGGTTCTATAATAAAAGGAATACTGTAGCCGTCTTCAATAACTTTAAGTACATCATTTTCCGGCTGAATAGTGTCTTGCCAGAAATGCAAAGCGTTTTTGAGTCTACCTTTAACAGAAAAGTCTGAAACTTCAACTACACTTTCTGCATGTTCACAAAAAACAGTTTGAAAATCTATATCTGTACCATTTGAAGAAAAATCAGAAAAAATCCAATACTTATCATGTTCATCACAGCGCAGCTGTTCATTTCTTTGTTGCTTCGTCTGTCGCGCCGGCTGAGGTTTCTGTATGCGTGGCGGTGGGTCCCATGATTCCCGTTCCTCTGAATGTCTGTGGCCTGATGACGTCATTAGCACAGCCCGTTGCGAAGTGCCCCTGACCACCGCATTTCCAACAAATGACTTCCCCTCGTTGGATAAATCTTCCCGCCATGGGAGTTCTGGTGAAGCTGTTGTTTCTGTCGCGAAAGCTACGAAAAGACTTATCAGCAAAGAAATTATTAGTATTACGCATGTTATCGACGGTTTCTGCTTTTTTGAACTTCTCAAGCTTGGCCTTTGCCCGGTCTTCAGCTCTGCGAATTTTCTTATCATCAGAGTCACTAGCCATATCGTAAGTCTCATATTCTCTGATAGTTGCCCAACCTGCTACCGAACTATCGGCAATCCTAATTAATTTATTTCTACGTTTAATCTTGGATTTTGCATCGGCGATAAACTCTTTCGCCTTGGTTGCGTCTCTAAGCTCTACGGCTTTCTTGGTAGAATCTAGCAAATCGTTAATTTCTGAGTTGAATGTAAACTGTTTTTGGTTTGCTAAACTTTTAAGAGAAATTGAATTGTCAACTCTAACCTTCTTCCTCGTACTCTCCGCAATCCACTCTGAATCAGTCTCAAAATCCCTCTTAAGTTTGCTGAATTTCCTGTCGAAAAGCCCCTCCAAATCCGACACAAGTTGCCGTCTCAAATTATCTCTGGGCTCTCCCGTTTCGTTATCGCTCATGATGTGCAAACTTAGCTGTCAATAACTAAACCTCAAGTGATGATTTATCGAACCACACTCTATTATATACCAAGCTTATAAACACGTGAAAATCATGAAAAATTCCCGCTCAAACTACACTGACCACTACCTTATTTACTCAAAAAGAGAACAATATACCGTAAAACTGATAATTTCAAAACGATAATAATTTCATTTATCATGTTTATGGAAAATCCCTATATATATATTATTGTATGTAAATAGTTGTGTGATATAAAGATTATGTCCGATTGTCTGTTCGCATGCCTGTCTGTTCGCCTGTCTGTCTTCCTATCTACACGTATATCGACCGTAAATAATACTTGCTTTTGTTGTTGAATTTACGGTCGTATTTTGTAGATCATGTTGACGTGGAGTCCTACATGCATATTATACAAAATTGAATTTATTCCTAATCGATTGCAAAACCGAGAGAGAGAGAGAGACAATGTTGAAAAATAAATTGATAAGAATGTTCTGTGACACATCTGGAATAAAAAATAAAGAAAAAATACATACCAAATTTAGTATATTCCAGTTATATCCTATAAATGAAGTTTTGATATATCCAATTGAAATTTTATCTAATTTAGCTATAACAACACTAAACACGCTTATTATTTAAATTTAGCTACGAATCTTAAATGACATTCCTTTCTCACAATTATATATCCTATGAATGAAAAGTCACGAGTATTTTCTCCACTTTCGTAAATATCACGAGCTTCACGGGATGTTATTCACATTAATATAGAGTATAGAGCCCAAGATAAAAACACCCTGATCTGTGTATTTTTCTCTTCTTTTTTATTCTAAATCTACGATTTTCTTTTTTTCCCCATTTAGTCGTGTTCACTTGTGTATATTTTGCTGATGCTTCCCATATTATGTGGGACCCATGATATTTTTGTAAATAAACGTTGAAACGTTGAATAAGCGAAATCGAAATAAAATTATTTTATGTACACTATTTTGTACAATTAACTGTCATTCTCGCCAGTTATACATGCACGGGTATTTTCTTCTTTATTTAACAAGATTCTTTATCATTATCATTTTTTAAAATTCCAGTAGAGTTATTGTCAGTAAAACATCAGGTTGATGAACATCCTGGATTGTCTTCTAATTAGTAATAGCGGTTTATTGGATAGTACTATAATACCAGTATTGAAAGTAATTATATCTTTAGCAATAAGGTGTTTAAAATTGGTGCCGACTGACTAACTGACTGACGGACTGACTGACTGACGGAATAACGGTCTTTTATTAAAGCTTAAATTCACAGTCTATCCATCTGTAACTGAACATTCTCCGTAAGTACTGTAATATTTTTGACGATAAAACGCAACACGTTTTTTAATTTCCGTAAATTATATTCCTTGAAGAATTTGAACAAAAAAATTAGAAAATTTCCTTAACATGCAGAGGTAGTTGTGTTATGATTAATGCATCATATATATTTGGAAACGTCAGAGCGTCACCTTTACAATGATACCTGTTTTAGTTCAGTCGGACAAAAAATGTAGCTTTTATAGCATGCTTTTTGATTTCCGGGTTTTACTTAAATATTTTCCGGGTTTTCCAATATTTCCGGGGAATAAACCTGTCCGGAAATAGGTAATAAACCAATTAATTGTCTTTAAGCTGCTGTTTATTATCAATCAGTTAATCAGCTGTTTATCAATCAACACCCGAGTGTCATTTATCAGAACATGTTTATTGCTAATCAACACATACAATCCGAATCTATGGACTATGTTATGCATGTGTGTTATCAAAGTTTCACAGTTATTGCATAAAATCTCTTAGGCATATTTTGCTAGGCTGGACACCTTGAACATATTTTATTTGCAGAAAACTAATTCTGTTTTACTATGTAATTAATAATATCCTACATCAATATGATCACACAAATATATTTATATATATAAATCAGAGAACAAATACTTAAACAATATCAATGTTATTGCAAATGACATACTTTTCTCATTGCCGCAACTAAGTTTGATAAGCCTTGAAAACATTGTAACTATACAAAACTTAAACATAAGGTTTATTCGGCATTAATTTGAACATATTGTCGAGAACTTGACATATAATGTTTTGTATATATGATGACGTAACAATGTTTTTGGTGCATAAAGTACCATTGTAGGTGCGTAATTTTGTTATCTCACTTTTCTGAAAGTTTCATGCTAAGAAAGGGAATAGTTTTGAGGCAATTCTGTAGATTGAGATTGCAAGTGGGAACTCGATATTGCCAAAATTGAAAATCCTTTCTTAATCACTATTTTGGTTCATTATTCAGCAAATTGTGACTGTACCTTATGTATATATTGATATCATTTACTCATAAAGAGTCTTAGTGTTTAATTATGTTGATTTATTGAGAGTTTTGTGAAACTGCATTCTAAGTGATGCTGGTCGGATTCTAGTTTAGTTTAAACATAATTTATTGCCAATAATATACATAGCAAATGGTTTGGGCCACAAGTGCTTACCACATTATAAAACGGCCCTCCCCAATATATAATTACAAAGAAGCATTGTGGCTACATATATAAACATTTACAATGTATCATTATAATGTTACTGAATGAAAATAAAAAACGTTGTATCACATAATTATGCTCGCGATGCCCGCGCCCAGTGTGCGACCCGAAAACCTACAAAATTAAAGTACTGTTCGCGCTAAAACCTTCGAGTGTCATGTATAAACTTTTGAACGGATATAAAAATCTTTAAATTATCTTCTTCTGAGAGTACTTCTTTCCCTCTAAGCAACGAATTTACGCTTAATGGATGATAACGTCGTGTTTCTCTAAAGAGTACTATTCTTTGGTTTAAAAACAGTGTACATTGGAAAAAATAATGTTCTGCATTTTCAATTCCTTTTTTACAGTCGCAAGTTGCATTTTCTCTTAAGTGGTTATTAAACAAGTCTGCATTTAAGTTACTGCAACCATTTCTTAAACGAGTGTGATAAACAGTTAAGATTCTCGTGCCTTTAAAATAAAATGACGGTATTACAATTTGTTTGAACAAAGTTCTTTTAAGTCTATTTTTAAAAGAAGATAAAGTTGGAGCATTCTTAATATCTTCTGGTAGAGCATTCCATAAATCAACACTGGATGGTACGAAAGAGTTCGAAAAGATCGGATTCTAAAAATAGACCAAATAAAAGAATGTTTCAAAACTATCATTTTGAGTCAGTCAGCATAATTTTAAGGCTACCATATTATTATATATATTGAAACATTTGTTTTTGAGGAATTTCACAACATGACATGCAGGAGTTTGTCTGCAAACTAAGTTTCTCTTCGTTCTTTTCATTCTGCTAGGCTGTATCTTTATGTAACAGGTGCTTGGAAAATGAATATCAGCTAGTTTAATATGTTACAAGAAGTTAGTGGCAAATGGTTGAAGAGCTAGGTTCTTAAATAGTAAGGCCGTGTGGCGGCCGTAAAAAGTCTCCCCGTACATTCAATCAATGTTGTTATATTTTCATCCTTCAGGGATTGTTATTCGTTCTAAACCCTCGGCCTACGGGCCCTTAAGGGTGTTTCTCTTGGTGCTCTGCCTTCTGCAAATGCATTGAGTACATACGTTTTTTGGTTCTCAAGGTTTGCTTTTTATATATTTATACACGAGCATTTTTGTGTTTTACATACCATGCCTTTTGTTTCCATTGCGTGTGTTAGAGATTCACCTAGCAGGGATTACTTTTATTTACACTGTCCTGTGACTTTGGAACATGGTGGGGGTAAGAGTGAGGTTGGGTGCGCACCATAAACCGGTTTAAGCTCCCCAGTGGTGTTTTTGCCACTGACCGTTCCAAGGCGGTGCCCCACTGTGTTCCGTTAATTGTTCGTTTTGTCCTCGTGTGTTTGCTTTGTATGCTTGTGTGTGTTGGTAGTGTATGTTTGTGTGTGTACATGCTTGTGTGTGTGTGTGTGTTGTGTGTGTGTGCGTGCGTGCGTGCGTGCGTGCGTGCGTGTGTGTGTGTGTTGGTGGTGTGCACTTCTGGGTGCTGTGGGGCTCGTTTTGGGGAGGCTGCGTTTTTGGTACGTGGCATTCCCTGTTTGATATTATTTTTGTTTTTTTGTTTTAAGTATATTTTTTGTATTTAATTTAATTAACATAGATTCAATTTACGAATTAGGTATAACGCAAAAATATTTCCTTACTATCCATCTATCTATGTTGAATAAATGCCTGAGTTAAAAAAAACTTGTTTGTACTAGAATGCCCTGAAATATTATAATAAACATGCAAAGGAATATTTACCAATCAAATTCAATAGAAAATTGTGTATATCAAAGTAAAATATTGAACATTTTCTAAATAAACGTTATAAAATTAGCTTAAATCTATGTCACACAGTACCACTGTGATAGTGTTTCACACCTTCTATACTGTCTGCGTTTTTCAACGCCCTTCTTTGTCTATATTATCTGCATAAGAGACAATCCTTCTTTACCTATGTTGTCTGCAGTCCTTCTATTGTATGTATATTAGGGCTTTATCGTTGGTACCGGTTTCCCATATGACCTACGCCCTCAGAAGAGGTTAGTTATTTCAGGTTTCGAAGGATAGTGCAAGATACAGAAAGCGTCCCAATTCCAGAGACACCCCTGGTTCTTATACATGCCAGGTGTGTGGCACCCATACATGAGACCTCGGTTTTAAGTCTCATCCGAAAGACTGTTAGTTACTTTAGTTGGTCAGCCCCGGGTCCTTCTATTTCTATGTCATCTGCGTTTTATACCGTTCCGCATAGGTGTGAAAAATATGGCCAGTCATAAAGGATGACAAAACTAACTTTTATTAATTAAGTCCAAGCTATGTGACACCACTGACTAGGTAATATTCGGTAATTTGTGAATGCGAAAATTGATTTCTCTCTTTAAAAAGTTCCGAATGTTGTTTTTTTTTCGAATTTATGGAAACATGGCCATCATTTCTCTGATGATGCTCTTAATTTGTTTAAGTCATATTTAACTGAAAGAAATCAGATTGTCAAAGTTAGCAATATTTCGTCAATTTTTGGAACTTTAAAAACAGGTGTACCACAAGGCTCTATATAAGGCCCGCTCCTTTTCTTAATATACATAAATGACCTACCTTTGGACATAAACAGTACAGATGTTGACATGTATGCTGACGACACTACGTTATATGCTGCAAATAAATCCTTGGCCTCTATTGAATATAAACTTCAAATGTTACATCTTAGTGCAAATTGAATAACATGGCTCTCAATCCACACAAATCCACCTGCATGCTTTTGGGTTCTACATATCATACACACCGCAATAGACATCTTAACATTTCAATTGACGGACAGACTATAGAGCCCGTCTCCCAGCAAACTATTCTTGGAGTCCTAGTTGATGAAAATCTCACATGGGTTCCCCAAACAAAAAGAGTATACAATAAACTAAATTCTAAATTAGCCCTTTCTCTAAGAATAAAACCATATTTGTATAGAGAAATGAGAGTACTATTGTATTTGCATCTTTCCATAAAAGGTAACCAATTAAGATCTTTGAAAAGTGGATCAGATGACTGATTAAATTTTTTGTCTAAAATCATTCTTGCTGATCTTTTCTGGGTGTTTATAATTTTGTTTAAACATTTTGTACTACCCATGCTCCACAAAACAGACCCATATAGTCTATGCTAGCAAAAACAATCCTACGATCTAAACTTAACAAAAATTTATCTCACCCTTTAGTAAAAACTGAGTACACAAAAAACACATTTCAATATTCGGGAATGATTATTTGGAACTCAATACCTGTTGAAATTCGAAATGCTAAGAGCTTAAATATTTTCCGTACAAAAATACAGAAACTATCTTCTCAAGCAACAAATAACAAATTTCATATTATTTTACAGTTAATATTTAACTCGGGTAAACTTGCTCATATGTTTCTTTATGATATATATTGTGCTGTTGCTTATCATGTCTTTGATTTTGCATGTTTGAATATGAATATCTGTTGGCTTATCGAGTCACCTTCGTTAAATAAAGAATATTATTATTTTCCGTCAAACCGTACAATGATGGTCGGATATGGCCGGATTATACACATACCTAGCCATTTTTTTTTATAAAAATAAGTTAAAACAATGAAAATGTTCGAATTGATGTAGAAAATATCGTCGTATCTTAAAATTGTCTACATATCTGCAAACTGCAGAATGAGAACTTTTCAGACATTTATTGATTATTATGGCAGTTTTCCCGTAAACCGTGTAATGATGGCCGGTTATGGTCGGATTATATACATTCCCCAAATGTAAACACAGGT